>JACVBY030000543.1:249815-567315 GCA_017589505.3 Metroxylon sagu | reverse complement strand
AGTCGTCGGTGGTGGTGATCAGAAGACCAGAATAGTCGCTTTTGATGGTTATTTTGGATTTATATGGATCTGTTGGGATTCACTGCATGGACGGCTGCTGATCTGATAGGACGGCTAAATTTTTGATTTTGGATTCTGGAACTGTGCGGTGGGAAGGCAGACGGTGTTGGTCCGAGGGGAAATGGATTCTTTGTCTTTTTCTGGACATGGATATTTTAATGTGGAAGCAAAGTGGAGACAGATCTGGAGCGTTGCTCCGGTCCGGGACGCCGGACCTCCGGTTGGGCGGACTCTTTTTCGCTTTAGAGGCAATAGTTTGGCTTGGGATAATTAAATCTTTTCTGCAACAAAAAAGCAAAATGATTAGAAACCTCAAATCCAAATATTCCTCTTGGAGCTTAGCATTTATGGTGTTCAGTCACTGTTGCAGATCATAACAGTTTATGCCACGTATTGATCATATTCAAAACAAAGTCTTGTTCTTCGAAAGCTGCTAGAAGTTTTCAGTGAATTTTGGAAGATAAAGAATATAATAAGATTATATCATTGACAGATGTCAACTTGCGTCTCCTACACCGTTTAGTTTGAGAGTTTCCTGAAAACCTAGTTTACTGGCAATTTATTTTGATGATAATTTTATAGCTAATTTTTTTTATTACAATTATTTGATGAATAAATGATTGAATCCAGTTGTAATCACAACCAAGGGGACTCATGCCATGCACCATGTATGTTGGCAAATTGGACCGATTTATTTGTAAAATTTGTTCACAATAAGAAAATTATGAAACTTGAGATTTTCCTCTGTAAAGGCATGAGATGATGGAAGATAAGCCCCACAGCTGATATGATTCAATTACATAGTTGATGAGTCTTGTGAAGAATATATGCAATATATGATGCTAAGTCAGCGGAATGCATGTTGGAGTGGCATGACTACAAAAGCATGAAAAAGATGCCATCTTAGAAGGTCTAGGTAGGTTTGTCTGGCACAGTAGTGAAGGCAAATTATCAAGAAGAAAATGATCTTAGCAAAGGAATATATAAAGGAATGCTTTCAATGTGTTTTGATTGGAATTTGTAGTGATCACAAGTAAAGCATGAGTAAGCTTGTATACATCCATGTTTTAATTATTTTTATCGATTCAAATAACATTATTCTCAAGCAACAATATCATTTGATATTGGATTTTCTCTTCTCCAGGCAATCCATTGATATGTATAGTAGCGTCACACCGCCTGCTATAGGGTTCTTGGGCACACCGACGCTTAGCAAATTGTCAAATTCCTTCATCACCTCCTCCTTTAGTGGGAAGCACACCCCTGAAATCATCTCCTCGTTAATTAAGCCTCTCTTAACCACCTCCACAGCCGATCAAGAAGAAGAAGAAGAAAGGAAGAGCTCTCATTCACTTCCACCTCCAATCCCCACCAGGAGGCCATCAGCGAAGAGAATCCGTGATGATCATAAGCCTCATGGAGTCTCCCATGAGTTGCCTGTCTCACATCAATGCTCCTACGGACAAGCAGTCCTCAATGGTATGTATTTCTAGTCACCATCTCCATTGTATCGCCGAAATGATCTACCTTTCTTAAGATTACAAGCAAAAAGATTATAAATTTTTTGATGTATCAAGAGACTTTAAACTAAATTAGGTGCTCTTTTCATTGATTATCAAGCAATATATCGTAACACGTCTTAACATTTAACCTTGAGAAGTAGACAAAAGAGCCAGCCCACTTGTGCCTTCGAAAACTATAAATAATTTATATTAGCAGTAGTACACAGGTCATAAGGACTTGGTCTTCACCTAGACAGGAACCCGGGTAGGCGGGAGCTGAACCTGGTTGCACGTAACGGTTAAGTTCGTAGATCCGGGTCAGCACCAGCTAGATCCGAGTTGTTTTTTAGTTCCATACAGTGAACAAATCGTCAGGTATAAATTAGATAGGATCTGCATCACGTCCTAGTCGGCAATAACATTGATATGAAATTGGTAAACCGACGTTCTTGTCTTCTTGGCAGCTTAAGGAAGACATCATTCCAAGGATATGCCAGGCTATGTACGATTTTTTTTTTTTTTTTTTTAATTATTGGGAACCGTCTGATGGGTGGGCCACGCGTGACGCGGCAAATGGCGGGCGTCAAGATTTTTCGACCGCTGATGATTAGGGCGGGGGCGGGATAAGAACGGTGCCCTGCCCTGGGGTCCCGTGGAGGAGTGGCGTATTTGGATGGGATATCCCCCTGAAGCCAAAGATTAGGACGTGAGGCAAGGTGTGGCACATGGCTTGTGAGTCAAGGGTAGTCTTGTTCGATGGTCATTTGTGAGACAAGGTGGTGCCCGTCCTTTTTTGTCTCCTCAATTCAATTATAGAGAATTCTAATCATGTGAGCGCTGATTAAATAGTTGGACTCTGATCTTGTCGTCAAGGGTAGTCTTGGTCCATGGTCCTCACGGGAGGATAGCTGCATGCCAGTCTCCTTGAATGACAGTTGTATGGCTCAATTAGAAGGTGCTTTAAGAAAACATTAAGCATATAATTGATTCTGGGCCCAGATTAAGTGCATGTGCACTCGGGCTAAGCCCAATAAATGTGTTGCTTGCTATCTCTTACACTAAAAGAGATCTCGATTCACTTGGCATATAGTTACTGCAAACCATCTTCGCTTGTGCAGAAAGAACCATAAGAGCATTCTTTGCTCCTTTTGCTGTCAATTCTTTTTTGTATAATTAATGTTTCTAGTTCTATTCACTAATAATTCAGATTATCTCAGTAACTTATAAGCTTAATTCGGCATCTATTTGATGTAAGTTTTCCGTTTATATATAATTAAATTATTGGTTTACTATCATAATCTAATTTCAGTTATCACACAGAATTGGATTACCTTACCCAAAAAAAATAAAAAATAAAAAATAAAAAAATAAAAATACAGTTCTTGTTGTTAGTGCACTGATCTTTGCAAAATGCTTTGCTCCTTATGGTCAGGAATGAATGTTCTATGTGGTGTTGGGATCCTTTCAACACCTTACGCAGTGAAGGAGGGAGGCTGGATGGGGCTCTCTATACTGCTCATATTTTCAGTGCTTTCATGGTACACTGGCATCCTGCTGCGCCACTGCTTGGACAGTGAGCCGGGCCTGGAGACGTACCCAGATATTGGCCAGGCCGCATTTGGCACCGCAGGCCGTTTTGCTGTCTCTGTGAGTCCTCCCTTGTCGCCATCCTGTTCTTCTTTCCTTTGTAACATCATTGAGAATTTTGATTGATCTAACACTTGGTCTTTTCTGTGTTCTTAATTTGTGCAGATAATACTTTACCTGGAACTCTATGTAAGTACAAACTTCTTGCATATTTACGTTTAAAGACAGTATATAAGAGCTGAAGTTTGATTTCTTCTTACTCTCATTTTTGTAGGCTTGCTGTGTTGAGTACATTATCCTGGAGAGTGATAATCTATCTTCTTTGTTTCCTAATGCGCACTTAAACATTGGTGGGCTTTATCTAAATTCTCATGTACTCTTTGCCATCATGGCCACTCTTATGGTCCTTCCTACCACTTGGCTCCGAGATCTAAGCCTTCTGAGTTATATCTCAGGTTAGACTATTCAATTACACTTTTCTATTAGGTGATGTTTGGTTTGCGGTAATGTAATATTAATATAAATCTTACATTCCTAATAATCTTACATTTAGTAATTAGATTCTCAAGAATAGAAAATTATCATGTTTGGTTCATAATAACAAAATACAATAATTAGTTTACCATGCTTTTGAATTTTATCTGAATTTTATTATAAATTTTTTTATCTTTTAAGTAGCTCCCATTTCTTTTTGCTAAATTATGAAATGTTCTAATAAAAAACAAGATCCTTTATAAAAAAAATTTAGAAATATTATATATTTAAATATTATAAATTTTTAATATATATTATATATTATAATATTACTAAATATCCCATTGTATAATATATATTGATATATAATATACAAATATTTATTAATATATTATATAATAATTTAATATGCAAGAAGATTATAAATATTAATAATTTAAATTTAATATATATATATTATTATATAAATATATAATAGTGTTTAAAATATTAAATATTATATTAATATTAAACTTAATATTAATATAAAATATTATATTCTATATTTATTATTAAATATTTAAATATTATCTAATGCAAATTAAATATATAATCAGATTAAGTATTATTAAATATTTATATGAAAGTTAAGAGCATAATTTAAGATTCTTAGACTTTGATAATTTCAAATACCTGCCTTTTATATAGGAATTGGATTACCATGATTTGTGATAATTTTGAATTACTAGGAATCAAATATTACGGCTTAGATTATTATACCTAATTGCTAAACATGGTAATATTACCATGTAGATTACCATGAATCAAACAGTCCCTTATGGTTATCCTTGCATGTTGCTCCAGATGCTTAGAATCAAGAACAACTAAGCTTGTGACGAAGAATTTAATGAATAATTTAGGTCATTTATGGAAAACAAAATCAAAGTATTTAAAAAAATTGTTGATCTAGACAAACAACTGTTTAAAAGCAATAAACTTGCTGTAGATTTATTGTATTAATGTTTGGTATTTTGTAGCTTTGACTTTTTCTTTTTTAAACGAAAGGAAAAAAGTGTTGACCAGGTGCTTAGAATTACCACCTCATGATGTGGTCAACCAGATTGTGAGTGGCTTTGCTAAGTTTGTGTGAGAATAATCCAAATAATGCCAATGAGTCAGTATTTCTAAGTTGAAGTGTATTAAAGTAAGAAATTTTCTGCAGATCAATTGCGTTAGTCTAACATGCATTAAACATTGTATTTGGTTAGTTTTTTTGAGGAGGAAATTAAGTTAGGAATCTTTACTCCAATGAGAATCATTTAGATTTTTTTTCTTTTCTCTTTTGTTATTGAATCATGCAAGAGTTTTTTTCTCTGTCAGCTGTTTTTAAAATATTAACTTAAGCACAGAGATGGCACTTAGGCTTCTATCTAAGCAACTAGCATCTGTCATCAGACCCTTATAAATTTAGTTGTTATTAAAAATATAAAAGATGGAATTCAACCTAATCTCATTTCTATTGTTTACATATTTGACAGCTGGAGGAGTTATTGCATCTTTACTGGTAGTCTTTAGTTTGTTTTGGGTTGGGCTAGTTGATCATGTTGGCTTTCAAAGCGGGGGAACTTCGCTAAATCTCTCAGGGATTCCAATTGCTGTTGGGTTATATGGGTATTGCTTCTCAGGCCATGCAGTTTTCCCAAACATATATTCCTCCTTAAAGAATCCTAGCCAGTACCCATCAGTTCTCTTCACTAGGTAACTGGTTTTCAATCATCTACTTTTCAGCCTTATGCATGGATTGCATGAACATCAATGTGATATTTTAGTTTGAATATATTGTGAGATATAATTCAAAACATAATTCATTAAATATGCTTGCAGTTTTGCAATTTGCACCGTCATGTTTGCTGGAGTTGCTGTGATGGGCTACATCATGTTTGGGGAGTCTACATTGTCTCAGTTCACACTCAACATGCCCCATGATCTGGCATTTTCGAAGGTGGCTGTGTGGACTACGGTAATAATGAGAACGCTACTATCGCATGATAACATTTTTCTTTTTCTTTTAAATGGTGATGCTTCATTATGTTAAGAGATTCATTGTGCAAAAAGTCATACTACCTTTAGTTTGTTGCACTACAAAGGCTAGGAGAGGCAGTTTTCAATGTGATTAACAAAGATAATGCTTTGAGGAATATTAGGGAATGATCTTTATTGTTACACTTCATGTTGAAAGTATAATGTTTTGAATCTTAGCATATATTTGGTTCATGAGGATAGATTATATGGGAGTTAACTTCCATTTGTGGTGGAGATCTCCATCAGCATTTAGAATTCTTGCTTATTGACTAGTATTCACCAACCAATGGGTCACAAAATTACTGTTTGGTACATTTATTACTTACCTAATTGGTTGTGGCAATATGTTAAAAAAAGCACTTGAACTGCAAGCTATTAATAATTTCTTATTGTATTGATCTTGAATTCTTCAATTTTTTGAGCTGCTATTTGTAATTAGCAACTTATCTGTCTTGTTATTTTTTTCTGTTGCAGGTGGTGAATCCATTGACCAAATATCCTTATGTTTGATTGTTTCATTTTTTTCCTTTTTGCGGGCAAGTTTATCAAATCAACTTGTTGCTCTCCTCATCAATCCCCTCATGCTACATGGTAGGAGAATCATTGATGTGCAAACAGTAGCATCTCATAGCATTACTCTGCTTCTATCATTGACATGATCATGGCAAAGAAACAAACTTAATGATGAGATTCTTGTTATCTATAATCAGTTAGCCTGTATGTGCATTATCCTATCGATAGACTTGCATGACTGAAAAGTTTTTTTTTAAATAAATAAACTGATTAGCAGTCTGGAAAGCTTTAGGATTGAGAAAATTTTTGCAGACAAAAAAGTGGAAGGCTAACAATTCGGTGACAAAATTTTTTAGTGAGTTGACTGCTCTGATGATAGAAAGGTGTCCTAATTGTAGTACACGCTGCATTATCTATGATATAGAATCAAATATGCATACATCTTACAGAAGCAAATCCTATAGTCTCACACACATGGTGTATGGTTGAATTCTCCATGATATTTAATAAACTTGATATTTTATAAGTCTTTTCATTAAAAACAGAAGAAGGAAAAGATATGTTGCCTTAACCAATGATCACATATGCATTGACCCTGACTCCAATGGCATTGAGTTTAGAGGAGTTGATACCAGCAAACCATCTAAAATCTCACATGTATGCAATCATCATTAGAACAGCTTTGGTGGTCTCCACCTTGTTTGTGGCACTTTCAGTCCCCTTTTTTGGTAAGTTTATCTCATCCTACTTTTCCTCATTACAATGGCGATTTGATCTTTCTATTAAGTGTTTAGTACCCCTTACTTATTTTGCGCTCTATTTCAATATTGAAAACCATTACTGATTTAATTTATGGATTCTTAGCTCTGTGATCCTCCAAAGAATTGTATTTTTTCAGAATTTTATCAACCAATAAAAAGATGTTTCTTTCCATAGCAATCCTACTTTAGCAGTGATTTATCAAAACACTCTAAGCACTAATATTTGTGTCCTCATATCTCAATTGCAATATCAGGTCTGGTGATGTCTCTAATTGGTTCCTTGCTCACCATGCTTGTAGTAAGTTTCTTATTTTCCACTTAGTTTTTCTTAGAATAGGTGATCTTTAATATCATAGCAATGCTAATATCATGATGTGGCAGACATTGATTCTTCCTTGTGCTTGCTTCTTGAGCATTCTGAGGGGCAAAGTGACTTGGACTCAGGTAAAATGTTATTAAGTTTCCTCACTAATCTCTAGCATTCATGTTAATGGAACATTTTTATTGGATATAGTATAATTAATTAATTTGATGGTTTTATATTTTGCCATGTATTAACTGACTGGATGATAAATCATAATATTAAAGTCAGTCTTGCTAAATCATAAAGATATCATAGTAATCCCAACATACCATCACTTGATTAGTGATATTTAAAATGCTGGTGAGAGAATTAAGTTATTTATATTAATGTTCTTGTATATTAAGAGCTTTATAAATGGATATAATGCAATAATCATAACCATTCTATCATCTTTATATAGAATGAAACTAAATAATTCTTGATGAATAATGACCAAGTGAAAGTAGATGATTTATAAGTTTCTATTGCAATTTTCTTTATATAATATCAATGATTTTCTTTTTTTAATTTGCAGGTATCATTGTGTATATTCATCATCATAGTAGGAGTCCTCTCCTTTACCTTTGGCACATTCTCAGCACTATCCAAGATAATTCAAAATTTGGGTTAATCCATCATTTATCATATGAAGATTATTCCCAATGGCCTTCAATTTTGCTCCATTAGGTTGTCCTTTTTTTTCTTTTTTAAATTATTTTCCTAATAAATTAGGTGAGGGGACCATTAATTTATATTGTTATTTGAAGAAATAAATTTTAGAAGGTTTTCTCAGTACTGTTGTAATATCTATGATTGTGAATCCTCTAGTGTGAGGTTTTCTCGATGTTCTTTTAAACTTTAGTGATGTATTTTGCATTAAATCCTTTTGCTTATAAAGTGTGGTTTATAGATGATTCTAGTTCTTTGAGTGTATTTTCATACAACTTTTATTCATTATCTATATAGGCTTCTTCAATGTTACAAATGCCTTTATTTTCATTAGTTTAAATTGTGCAATCAATATGTTTGATCTTCTTCCCTACCATTTGACCTTCTATGTACTATTGTAGCCTTCTTTTTAATGTCCCCTATTCTCCTAATAGACTACAAAATTATCTAGGTTTAATATATAATTGAAAATTAGATCTAAAATATTTTTAAACTTTGGTGAATTTTTCTTTGATCTTTTATACTTAGCCGATATAGGTAGAACAAGATGCATTGTTAAAAATACCTAATTATGTTTTTTTGCCTTATTGCTATATGAAGATCTCAAAAGATGATAGGAGATGCATATTGCATATTTAAAAATGTTGCATGTAAGAATTGAAATAGAGTAAAAAAATTTAGTAGAATCCATGTAATTGAAAATTCAATGTTAGTATATGAATGCATTATTTTCATATTTCTTTCCAAGTTGACATTGTGGTTTCCTGATTGCTATCCACATTTTATCTTTAGCCACTTTCCTTTAAATTCTTTCTTGAAGTTTGCATTACAAGTGCCTTAAACTAAAAATGTAATGTATACTAGAGCATACCAAAGTATGCTTGGAATCAATTCCTATAGTGTACACAAATCAAGATATTATCATTTATATTGCATAATAACTTGGAATTAAAATAACATTTTAAAAACTAGTTACTTGGAATTAAAATAGCATTTTAAAAATTAGTTAATGGATTAACTTCCATTGATTAGTTATGAAAGTTCATCCACGTTTCTCAATGAAACCTATTTCTTTAAGTTAATTCTAACTGTGTTTACATTCCAACTTCACAACATATGAAATAAGATACATCTTATTATTCCCATCATACCCAACAACAAATAAAACTTGACCTTGTCTATGCCCTTTAAGATGATAGTTATTAAGACTAGTCAACTCTCTGCAGCCTTACAAAATTCATTCTTTAGAGGATCCAAGCATAGATACATTCTTGAAAACCTTAGTTCCATTATTAGGGATAGCCTATCAACTTGAATTACTGTATAAGTACCATAATTTACTATACAGCTCATCCAAATTCTCTAATATTTCATTTATTATCTTTTGTTTTGCTTTATATCATTTCACTTTAAAGATGTCAATGGCATAATCATGTCTGACTCACTCCTTAATCTCTCTTGGCTTTCAAAAATGAGTGATTCTAAATTTATCCAAACATTGTTTTTGCAATCGACATGGATGTCACTGATCTATTGGAGTGCATTCTTATACAACTATAAGTAAGGATCAATATCTTAACTTGTAATGTATCTTCACTAATTACTCTAGAACTCTAAGCCTTTCACTCATACCCTTTTGTATGTTCTGGAGTTTTTACTTCTTACTCTTACTAAATCTTATATCACGACCACCTATAATAGCATACTTTTTAATTGCATCCTTGAATTTCTTTGCACTACCAAACAACATTCTCAATATAAACTCCACCTTTATATCTATTTCTAGCCTAAACTTAGAGCCTCATAAACAACACCCTCAATGTCAACTCTATCTTTTCCATTTCTGTTTCTATTCTAAACTCAAAGAATTTACAAGGCCCTTCATAGCCTTCTTCATTAGAAAGAATGGGAATGATAAACTCTTTTAACGTTGAATCTTTTATTAGGTTAGCACTGGCTTTAGCCCTAAATTTCTCTGTACTATTGTTATTTTTGTCCTCTTACACTTCAATATCAATGTTGCCATCATAATATCATTTAGACCATCACTCTCGTTTGATTCATCTATAGTTATTGTCTCCTTCATCATCTGTGTCAGAACCATCACATTGTTTTTCACTATGCCCTTCATCGTTTGCATTAATCATATTTGTAACATTATCACAATGTAACCCCTTACCATTATCAAAATTTAAACTCTTAGATGCCTTATGATCCATACTAATTTGTTGAGATTCAATAGCCTTTGGACCAAAGAGAAACAACTCTTTGAGTATATCCTATGAGGAAGATTTAGTGTTAATCACATGCTCTACGTATATCTAACGAGTTTTTATACTTATGGCTAAACTTCCTCGTGTAGTCAACTATATTCAACACATCTTTGTCATCAAATAACTCTTTCAAGTTTATTCTTCTCAGCAACCCTATAATAGAATGCTATATAGTCTTTAATTCTTAACTCTAGTACACTTGTGTCTCAAAATCAAGTATGAACAGTTTATCCAATCCTTCTTCTAATATAATTCTTGATTGGGTTGTGACTAAAGAACCTATCATGATGAATAAAGGAAATAAATAAATATCCCCTATCCTGCATCAAAATAGAATAATAATGCTTATTAAAATAGAAAAGGTTAAACACAATAGAGGAGACAATCAAACTACTTTTTCATAACAAACAAAGTGAAGATGTCAATGGGAGACGCAATGGGATCATAGATAATCTAGTTGCTTTTTGGTAAGGCAACATGTATTGACAACTATAAAAACCTTAAAATAATGACTCCCTCGGCCAAAATCTAGCAATGGTGGATTACATATCAATTAAAAAACCCAACAATGGTGAACCATATCTCATTTTCACAAATTTAATACATGCACAGAAATATGCTAATCTATGATATGCATTTAGCAGATCCCAACATCATATATATTTATATCATCCATGAACAACAAGGCCTACTAATCACAATCAAATTGAGACTAAATTTGAGTTTAATAATGGGCCCACATCATATTTGATGAAAAAGCATTAGCTTTCTTCAATTTAATCACAAATTTGAGCAAACCAAATCATATGTCATTTGATTTAATGAAAAATTAGGGTAAAATAACAAGCCCACGATATCATTCTTCTATTTCAGTGCGCATAAAAAAAGGGTCTACTCCAACAAACCCATATCATATAACCTCATCGGATGCTCTACTCCAACCACTATAAAGAAAGGGCCATGATGATTCATATGAAAAGGAAGTTTCATTGATGGATTCTTGTTAAGAATAAAGAAGAACAAAGACAGGATGGTAACCTTATTTCATTCGGCTGCAAATTGGAGAATCATCTTGTTCAAAATATTGAATTCGAATGCTTCAATCTTTCAGGCTCTTTTTTTTTTTACACGTAAACACACAAGCTCTCAACCTCTCTCAGGTGGATATGGATGGATATTTTAATTTTGAAAGGGGAAAACACTCGTAGGATATAGATAGATATTTTACCATGTTTCCGGTTACATCGTTACTGATATATGTAGATGAAGGGTTTATTATGATATATTATAAAGTATAAGATTTTTTTTTTTTTTTTTGTTGATATTTTAAATTGCAACATTCCTCAAAGTATGAGATTTAAATTATAATTATGAGCAAAGTGGTGCCCATCCACCATTCCAGCGATGTATAGAGCATTAGAACGACAAAAAAGAACAATGACATTTGGGTCACATTGTTGGCATCCCTTTTTCCTTGGCGTGTGGACTGGGAGATGTTTAAGATTAGATCTTCGCATGTTTGGATTGGGAGCGTTCCCACCATCATTGATTAGCTACGCTTGTCGTTGTTCTTCGCAATGGCAAGGACTTCAGCCCGGCAAAGTTCGTCGCAAATTCTGCATAAATAAAATTATATATTTTGTCAATGAATCCAAAATGAGCAGTTCTGATAGCTAGTTCTATCAACAAAATTCCAATGAAACCCTAGAAGCTCGTCACAGATCCCAGTGCTGAGCTAACATCCATCCACATCATTGTGGAGCCTCCATTTCCATCATCTTCTTGTTGATGGGTAGCAGCCTTAGCAGGGAACTGTCTTCGCAGTGGTCCACAAAGATTCTCATGACCTAATCTGGTTGTTTGATAAATACAATTCTTCAAAAGTTGAGGAGGTACGCAATGGTCACCGGAATCTCTCCAGTTAACCGTTTAGGTGACAAATGCAATTCCCCATTACTTCTATTGAAGGCCAAATCCAAGTACTCCAAGAGGCTCTGATTTCCCATGGCTATTGGAACTTCTCTCACGTAATTTAATTTTCGGTCTAACGCTAAGAGACGCAAAAGGCTAAAACTTACGGATGTTTCAGGAATGTGCCCGCTAGTTTGACTTTCAGATAAATCTACGTACCTTAAATGGTTGCGATTTTCGATGCACGCAAAGAAACAGAGAGCCGGATAGGCAATTCACATCCACGGAGATCAATTGCCAATATTAAAGAGCCAATGGCGGACGTCAGTTTCAAAGAAATTGCTTGAGAGATCATGCAAGGTGAGATAGATGCATAATATGAAGAAGACAAATGATAAGGTACCGGACCTCGCTAGCTAGCGTGCATGATGGAGAGGATCCAAGTTGAAAATTCTTCCCCTTCAATACAAGAGATTTGAGAGAACAAGGGTGTGGGTTCTAACATTAGTCCTGTTTTCCCTTTGTATTCTTATTATAGAAAACAAAAAAAAAAAAAAAACTTTTTGTGAAAACTCATTTGTTGATTGAAAATAGAAATTATTTTTTAAAAAACGTGACTCCAGAGGGTAGAAAATTCAAAACAATTTAAATATGTTTTCATTAGAGAATAGAAAATGGAAGGCAAAGAACTTAAGATATATCACTGAACGATTTTATTCTCGCTTATTAAATACATTTTTTAAAAATCATAAAATAAAAAATGAAAAATGTTCTGAGAAAATGTAAATAGATAATGAAAACGAAACACGTGCTTGAAAAGCAAACGCAACCTAAATTCCAAAAATTATTCTCAAATTGACAAAAACAAAACAAAAGTTTGAATCTCTTCCCTTGTTTCGTGTTTTTCCTTTTAAAAAATATGGTAGGGACGCTACTACCAAGTTTGTAAACCTAGAACCAGCCGATCTACGGCAGGTTGGCGTCACCATTGCATTCGCCCGCAATTTCTCCTCACCTTCTTAGCAAACTGAACAATAACCTAAAATATGGGGAAAAAAACCCTTCAATTAGTGTGAAAATCTGATGACATGATCACAATTATCTACCAAGCCATTTAAATTTTTATTTTTATTAAGAAAAAAATGGCAAAAAGCAATGCATCCTCTAAGAAAAGCAGTCCACAAATTTCTCATGAGCAGTCATAACCTTTCCATCAGGAAACACAACTATGCCGAGCACCACCTTAAAAATTTAGAAAGATGCCAGCGCATGGCACCTTCCCAAGTGGTTAACAAGCCAAATGCCAAAGATCTTGCTTCCAAAGAACTGCACCGAGTCCTTAGAGCATTCAATTTTCTGGTCACTGTGATAGGTGGTTCTCTTGCAAAAAGTACAGAAAGGAACGCTGCTTTCCATCCATGGTCTTGATCAAGATCATAGAGTTAGGGGCCACATGCAACCAAACTGCAGTAAACCTCGCTAAACTAGGGATATCAAGACCTGTGGATGATCCATCACAATTAAGGGACCAAGAAGTTCACCAAGAGTGATGGCGCCTATGTTTCACTCCTACTGGGCTTGCACTTCACCAAGCAAGAAACATTCCCGAAACCTGCATAGGTTTCAGCCACCAGTCCTTTTGAGTGATCCCCAAAGACCATTGATTATCCTCAGCTGAGAAAGAGAAGGTTATCCTCCCTGCGGAATTCCAAATGGAAATCAATGATAGAGACAAGCAACCAAAACAGGGGAATAAGATAAGAATCAAAGAGATTTTTAGATTATCTGAGCTATAAGTACCATCCAAAGAAAGGAAAAATAAGGACACGGCATTCAAATCTTACCCTGCAAAACTCACAGCAGGCTATGCCCCTAAAAGGATCTTCCCTTGTGAACAAGACAATGACCTAGACTTGCCTCAGGCTTGAATGCTTTGTGAACAACTGCTGGATCTCAAAGAATCACTCCGTGAATGATTCTTCGCTTTTGCTTTTATGTGTCTCTGAGAAAACAAAGAGTGTAAACATGATGAGAGATCCAGTTATTTGGGAAGATCATCTCCAGCAATCATTTCTGAACAATTTTCAGTCAGTTTCTTTTCAGCAGATTGTTTGCTTAGATTATCTGGTTCCTCCTCATCATCAGTCCAGTAACCATTTTCTAGGCCATCTTGCACAGCCAAGTCATCAAACTCCTCATCAGACCTAGTCAACTCCTCATCAACAGAGCCTTCCATCTGAAATGACAAGCATAGGCAGATTCTTATATTCTTTTTTAACACTTACACAATAAAACTTGTAAGAACAAAAAAGGAGTAAAACAGGGTTTGACTGCACAATCTGAAACTAATCTCGCTAAGGTGACTGGTTAAGGCAAAAGGGAAAACATGACGTAACATTGATTTTGAGCAATCTGAATAATTGGATGAAAGAATCATTCTGACACCTAGCAACAAGATGAAACCAAATTAGCAGTAGATACCTTCTCAGTTTAAAGATTAGCTTAACATTGTCGCAGTTACAATACCAAATGAGACATAACTTTGTGGTGTCTTAATAATGCCTTTGTAGATTCCCCTGATATCAAAAACAAAATCAATTACAGCAATGTATAAATTTAATATATTTTATCTTTAAACATTTCTGCACCACTATTGGAGTACACAAAAATTAGCTGCCCTGAAAAATCCATGCTTATTACCCTTGGACATCTTGCTTATTAATATCTGGCAATTTGCATTGTTTATATATCAGATAAAATATAATGAAGTTGTAATCAAAGTTTAGTCTTAATATTGGGACCTGTACTTGCACCTAACAGGATGGATATAATTGGTATATCCCCATACCAATCGAGGAAGGCAGAACCATCCTGAACCACCCAGCTTTTGGCAATACTGAACCGAATTGAAGAGGAATTGAGACGATTCCTTGTTTCAGTCCAAGAGACGGCAGGAACCAGTCCGGACCAAGTGGAAACCCCAATTCTGCTCGGTTCAACTCAGTTCGAACTGCTTCCGGCAAGTTCCAAGCCTGTCAGGAGTTAAAATAGAGGAGAACAACTATTCTGATGTTTCTCTCCTCCCAGTTCTCATCGATCAGCACTTGTCAATACGACATGGTATGGTACAGTACTGATCCAGTACCACTCAAACCGGTTCAGGAAACCTTGACACTGACACATAGGATGCTGGTGGTGTTAGTAGAACACCCAAACCACACACTAGTACCGAACCATATCAAAAACATTAACTGTACTAGTATAGTACTGGTAGGTACAGTATGCACCATTTCATCTGCTACAGGTAAATACTCGAAGCCTCTGTTGCAATAGATTTAAGTACCATCTTGGGTCCTTGTTTTATGAAAAATGTCATTTTTAAATCAAACGCCACAGTTCCTCTAACACCATGGACTGATTATTCATGCTTGTGAAACTACCATGATAAATTTAAGATACTTTGCAGCATTCTCTCAGCAGAACTTTTTATTTTCTTACCTCTTCAGGGATCTCCTTGTCATCAGCATCACTTTCATCCTCACTGTTATCCACATAAGGTGGGTCGTCAGCTTCTTCACTAGCAGATACTGATGATTCCTCTTTGAGCTAGATAAAATAAGAGCCAGGTTAGTCATCTAAAAGATGAGAGAAAACAATCAACAATAAGGAAAAAGGGAAGTGGCCATAACGATAAATAACATACTGAATATAAGGTGCATAGCATTAAATGCAATCTTCTATTATGAGAAATGTTTCTATTGATAGTTTGTTTTACTTTATTTTGTCCAGAAAGTGTTTGCTTATTTACTTTTATAGATTAATGCAACAATCTAAGAACAAGAGTACGTGCAAAATAGTAAAGACCAAATACACATGAAGCTGTTTTATATTGACATATCTCCATATAACTATAGATTTAGAATCAGTAATTTTTTAGGATATACCATATTTCGGGCTACAACAGTAAAAATTGGTGCTAAAAACGAGCATGTATGTGCCATCCCAATCAAATGTCCTTTATTTGCACAAAGGATGAAAAAATAATTTTTTGCGGCACCCATCTCCCAAAACTTATCAAGATGTCTAAGAGACAATAAGGATAAAATCAGTGGTTGCATCGCAGTGGATCTGGGCAATGACATCACCCAGGTGAAAATTGCTTCTGTATTGGATTGCATTGTAATATTTTCTGTTAAATTAAGTCAAAAGAACCCCATTAGTCATAATGTAATTTTCCTAGTAAAAAGGCTTGTGCAGTGAACATCACATTAACAAAATATGTCAAATTTAAATGTTACACTGAATGGAAGGTACTAGCAATTCAAGCCTATAGAACTGCTGAAAATTATCTCAACTATAGAAAGAGGCAAATTGAAACATTGTAAACTGGAAAGCAATAATGAAAATTAGCAACAAGAGTGAGAATCAAGTGATAAAGAAACTAAGGTTTTAAGTCATGACAAGGAGGGGATTATACTGGCTGTCCCATCCTATTCATGTGACAAAACAAGATCAAGATGGGGGTGGGACTTTGAAACTCATTAATGTGAGAAAAGAGGAAAGAAGAAAAAATGAGAAAAAGGAAAGAAGAAAAATGTTTTCAGAAAAAGAAGAAGAAAGGAAGGAAAGAAGAAAAAAGGAAAGAAAGAAGGAAAGAAGGAAGAAGGGAAAGAGAAAAGAAAAGGAAAAAATAAAGAAAGAAAGAGATAAGGGAAGAAAGGGGAGAGAGATAGGAGGCACCTATTAGGACACTCAACTAGTTGTTAGGATAAGACAAGACAATGGGGCATCCCATTCCCTAGAGAAATTGGGATAACACTGTCCTAGAGGAATTAAAACCTGGAAAGAAACAACTAATTTCTAAGTTTCAGGGATCTAAGCAGTTCAGCTCAAGTAGAGGTTCAAGCTAGCTTAAGGGTAATCTTATTCCTTTTTCAACTCTTGAGACTTAAAAATGATGGGAAGTAAAATCATCGATCCACAGTACCTCCAGATTCTGGGATTTTCACTTGAAAGATGGAAATATATTGCCTTGTTCAACTAGCTAATTTTATAATGGGGTCAATTGAAGGATAGGAAGACATGCAACAAAACCATAATACTAGGAGACTAAAACTATAATGTACCTCTTTGGCAGGCCCTTCTGATATCCTTGGAGAGCTGCAAGTGGAGGAAATATTTCTGCAACTGGAGTCAGTAACATCAGCCCCTGAGTCATCGATGCTTCCAGTCTGATTGCTGCCACCAATGTCACTAGGCCAAGCACTGATACCAAAATTACCAAACTGAAGATTAACTGGCTCTGACTTCCCTATCTGCACAGGACCATATATAGGACCCTCTACATACTTTTCACTGCCGTGGCAAGAAAAGAGTTTTTCCTTGCCCTTGACAAGCCAAGCCTTAGCAACAGAGCCATCTTCATTAATAAGAGCCATCAGATGTCTTGAGGACCCTTTCCTCTGGATCAGTTGAAACATTCCTTTGGAACCTATTGAGTTAGCAGCACACTGGCTTCGAAACTCTTCATCCATTAAGGGCACTGTGTTTGTGGCAGGGTCATATATCTGCTCTCCCGCATCACGCCTCCGTAGGCAGCTGAAGACAGTGGCATGAATTGTTGCCACACTCCGGTCAACATTCGTATTATTTATTTTGGGCACTCGGTGTTTATCAGCCCGATTGCACAGATATTCCTGAATTATTCTGATATTCTGAAAATATTTAACATATTTGTTCTTTTTAGGGTCCAATGTCATGTATTTTGCACGTATAGCAAACCTCTCCTTGTGCTTATCCTCATTTGCAATATAGATCATGAATGGTATTATTGAAGGATGCTTCTTCATTAGGCCCATCTAGCAGATGAAAATTAGAGAAATCATCAAAGAGTCAAAAAAAAAAAAAAAAAACATGGTAAATATGCCATATTTCCTAGAGCACATGGAAGGAAACTTGCAATATATGCATCAAGTTGAAAAGAATCTGAACACGAAATATTGCCAATTCAAGATGAATGTGTTTCTTCAACTTTGCTATCATACTAAGACCTGAGTTAAGAAGATATAATTGTCTTAGATACATTGTACATATCATATAGAACTACTCAACTAAAACAAATGTTGTCCTAATAAAGGGAGAATGTAAAGGAATCAGGATAAGACACTAATCTTGCACAGTCCTCACCACAAAATTGAGACTTAAGTGAACACCCTCAACAATAGCAGATTCTTTCCGGTCTTCCCAAGCAGTGATCAGTTGATCAAGGCTCTCAATAACCATTTCACTCTGTGCTTTAAACCCCTCAATAGCCATTTGTTTTTTGCCAATCAACTTCATCCTGGAGCCAGATTGACCATTACCTTGTTCAGTTGGAGCATTCACATACAACTCTTCCTTGAGCATCAAGTGAGAAGACCCAGCTAGTTTCTTTGCTTTCCGTTTAGCCATTGCTTCTGCAACTGCCACTGGATCTAAGTATTCTCCAGCATGATATGTTGAGGCCCATAGTAAAGGATTTTGTTTTTCATCCATAGAACTCCTCATAATGTGGCGTATTGAATCAGTGGAAATCACAGTTGTGACGCCCAGCCTACTTCCCTGTAATTAATGCGCATCAAGTCACCAAATCCAATAAGTGAAATAAAATGAATTTTTGAAGCGAAAATAAACAAAAACAGGAGGGGAAAAAATCAAGCAGTAGAAACAGTATTCTATCTTTTAAGAAATATTTAGCTAGGTTCTGCTTTCAAGCATGTCTAAGGTAGTTTGTGCATAGAAAATAAAATTTCCAAGAGCTTAAATTTGTAAAACTTGCCTATATACCATATCAAAGTACACTGAAAATCCTGACCAGGTATAATATGCAGCACATATTTAGCTGAATTTTATTCAACATAAAGTACAGATTTAAAATGAAAAATGAGTTGAGACATCCCTTCTTCCAAGATAAGTAAATAATAGAAGAACTGAAATAGCTAAGTCATACACAAGGATCAAATGTTTCATTAATCCAATTAGCGTACTGACTGGCCTTAAATGAGCAACCTCCTCCTCTCTGAAGCTTGCTTTGTGCAAACCCAACCCAAACTCCACCCACCAAAAAATCTAGAATGTCAAAAGCTATTTAATTTTTTTCTTTTTTTTTTCTTTGGAAAAAAAGGGGGAACCAGCTAGGCACCTAATAGAGTTGAAAGTATTTAAATTTTTTATTATGATCATATTAGAATGTTTTTGTCGTTAATACAAGCAATTTTTCTGTGAATATCCACAACATCATAACTTTAGCAGCTTGTACAAAATTCTATTTGGTGCTTGGCTTTCAAGATGTCACTATAAGTACTGTAGATATAACTTTTAAAAAGATAAAATCCCTTTATCTAATATTAACATTGAAAGATATCATCAGTCTGCACACAAGGGACAATTGACTGATGGGTTAGAGCTTCTTAAGAGGGAGAAAAACTGAAGCATAGCATAAATCAAACCATTTCTGTTTGGTAACAGATAAAAACCACAATATGGACAACTACACTGAATTCAGAACCCTTATAGAAATCAATTACTGAAGAGAGATGGAGGTGCCAAAACTAATAAAAAAAGGAGGGAAAAAAAAGCAAAACTACCTTTTTCAAAAATTCCAGATTCTAATAGCAGGGAAAAATTCCAGATTCTAATGGAAGAAAGATGACAAGAAGACCATCATCACACAACATTAATTCATGATAATTAATAGAATATTCTGTAAGGTTAGGGTGGAAGTACCAGCAAGGAAGACAGAGTAGACTTTCCACACCCACTTGTGCCACACAAAAGAACAATAACTGACTCCTTTCGTTCTCGAATCCTAAAGGAAAAGAAGCAGCAGATGAGAAGCCCCCAAGATGATCGAAAAGCGCTTCAAAAACTAAAAAGAGTTGGAACTTATGAACTAAAGAAAAACTTTTTGATGATAAAATGCAAGCAAGAAAGATCTCATGATGGTTAATTCTTAAGATATCGATTATGTAGTATGCAAGTAAACAAAAAAAAAATTCTGGCACAACTTTGTGAGTTTAAAAGCCAGGTTACAGTCATCTAAGGTTGATGCCTTAGCGAATTTGTTGAATTTCAAATCTCAAAACTGCTGTAGATTGATGCTTTTTAAAAGTTTTCAGTCTTAAATCATGAAATTGAAAGGTAATGTTTTAGCACAAAAAGTGTAATATCAAGACTTCTCCCACAAAAGTCACAAACATAATCTAACTCCATAGATAATCCTACAAGTAATAGTATGTTTAATAAAAGACAATCCCGTTGGCTCCAAACATTCTATAGATTCTGTTGTATACAAGAAATGATCCCAGTGCCTTGAATGGGGTCATATTTACTCCACGTAGAAAGGCCATAGTCATCTAGTAGTTAGGTTAGACTCAGACAATAAAAAAAGAAAGAATCCAGTTATATTTGCAACTAAAACATTCAATGAAATTGTGAGGCAGAATATGATGCTACATGGGTCTTGAAGATGAAATCCCTTTATCCAAAAACAGAGATTTTTATCCTTGCCTTGAAATCTCTGACAGAGTGGCTGGATGTGTTCAGAATGACAACAACAGCTCAACAAATTAGCCCAATGACCACCAGTACACCACACAGTGGGGTCAGTTGAATACAGGGATAACGTAATAGGGAATCAAAATGTTAACTGGAAAATAACTAGCATGGACAGAAAATGCAGAACTTACTTTTTACAATGAATACAGTACCCTTTTTTCTTTCAAAAAAGGAAATTCAGTAGTTATTTTTTTAATGCAAAAGGAATGTTCTGCCCATTTTATAATTGCATATAATGCCTAGGCATCCAGAAAAACCCTTAATGTGAAAACATAGTAATCTCATTATAATGGTGGCATTTTTCATAAATCACATTACTATCTGGAAGTTGAAACCAACTTATGACCAAGTAGTACTATTGCTTATTCACAATTCTCAAACAATATCATGTAAAATAATTGCCAAAGACCTGCCATTCCCTATAAATCAGTCCACAGCCATCAATTTTCAAATTAAAATGAATTAGTACACAAAATTTTATTAAATCACGTTTTTCCAGTTTCAGTCTTGAACCTTGTTCGAGGTCATTTTTGTTTTGGTGACCCTAACATACAGAAGCAAAGAAAAAAACATGTTTGGAGATATTGTTTCTGTTTTTTATTTTTCAAAAGTTATTTTAATTATTTCTAGCAAATAAAAGTAAGAGAACTTTATCTTCAATATTTTTAAAAGCAAGAAACTCATCTTTTTTTACTACCACCACTGCCATGGTCGCCCACCAACACTATCGTTGCTGTCTCCACCCTATGTTTTTTTTCTATCTTCCGAACATATTATACCTTTGGCCATAATACCAAATTTACATAGTAATATTTAACCTTTGGAGTTACCACTTCTTGTTAATTGAAAAATCTATTCCTTTCTTTTGCTTTTTCTCCAAATTTTGCAAATATATTGTTTCTGCAGAGGTTCAACATATAGCTTACTACTTTTAGAATGTTATGTTGATTTGTCATTCCTTCTGAAACCCCATTCTTTTGCCTCGTAACAAATTTCAACATTGCTAATAAATCTTTATTTCTAACTATGCCTACATTGACATCATTGAGAAGTATTACATATTCGAATCAATGTATCCTACCTGGTTTGCAATTAGTCAGAGCATCCTTGAAGATTAATGAAATAGCTTAAGATTTAGGAGACTTGTACAAAAACAAAAATCTAAAATTTCATGCCAACCACAATCAGACAATTAGTTTATCAACAACAATCCTTGGTATCAAAGACAAAAAACTACAAGTACATCACTAGAATCTCTCGTTTATTAATTCTCTATTTGGAAGAGATGGTAAAGATGCTCATCAGTCAGTAGAGAAAAAATCAGAATCATCGATCATTATCACCAAATAGAATTTTAAAGATGATCTTTAACACTCAAGAAGATGGATATTAAGGACAAATTCAGGGAAAGGACAGCTGCAGAAAGAAGATAAGAATTAGGAAGGAAATCAAACAAAAGGACATTAGCATGAACAACAAAATGGTCAGCAAACTTATAATAAATTGGTCAGAATGAAGTGATATTGCTGTCTATGAACTAATAAACTGAATGCAATATAAAAATAGCATCAACAAGATCTTCTACCTTCTATTCATGATGAGTTTCATATGCCGACCAGGTATCATTAGACAAGCAACACAACTGACCCTAAATAAGCAATTCATGTCTTCTAGGATAAATTTATCTACGCTTATTGATAAACTTGGGTCAGGTAGTTGGAAAAAATAAACTCAGCAAATTAATGACTATCTGAACATCATAAAACAATTAAAAGCACATAACCTAACAGAGCCAAATAACTTCTGATCTCATCCATCATGCACATGCAGCAGTTGTTTGGGGCTTTGGGCTGATGTTGATGCCTGACTCTCTAAGGTACAGGATGCCTTGCAAAAATAATCAGTCACAGTAAAATTATGCAATCAATAATCAAGGACATGAACCAACAGAAGTTGCCATTAGTTAGCATTGCCACTGTAAGAAAGAAATTATTCATATGTTCACTGCACAAAGTAAGTCCATAAACTTAGGTCCAAACATTCCATATATAAACCCACAGAATTCCAACTATACATGCAAGGATAGATGGGCAAAGCATTTTAGAAAATAGAAAGATTGTGGTACCTGCATGCCAGAACCAAGTCAGCCATTTGATTGGGTCCAACATATTTATACTCAGAAAGTACACTGCAAACAACATTCAAAAATGTCTCCCTCTTAACAACAATAGTTGTTTGCCTTTTGTACAATACAAATGCTATCGAGCTACTTGTCTGCACATTTTCCTGAGCCAAATGATATGTCACCTCCCCCTGACCCAAGTAATCAGCTTGTTTACCAGAGGGACCTTCTGAGACACCTGACTTTGATATTTTAACACCATGTGGAAATGAAAAATCAGCTGGGCATTCAGTTCTGATCACTTCATATACTCTTCGACTTATCTGGAAATAATCATAAGATCCTGATTCAGAATCCATAATATGGTTTGTGATTTAAGAAAACCACTGAACAGAGAAAGATTACCTAACCAGCGAATTCCTAAAATTACTTTGACATCATCAAACAAAACAGAACATATGGTTTACAAAGAAGAGTTACAAAACCGCACACAATGGGAGATGACTTATCAATTATCACACCATGGAAGGAGGGAAAACAAAATGCAAGAGTGTCATGCTTCTAATACCTGACCAAAGCATGAGAACTAATGATTAATTCATGAATTATGACAGATTAACCCCAACTACAAGTTTTTTGAAAGATAAGCTTCAAACTGATACATATTGACTAAAAAGATAAAATGGAACTAATAAAACATACTGGCATACATAAAACTGATTTGTGAAATAAATTTCCCTATTTTTAAAGTAAAATATAGGCAAAATAGTTAATAGAAATAGAATATCCAAATGTATCAAAAAGAATTCACGGCGCATGCATGCAGCAAACATGAGAAAAAACTATAACTAGGTAAAAGAGTCACAAAGTCAGAAAATTGGAAGGGAGCAATATGGAATCAAATGTAGGCCAGAATTAAAAAAAAGAGATACCTTAAAGATTTCCGATCAATTGAGAAAAGGTAGAATTCCAATCAGAAAAGGAGAGATACCTTAAAGGCGTGGCGAGGCTTGCATCCCATGAGCTGCAATGTGCTCTGGAGCACAGGGCGAGTGTATCGGAACGAAGAACACTCCTTCCCATTCCCTCCTCTAGTCTCTGCTTCATCCACCACCACGATATACAGAAGGTTGGGAACCTCCACCATACCTAGGATCGCCAAGAAACCATCAAACGTAAACGTCAACACCTTAGACCAAACAAAATCCAAAGGAAAACTACCACAGATCGAATTCCAGTTGAGAATTGAATCAAAACCAAAAAGAGACGGGTTAAAAGGGATGGAAGTCGAGTGCAGTCGAACCTGGGACAAGGCTTTTGCCGCTGAGATCGGATGCCGGTCGAAGGAGTGGGAGAGGAGGTGGGGCTGGTGTTAGGGTTGTTGTTGGAGGTGGGGCCCGATCCGCGATCGCCAGAGCTTCCGACGGGATCCCGCCATCTTCTGCTATGGCTTCCACGCGACGCCTCTCTCTCACTCTCCCGCTCCGCCTCCTTTCAGGTTAGCTGCCGATCCAATGGACGAGCGGGTTACAACGTACCGGTCGGGGCAAAATATAGAGGAGAAAGCGGACCAGATAAATATCAAATCCAAGCTTTCTAATACCTATATATATATATATATATATATATATAGAGAGAGAGAGAGAGAGAGAGAGAGAGAGAAGGGGACGTTGGAGTAGGTTTGGCACGTAATTAAATTTAAAGAATTTGATCATCTTTTTCATCCTTAAATTTATACGGACATTCAAATCATCCTATTTTTTTTAATTTTTTTATCTTTAAAATTTATATAGGTTCAAAAAAAAAAAGTGATTGAATCTAAATTTAACTACAGTCAGATATAGCTAAGTCTACCTCTTTCTTTTTAATATATTATAAAATATTTATAAATTTAAAAAATAATATTTATATTAACATTTTACAGGCTTAATATATCTTCTATTTAGCCATGATGAGATCTTTATTTTTTTAGGTCCATAAAATTTATTTATCTAACTTTTATATACATATATACACACACTTTAAGTATCTGATATATATTTATATAGTTAAAATAAATATGAAATTGACATTTTTTATCCAATTAGTATTTATTTCAATATTCACATTTATCAAATATAAATAAATAATAATATAAATATATTGCTATTTGATCTGCTTTGAACACATTTTCAACCTCAACGAAATGGGCTAATTAATATTTTATAAATGTATCTAATATGGTTTTTAAGGCATGCTCAGCGTGATATAAGCTGCAACATCTCAAATAAGCTTAAGAAAAGTATAGTAATTTTTAAAATTTTACTCTTAGGGATTTTATATATTTGTTATGCATTAATAGATTTTTGTTTTAGCATTTGGTACTATAGTATTGATTCTTCTTAAAGATGCAGAGAATCCTTCATAAGAAGCATTCATGTGATTACGAGTCTTGCAATTGTAAGGCAATAGAAGTTACTAGTTTGTCAACTAAGAGCTAAGAGAATGCCATCATATATTTCATTGATTGAGCAGGGAGGAATTTTTTTTTAAAGATCAGAACCTATATCTCATTGGATAGAGAAAGTATTTTGATAAGTTTGATAGATTTACTTCTCATTGGATAGAGAAAGTATTTTTTATAAGTTTGATAGATTTGCTTCTTCTCATACTCTATTCATTTATCTGTTCTCATGGAGAGCATGTCATATGAAACTTTTTTTATAAGAAAGTTTTTTAAAAACTATTTGTTTGAACCACTTGCCAATCCAACCCTTTTCATTTTAAGTTAGGTTGAGACGATGTTTATAATAAATGGATTACACTCAAATGTTAGAATTAAATCAGATGTATTTGTACTTCCAAATTAACTTATAGTACACCTTTATATGTAGCTAAAATTTTGGTCCATTTTTTGTACTCATATTTAATCGTACTTTTGGGATCTAAAATTTTATATTTAAATAATTCATTTCCAAAACTATCAGACATTATTTCTTTTTTTTTTCCCCTTATATACTATATTTTATTGAAGTGTATTTTTATTTTTAAAAACCATATGATTTAATTAAACTTCAAACTTCACTTTGTAATAAATCAAATCATGGTCATCAAATCGATATTCCTCTCTTTCAGTGTTCCATTTTTGGACATACTTTATTTATTAAATTACCGTCTTGCTGATGTTAGATTAGTTTAATCTTTTATTTAGACTACTTTAGTGCCAAATATCCTAAACCATCTATGAATCTGCCTCCCACTTCCTAAGGAAGGTTGACTAGAATATATTAGAACACCTAGAATTGGAACTTGCATCCTTGGTGACTATGGAACTTAATGTAAAATATGGTTTTTTTTAAATAGAATTTTAAGTTTAGCAATCTAAAATTCAAGATTATATGTGTCCTCTAATAAGCATAGACAGCAAGAAATAAATAAAATATTGCACAAAAAAAATACTATATATAGAAGAGAGTTCAGCATCCATTAAATGAAGTTTTCACTGGCAACAACATTATACCTTTTTAAGGTCTATTTTTTAATGCCTTAGTATTTCCCTCTCTTTAGTGTTATCCTTTTTAGTCTTAGTTTGTTTATTAAATTAGTACATTGTTGTTGTTAGATTAGTTTAGCGTAAAAGGTGAAAAACTCTAGTCAAAAATTAGCCTTCCTCCACCTCTGCCACCATTATATAAGAAGATTCCTAGAAGACCTACCAAAATAGGAAAAGGGAAGAAGCAGAGCCATCAAAAGAAGGAACAGTGTCAAGAAGAGGAAGAAGGATAATGTGCCAAATTTGTTTCAAGCAAGGACACAATAGGGCAAAATGTCCTATGAAAATTGAATTTCTCCAAAATGCATCCAAAACTCCCTGTAACTTCATTATTTTTTTCATTTTTGTTTTTGTCATTTTTGGTGACTTTAGGTTTCACTGCTTTTGGTGAAAAAAAAAAGCCTATGTTTCGTTTACGAGAATTGCTTATGTTTCATTACTTTTGGTGATTTTAGGTCAAGTGGAAAGAGAAATCAAATGATGATGGCCATAGGCAATCCAATGTAAATGAAAGGCAACATGCACTAAAAGGAAACAAGAAAATCCCTACTAGTTTTGGAGTGTATTGATCCTTCAACTAGCAATACAATCTTAAAAATAAGTCATTTTTAATACTTAGTTTTATAGAGATAAACGTATACCAACATTTCATGGTTTGCTTTGTAATTAAAATCTAACACTAATGCTGAAATGAATGGACACAGTGGGGAGAGAAAAAGACAAGCTAGTAGTAGAACGATAACTAGGAATCAATTGAAGGTTTGCAACTTATGTTAATTATTCCTTTAAGGATTTCAATGCCTTTTAACTTGTTCTAATTGTTCCAATTGTTCCTTGATTCCTTGCAAGCACAGAGACATGCTATGGTGACAAGCAAACTGAGCTCTCAAGGAGGTTGTCTAGCTATTTCAACTCAAAAGTCTCAAGCTCAGACTAATTAAGAGTGACAATGTAAAGACAATTGGGTTCTACCATAAAGGCAATTGGGGGGTTATAATGTAAAAATAATTAGGTTGGAGCTTTGTTATCAAACTTTTTTATTGTGATATTTATGTGTTTGTAATGCAATGATAGTCACATGTTATATTTTGCTCAGGGTTTTGTAATGAACTAATACTTATGCATCTGGATTTTGGGATGTATCAGGTTTCTAGAATGAATATAACTATGACAACCCTGGTTTTGTAACTCAATAATAGTAATGTCTTGGTATTTTTGGATTATGAGGATCCTGTGACAACCTTGGTTTTATAATTCGATGATACTAATGTATCAGTAATTTGAGATGTATCAGGATTCTAGAATGAATATAACTATAGCATCTCTAATTATATAACGCATTTTTGTATCAGTGATACCCTTGGTTTTTCTTCCTTTGTGATGTGCTTATTGATCATATTTGTAACAGGTGAATTCCAATGCAAAGACCGAGTATGATGATGTCATTCAGAATAACAAAATTCTGCTATGATTGAAGCTATAGATGAATTGTAGAGGCTCAATAAGTTCAGAATTCTGGCTGAAGTGGCACATTTTTTTCTTGATTTGTTTACCCCGTTTATGTTTCCTTTTAACTGGCATAATAGTTCAAATACACCTGGTTGAACTGGCATAATTCTTTCTTAATCTATTTACTCTATTTCTATTTCCCTTCCACTAGATCAGTACATCATTTTTTTTGTTTTTTGGTAACACAGTACATCATTTATTGATTATAGCATTTAACCATTCAGCTCATGAGATGACAAGTAGACTTTTAACATATTAAGCCAAATTAGACCCTAAATGATTCCTAATAGACTTTCAAAAACTAGCAAAATAGGACTCAAATCATATCAGATATAAACCAATGAGTCTTCTGGTCAAGTAGAATAAGATAGTTCTTCTCAAGAAAGAATAGGATGGTTGCAATCAAGCTCTTGAACTACTAGTTTTAAGGCGGAAAACCTAAGCATGACAATTTGAAAGATCTTTGGCACCATGTCACTCGAATATGAATGATACTTAGTCACTGCTATTAGCAATGGTGAGGCCAAAAATGCTATTGATGCTCTCTGAATAGACTATGCTAACACATATTACAGGTCTGCATAATGGCATACACAGTGGTAATGTATGTCAGAACATATCAGACATTTCATGACACTGGCGTATCTAACAAAATTAACACATCACCTAAGATTGATGCTGTTGCTGGAAAGCTGTGGGAAGATCAAAAACTAGCAATGTATCCTAGAAGACTAACCATCTCAGATGAATAATGAATGTCAGTGGGCCTCTGCCTGAATTGTTGGAGGCTGTGATATCAATTTAGCCTTCTGGTGTGCTTTGGATGTTCAGGAAATCTGGATGCGTTTTTTAACAGAGAAGCGTGATGTGGCCTGCAACGATGGTAGAGCTTGCATTTTGCCCCCAGGACAATGTGAAAGAGAGTTTAAACATCTAAATGTTAGGTTCTTGGTGTGATATTACATTTTAGATAATAAGACATCGGACTCTATTACTGACAGACTTCATTATAGCAATAATTTGTGCCATTCTTATTATGATTGACCAAGAAGCTCAATTGTTAGTCAAGTTTGTCTCTTTTATCCATAATTTTGACAATGTGCTGTGTCTCATCTTTAAGCTGTACTCTCTAGAGCATTCATGCCATATGACCCAGATATCAAAGCTATCTTCTTTGGCTTCCCTTCTCAATTGTCAGCAATTATCAGTGCAATTTTGTCCTGACAAAATGAGTTTATGTTGCTATTAATTTGGGTCAAAAACCAGATTTTGTTCCGATATCAGTACGCATTCACACACGTCCATTAGCTGACTTACTAGGAATCTCTCTCTCTCTCTCTCTCTCTCTCTCTCTCTCTCTCTCTCTCTCTCTCTCTCTGTGTTGTGTAATTTATTCATTTAGTCTTTTTTTTCCCTGAATGTGTAGCCTGGAGCCAATTTATGTTGCTCAGACCTTGAAGTTTAAATTGCCTGTCTAACATTGAAGATAAGATTGTGGCTGAAGCACAAGCAACACATACAAGAAAAAACAAGAAAACAAGCATGCTTGCCACACCAACTTTCATGTCTAATGAAGAGCATAGGTTACCTTCACCTTAACATACCTGTTTATCTCTTAAGGCAGTGTGAAGTTTGCAACAGAATGCTTTGTGGATGCAGAATCTCTTGTCCTTGATGGTGAAGCCATGGCCATATTGCCAACATTAGCACTGAACAGATGGCAAGCATTTAATTTTATTGGTAGAATTCTTTTTTCATAATACTCTTAATTGTTTCCTTGATCATTACTTAGTTCATGTTTCCCACCTACTCAAACAAAAAACGAGAGTATAAAACTATATATTATGTCATGGATAAAAAAATCTTCGACCAAATGAATCTAGAATGATAGATTACTGCATATTAGAGGCAATGTATGCATTTGTTCTTTTCTTGATACCCATATACAAGAAAACATGTATGTCCATGCAGACATAGCAGGCCATACAGATATTCATTATTTTGGAATCTATATATTGCCATGAATGTGGGTGGATCCTCAACAACTAATGCAGGTTTTCCTTTGATGATTTCTGTTGGATCATACAGATATTCATTATTTTGGAATCCAAGCGTGTAGTGTGGATTGGGGGTAGCTAGGATGAGACTATGACTATAGTTGCAGTCCATGTTTGCCAGCTATGTTTTGATAGTACAATCCTACTATGGTTATGCCAGCAAGCCTATAATGAACCACATTCATGGTACGCAGTAGATTCAACCCATCCAAGCCTTTGTGTCTAAAGAATTTTCCCATATATACAGGCCTATCTCTATCCAAAATTTGTGATACCTCAACATCACATGCAGTAAGAACCCTTGTCCACTTCTATCAATTGAGTCTTCGGTTTACAGAACTGTTTGTCTCAGGTGAAAATGATGAGCACTAATCTTTCATATAGCATTATAATAGTAAGAAGAGCTTGCAAATAATTATGATTAAAGTACATTTTTTTCCTCCATGCTAGGGAAGATGAAAAAAATGTTGTGATGCCAGTAAGCGGATGCTAGCAGATGGTGCTCTAGCTTGCAAGATTTTAAGCATGTTCAACAACACAACCGTCCAGTAGAGGACGGTTTGCAAACTTGTTGCTTGGGGGAGTTTTTCATCCTCAGCATTGGATGAGAGACAGCATGTCTTCACAAGACCTCATGTCTTCGCAAGAGGCAGTCTGGAAATTCATTTATTATTTGTTTGGGCAACTAGCAGGATAGGGACATTTTTCTCTCTTTTTTTTGTCTTTTTGCTTTTTCTTTTGCTTTTTCTAATCAACCACCGGTCTTAACTAGTTATTCGATAACTCCATAGTAACACAATTCATTTTCATTTATTTTATTGATTTATTTCTCCGCATGTATGTTATTTTGTGCTCCATCATGGCCTCCTCCTGTTATACTTCATTGGACCATCAAATTTTTGCATGAAACCATGCCTGCGTTATTGTTATGGAAATGAAAACCTGTCATAAATTAAAAATGTTCTCCTGAAGCTTTTGCTTTAAACCATTATTTTTTTTTTGATTGTTGCTCTGAAATATAGTTGCTAGCCTGTTAGAGAATACACTCACTAACAGAATGTTGAATTAGAAAATCACTAATCTGAAAATTTTGATGCTCAAAATAATGTTTTCCTCCGCATGTCCATATGCACGTCAAAATGGCCCCAATTGCGGCGGCACCTATGAAAGGCATACTCCAATTCATGGATCAAACATGGAAGTAAGGCAACAACAAAACCTCAAGACTCATTAATAGCTTATAACAATTGAAAAACAGCACCAGCAAATCCTGAACTTCATTCAACACTTCAACAAAATGTAAGAGTTAAAAAGATAAAATCCCGATGAAGGGATAGCAAAACAAATAATCAATGCTGCTACCACATCGTCCCTTCTCAAATTGCGCTCTACCCTTGAATATGTGCTTTCTTAATCATCTAACCTAATCCTGGAAGACCAATCAGGGCAGAGTGCCTAAACGGAAAGATAACCTTCAGGTGTTGCAGCAACAGGAGCCTTTGGTTTGGGCTTCTCCACAACAATGGCCTGTGTTGTCAGGACCATTCCAGCAACTGATGCAGCATTCTGCAGTGCACATCTTGTCACTTTTGCAGGGTCAATGACGCCAGCTTCTAACAGATTTTCATACTTGTCAATCATTGCATTGTAGCCAACCTCCCACTCGCTGTCCTTAATCTTCTCCACCACCACTTCTCCCTCCACACCTGCATTATGTGCTATTAGGGCAGCAGGTGCCACCAGTGCCTGTCCAGTCACAAAAAAGCAAGATCCAATGAACCAAGGATCATAAACCAGGAGTTCAGAAGGCCAAAAGTTCTAGCTGACAGGTCCTTGTGAAACAACTTTAGATACAACCATTGTTAGACTTACTTTTTGCACAATGTCAGCACCTAGGCGCTCATCCGCATCTTGAAGCTTATCCTTTATGGCAGGAACATGGGTAGAGAGGTGAACATAGGCAGCACCACCTCCAGGAACAATTCCTTCCTCTATAGCTGCAAAAGTAGCATTCTTGGCATCCTCAATTCTGAGCTTGCGGTCTTCAAGCTCCGTCTCTGTTGCAGCACCGACCTTAATAACTGCCACGCCACCAGCGAGTTTTGCAATCCTCTCTGCTAGCTTCTCAGAATCATAAACAGAGTCAGTCTCTGCAAGCTCTTTCTTTATCTGGGCAATTCTTGCCTGTATCTCATCTTTGGTTGCTGCATCAGCAATAATGGTGGTAGAGCTTTGAGAGATAGTAACCTTCCTTGCTGTGCCAAGCTGTTCCACCGATGCATTTTCTACCAATAGTCCAAGATCTTTGGCTTGGAACTCAGCTCCTGAATAGACAAGTAAAAAAATAGTAAGGGAATTAGGGAGAAAAAAAAAAAAAGATGGAAGATTAATGGATAGAATAGTTACAATATGAACACAATGATAGCAAATCATGGCTTTATCAAAGCATGATTGAAACATCCCCCAGTTGAAGGTTGTACAGGATACAAGTTAAAGTACGGTTAAATCACTTTAATAATCAGAGCAAAATAGTATTTTTTAAGCATAATACACCATATTTTACAGGTTATCCTTACAAAGCACAACAATATCATCTATAGTGCTTGGACATATGAAAAATCCAGAAGAATCTGACACATGAACAAAAACTGCTATACTATCAAAAAAAAAAAAAGGGGATATACAAGTCAAGTAAAACCACTCGTAGTAATCAGATGATACCAATTAAAACAGGAAGATGACGATCTTCATAGACACATGCACCATGCAAATTCAGTCAGAATATAGATTTAAATCTGAATGAAGATTGAGATATAAAACTAATTAATTTGTGAAGATCATCAGGGTAAGTTAGTGATTGCAGGAAGTGGCACAACAAATTAGAAGAAATAACCAAACCTTAAATTAGTTAAAAAACAGAGCCTATAAATGTTACCTGTCAAAATGGCAATATCTTGAAGAAGAGCCTTCCGCCTCTCACCAAAACCAGGAGCTTTGATTGCAGCAACATTAAGAATACCCCGCAGCTTATTCACAACAAGAGTTGCCAAAGCTTCACCGGTTACATCCTCCGCAATAATGAGAAGAGGAGCTCTCAGTTGTGTGGTTTTCTCCAACAAAGGGATTATTTCTTTAATTGTTGAAATCTTCTGGTCAGTTACTAGAACTTTGGCATTCTCAAATTCAACTAATAACTTCTCAGGGTTTGTGACAAATTGTGGAGACACATAACCACGGTCAATCTGCAATGATGGTTTCAAAAAATACATATAAACGGAGTCAATATATGTAACATAATGCACCTATTTCAAAACATAAAGGAAACAATGAGTGGAGTAGTTTGAGATCTTGGAAACTGCAACAAACCTCCATTCCTTCTTCAACATCAACAGTAGTCTCAAATGATGATGAAGACTCAATAGAAAGAACACCATCAGGGCCGACTTTATCAATAGCATCAGCAATCATGCTTCCCACAAACTCATCATTACCAGAAGAGATAGAAGCAACAGCTGCGACAGCAAATAAAAGGATTTCAATAGAAAATTCTATTTAGAAGGACTTAAATTACTAGCGTTATTAATTTTAACACTATTCCATGTCTTTCTAATTATACAGGTGAGCACTTTAAGCATGGTGGAACTACCGTCCGAACAATGTACTGACTATCCCAAAACAAGTATAATGACCGCAGTTAGAAGCAACAATATACAAGTTTATGATACCTTTGATATCACCACGTCCCTTGACAGGGCGAGCTTTCTTCTCAAGCTCTTCAACCAGCCCCTGTACAGTCTTGTCAATTCCCTTCTTGATGGACACAGGATTTGCACCAGAGGTAACAGTAAGCAGGCCCAACTTAATGATTTCCTGTGCAAGAACTGATGCAGTCGTGGTGCCATCACCGGCAGAGTCATTTGTCTTGCTGGCGACCTTCAATACACCCAAAAAAAAGCTCCATAAGTAATTTATTTCCCTATTTATTACAAGCATAACAGCACTAAAGCATGAACAAATTTCTGTCCACAGGCAATCACAACCATTGGCTCTAAAGACTTGATACTGACCATTCATAGCTCTTCAATCTGAATACAAATATTCTTCCATTTATATTGGCCCCACATATGCTCTCCCTTGGTAAGAATTCTTTCTCTCATTCATGTATTAGATCAACTTAAGTATCATTTACATCAATGAATTCCTCTGTTTTTAAGTGATTCATTGTTTGGAATGTTTTTAAGCCCAAAAATCAGATTCCATATAATTAGAATTGACATTTAGGTAGCTAGAATTCATTTTGTGGGACCTATTTATAAAAAGACTAAAATACCCCTTCTTTCCCTCCTGTCTTCTCCTTTCACATTCTGAATTACACTTTCCCAACCTCCAAATTGAGAACCCTAACCTCAAACCACACCTCTACCATCACTTTTGAGCACCGCTGCGATGATGTCAACATTGCAGTAGCGAGGATTCAATTCATTTTTTTTTATGGTCATAAAGCATTAACATGATCAGAGCAACCACCCCCCCTCTCCCCCCCCCCAAAAAAAAAGGAACTATTTAGAGGGATAAGATTGAAATTTTATATAGATTCAGCTCATTTTGGTCTATTCTACACAATAGAATTCAATTGTAACATTTTAAGATTTATTTCAAATGCATGCATTCTATTACAAATTCATTTCAATTCAATTCTATTAATAGAATTCAATTGAATTCTATTGTAGAATTGACTCCAAGCAGAGTGTTACAATTTTAGTTTACATAGGTTAAAATACCTAATAATTAATGCTTTGGATCTCTTCATGACTTTGGTGAAATAAGAAAAATATCACTGTTTAATCTTTCGCTATTTATTTTCTCTGTTCATTAATTACGTCTGAAGATCCATAACTTTTATGTAATTTTTCCCTCCAAAACATGAATTTGTTTGGCGTACTTACACTTAAAAAAGGGATGAAATTGCGTTAATGTTCTTGGAACAAAATTATACAAAAAGCTAAAGTGAAGGGAATAAAATGAATGCTATAAATCTATTAGTCTACCTCACGAATCAACGCTGCACCAGCATTCTCCATGGGATCCGCCAGCTCAATAGCCCGAGCAATGGTGACCCCATCATTAACCACTCTGGGGTTCCCAAACTCATCCAACACGACATTCCTCCCTTCAAGTCATAATCAACACTACACAAATTAGTCCACCAATGTTCCTAACCATAAAACAACCCTACGGCCAGCGATGAAGTTCCATTTTTCATAGAATTTGTGATATCAAAGCACTTAATTCAGATAGAAACATACCAATAACTACAAAATACACCAAAAAAAAATAAAAAAAATCCACAACAAAGGAACGGGAGGAAACAAGAATACCTCTAGGGCCGAGGGTCACTCCGACGGCATTAGCGAGCTTCTCGACGCCGGCTTGGAGAGAGCTTCTGGATCTCTCGTCGAAGGCGATGTCTTTGGCCGCTGCTCGAACGACAAGCTGCCGGTGGCCACCGGCCCTCTGCCCCGGGCTTGCTCTCCTCCTCAGGCTCTCCTGCATCACAACCCAAACCGCAAATATCAGCAAAAGAAAAGGAAGGTATTCGACGATAATCCCCAATTGCCGTGAGAACAGCTTTCATAGATCTTACATCAAAGGGTTCAGAGGCAGAGAGAGACCTGGCAAGGGGAGGAGCGGAGGATGGACGCCGTGGTGATTGCGTTGGCTGAAGCCATTATTTCGCGAAAGGAATCGAAGGCTTTTTCTCGATGGATGGAGAGGGAAGAGGAAAGGCAATAGAGCAGGAGGAACAACTGAGGATAAGGTGGGAGGACGGCTTTAGGGGTTTTAGAAGGACGCGTGCCTCGTAGCGCGCTCCTGAGAGTTTCTGGAACATTCGGAGAGGCCGATTTTTTCTGGCTTGGGGTCGGAGAGTGGGTGGCTTCGATGCACCGCTTGGCGAGGTCGCCAGCGGAAGAGGCGTTATTTATTATTTAGGCTTGGTCTAGATGTCTGTTGGTAGCTGTTGATAAAAAATTATGAGACAGTTAATAGCTATCAAATGGATCAAAAATTATATGAGATAGTTATTAGCTATCAAATGGATCAATAAATTATTCAAACAAGTTTTTTATTTTTTAGATCAACCCGTCTAATTTGAAAGATTTTCTTTTTTATGTTTCTTATATGAAGAAATTTCACGGCATAATATCAAGAGTTATCTGGGGAATGGCGAATGTGTTAATGCTGTAATTGAATAATATAAATATGTAATGCAAGCAAGGAAATATTTATGATGCTACGTGCATATGAAAAATCTTTAAAAAATTGATAAATTTGTTTGTATAAATATGTATGTAGCCACTGACTACATACCACGTCAACATTCATGCAGAACATTAATCGCCTTATTAAAGAATTTATATGTGCACAAGTAGAAGATGTCATTTTGTTATTTATAAAGGAATGCTCTCCATTTGTCGAGAAGCACATTTTAATATTATGTTCTTAATAATTTTTTTATTTTATATATATGAATACATAAAAAAGGTTAAAAAGCTAGATTGATCAAAAATTTATTTCTATTTTAACAATTACATTCATCTCATACATGAAATTATTATCAAAAATATAATAATTATAGATCATAGCCCATAGTTAATCTTTAATAAAGCATCTATATATGATGGAGAATTCGTTCATACTAATGCTATTAAGAAATTTGTAATGGTTAAGGAACACTGAGGTCTTGTGTTTACGGATGCATTCTCACGCGTGATCTTTTTTATTAATGAGCCTCGACTCTTTAACTTTCTTAAAATTAACTTTAACGGTAATATAAGGGGTGGAAGTATAAATTATGGAAAGGACTTTGTTATATACCGTTGTAATTTTCTCTTATTGCCAATAAATAGGTTATATCTATGATGTCTTAGTTTCACAAAAAGAATTGAAAAGTGCATGAGAGGAACTTATTTATACCATTTTATGCTAGGGATAACTCGCATTAAGATGGAGGAAAACTCCAAACTATAGTTAGTTGGATAGCAAAGCCTTATGCTCATCAAGATAGGGATCATCATCTTCTTAAAGATATTTGGAGATCACTTCCTCTCTTATTTCATTTGAAGTTGCACATATTTTCAAGGAAGCTAAGAGTATAACTAACTAGGTGGATCATTTGGGTAGTATAGCTTGAGACTCCATTATCTTTATAGTTAGATAACTTGGTGATCTTCTTTCTGATGCAAATAATTGCATTTACACGATAATTATGTAAGACATTCATGTTAAGAAAAAAACACTTATAGATCAAAAGGTCATACCAATCAATATTATTATACCAATCAAGGAGAGAGAAGATGAAAGAAGTGGGAAGAAAATCTCTTCAAAAAAAAAGAAAAAAAGAAAAACTTAACCTAATCCATTGTGACTCTTAGGATAAAATTGATGTATTATATAATCTCTAGCAACTGATATCCTAGGCAGCTATCTTTTGATACTTTAGTCTACTCCTCATCAACAGAATTCAACTTGTTTAACTTATCCATACTTCTATTAGATTGCCCAAAAGAAAAATTAATTAGGAAAAGTTCTAATGGACATTGAAATATAAGAACAAAATTTTAAAAATCTTTATCATGACACATTTGTCTCTATACATTAAGAGAAGGATTAAGATCAAAAAAGAAGGTTGTGAGAGTGTTAAAAGATAATTAAGAACTAAATGCTGTTGTATTTTAGCTTTTGAATAATTAGTAATCATGCATGCTTGGATGCATATGTGCATGAGAGAGAGAGAGAGAGAGAGAGAGAGAGAGAGAGAGAGAGAGTAAGGGGGTGCTAAGAATTTATCATATGTGCGTGCACATGTGCCAGAGATAAAGTGAGAGGGTACTAAGAATTTATTTAGAGGATAACTAAATAAGTGCTATATCTATGCATGATATAAAAATGAAAAAGAAATTTATCTAAAAAATAATTAAATAAGTGCTAAATTTATGCATGATATAAAAATGAAAAAAAAAGGGCCAATGGCCTCCACTAAAAGATGAGTTAAGATGTAGTAAAATTAAATTAAATTGGGTCGTACAAGACATAAAAATAATAATTAATCTAATATTTAGTTAAAAAAAATTATAATAGAATAGAGAATAAAAAGACTCACTATGATATGTGCAAGGTATTATTTTTATTATAATTTTTCATCTTTTATATTGTAGTTACGTGAAGGATCTGTAAAACTTTTTTTCGATAAAAATTTTATAAAAAAGAAAAAAAAAGTAGGGAAAAGAATATTGATTGCTCCAACTAGAAGCTATCTAAGAATTGTTAGCTTTTGTAATAAATTCCTTAATCAAGATGGTATTCTTTGGTTAGCAGATGTGGAAAGTAATAATACTCAAAAATATCAAAATATTTGTTTGATTAGCTCTCAAAAATAAGCTTCACATTGGGGAAGTGCTTGTAAAAAAGGTTAGGCTAAGAGTGCAGGTTGTCTCTTCTGCAACTCTCTTCATAAAATTATATCCCATCACTTTTGAACTGTCTTTTTACAAAAGAGTTGTGGGCCTAATTTTATGATCATTTGTATATTACTTGCAAACTTCATAACATTCAGCATCTCCAAGCCCAATGAAGGATGAGACATACCCCTATATCTTAGAGATTGGTATAGGATCAATTAATTCTATCCTTATAGTTTGTTCTATGGAAGGAAAAGAATACTAAAATTTTATCATCCAAATCTTCTCCTTGCTATCTATTATGGGCAAAATTATGTTTTTCTTTGATTATTCGTGGAATGTATCGCGGTTGATAAGGCTAAGGATGCCCATAGACATCTAAAAGCAAAGCTTTGCACAAGTTAATAATGCTCCCTTATATATTCTTTTTCTTTATACATTCATCTTTATAATTATCTTTTAATAAAAGGGGAAGATAAGATCCCTTGTTCTTTCCAAAAAAACAAAAAAAAGAAAAAAGGAATCAGGAAAATATTAGATATTTTGTTAATATCAAAATAAGTAGCCATTGAAACCATGCCGGCCTCAACCACAAAAAAAGTTATGCACATATACTAAGGACATGACATCATGTTTCGAAAGTTCTAAGAATTCTAAAATATGTATATTTAAAATGTGCATATTAAATGGACAGTCCAGACAAAAGGCTTAGGCATTATTTGGAGGTTTAATTTGAACATACTAACATGGCATTGGGATACAAAACATATTCTTCCCAGCTTTAGAAAAGTTTAAATTATTTAAAAATTATATTAATTCAAGGTAAAAAAGTAAAAGTAGATTTGAATTCAAGTAAAAAAAAAAAAAAATGAAGGAACCAAAATTCAACTTCACACATAAAATCCATGAACATAAATCCAAGATCTTGTGTCTTGGCAATTTTTTTTTTCAGATAAAGACGTAGAATTGGAATGATGGCACCTTTTTTTTTAACTAATCATCCTACACATGCATTGCTTATGCTAGTATACATACGCTAGTTTAAAGTTGGGCCATTTATTTCTTCAAAATAAATTTAAAATCCTTGATTAGGTTAATTAATTTTTAGTACAAGGAAAATTTTAAACCTTTATAAAGAACATAAAAATACTAAACACATCTCATTTAACCTAATTTTTACCCATCTCAACATAACTAGTCCAAACTCTAGAATTCTAACTCTAATGCTCTAATAATGTCCACTCTAATTATCACATCTTGACTTGAAATATCGGATCAAAAGCTTGGTAACTATGGTACAACTATAAGACCTGCTCTCATAAGTATGTAAGATTTTCATCATGACATCATTAATTAACTAAACAATAAAATAAAATTTAATATTTATCATGCCTAAAATAAATCTTTAATAATTTAAATTATAAATATAGTCCAATATTGAATATAATTAAAATTAATCTTAAATTATGGTGTAAATTATTTTCCTCAATTAAACACTCCCCATTGGTGAATGAATCTATTACTTTGAATTTAGAATAAGGGAAACAAACAACTCAATAATTATTGATCATTTTAATTAGATAAAATGTATAATAGATCATTAATAAATGTGCCATACATACCAATAGGTCAGTATCCAAATACAGTAAAGAAAAGAAAATTCTTGGTTTTCAAATATTAAACAACTATGAATTAGTAGCATATAGTTTATTAGATATCTATGGTTTGAAATGTTACAATTAACTGCCATATTTATTCTTCAAAAGAAACCATAACTGTTTAGTTCCCAGGATAAACATAGGATTGAGATGAAAATTATAGGAAAAAGAAGTTTGGACGTCTCAAATCGCAAAATCTGAAAAAAAATAAAAATAAAAAGTTTACCGACCATTGCCACTGCTCTAAATCCTTAATATTTTACTTTTCAAGTATGAAAATAATGAAATTACTTCTGTGGTCTTGACATTTGCTTAGCTCAAATATGTGCAAAATGCGTCTCTAAATATCCAATACGGTGACGAAGAAAAAACAAGGAGTGGCCATTTGTCAAGAAGGCATTAGAAGTAGCTGTTCCGTCTGACCACAATCTTGATGCGAACGAAACACTCCTTACACCTTGAAAGGGGCAATAGAAAGCACAAAAATGAAGTGAATGAATTGAATTTCTTTTTTTTTTTTCTCTGTAAATGTCACAAATTAGTTTGTTGTCGGACTATGTGCAGAAGCTATGCATGGGACTGATTAATATCAACAATTGAAGCACATTCCTTCCTCTCCTACCATGTTCTTGCTCGATCAACTACATTGATGAACAAGAACTGCCCTGAGAGGATTCCTCTGGGAAAGAAAGCAAGGCAAATGGCACAAGGCTGCCATATGAGAAGCAAGCCTTATGTCCTAATCCTTGCTACCGAAGTGCCACCACCTTTTCTTCTTCTTTCTTTCCCAAGTTTGGCAACTCTGCACATCAAAGACCATGCATTAGATGGCAACCAATTCTTACCGATTGAAAGCATCAAGTCTAAGCAAACACTGTGATAATGGATTGTTTGCATGGAGCTATTAACCACACTCCCCAACTAGACCACCAGCATGGACCTCAACCTCCCTACAAGCCCACTTTAGAAACAGCAAAACTAGATATAGAAATTAAAAAGTGAGAATTTGCATGCCCGCATGCTCAATATTAAAAATTGTCAGCGAAAATACAAGGAACAATGTCACAGCAGACAGCATGGAGGAATAAGACTTACCTCCTTCAGGATAGATTGAGTTGTAGTGCACCTCAGCCCAGAAGCTCAGGAATATAACTGAAAAAAAAAAAAAAAAAAAAAAAAAAAAGGATTTTAGATTTGCGCTGGAAATAGAAGATGAAGACAAGAAAAGCATCATGCTCCCTGAGTATGCATCTACGTAATCCAGACTGCATGAATTAGTTAATTACTCCAGAGAATCAACCATGGTTAAATAAACAGTGGTACAAGTGAGCCCAGCAAATAAACTATTGTCAACTCTCATCCATCATTGTTCTATAGCTTAGAATTTTTACTAAGCTTGATGCAGCAGCAACATGACCCAAAGACATGGAGACCATAATCAATAACGTAGATTCTCAAATTAAAAGCTTCATCATATATTTTAGCATACTAGCATCATGAAAATATTCCATTTTTGCATTGACATGATGCATAGACTAGAGACCATCGAAATACCTGATTTTTTATTTATAAGTATTTCTAATGGTATAGATTATGATCAACAGGGTAGATCTTTAATTTGAATATCCCAATAATCAAGAGGAATAGATACCCCTTCCTCTTGAGAGGAGCAAGTACATGTATGTATGTATGTATGTATGTGTGTGAGCATATGTGTGTGTGTGTAGAGAGAGAATTAAAAATTAATAATTTAAAGTCAATGATGGACTACCCAAATTCGAGATCCAAACCATTGAACATGATCAATACACCAAAAAATGGCTAAAAATAATTTATATATTTTAGCAGTCTCTAACTTAATTATCAAGTATACATCATAAGAGACGGTTTTAATAGCATGATACTGTATTTTACTGTAATTTCAATATCAAAATCAAGTGAATTTAAATCTACCCTTGTTTTAAGATGTGTAGATTATGATCCATAAAGTGAATTTTTAATTTATGTGCTTTATCATGCATTTTATCAAACTAATGGAATTGATATGATTCATTTTTGCATCGATTGAATGCATAAGTTAAACTACCAAAATATGTGAATTTTGGTTTCTAGATATTTTCTATTTCGTAGATCATGTTCAACGATTTGAATCTTTAATTTTATGGACATATCATTGATTTTAAAATTATTAGCTCCTTTAACAAGGAAATAAAATATGTAATCTAACTCATACAACTACAACAAAAACAAAGCCTTCATCTCAAACTAGTATGTAATCTAACTTATGTAGATAGATAATTCAATTGAAATCATGGTTTTATTTCTCTGTAGCATATTGAATTCATGTCCTATATATATATATATAACCACCAATTCTATGAATAAGGAAAAAAAAGCAACACTAAATTAGTTGGCCAGCTCACGTGATCCTTTGCCTCTCCTAAACTTTATGACCATGGAATCTAGAAATTTGATGCACTTTATGTGTAAGTGTAGTTCTAAAATAATGCAAGATAATGCAAGATAGAATAAGATATGCTTGACCACACTAATCACGAGCAAACAACACATAAGAGCATCATGTGTTGGAATTACTAAAGACCCTAATACATGTCTCAAAACACATGTTTGATAGAGCCTTCACACCTATGAATTGCTTTAAACAATCTTCTACTCAACGAACCAAGAATAGGTCTATGCATAAATTTTATCTCATACAATGGAAGTGTGATGGTAAAATAGAAAAGATATCATGATGAAGATTGCTGAAGTTCCATAACTTCATAGAACACAGCCAATGCAAAAAAGCAAGCTTAAAATCTATGAACATATACCATGAATTTACATTTTTCTAAATTTAGTTGTTGCATGTTTCCTCAAGTTTGGCACAAAATTAAAAATTGTGAACTTATTGTCTGACCATAAAATTAAAATGTACCTCGTTTAGACTTCTGAACATTAGGCAGAATCTCAATGTAGCAGGTATCCTTGAAAGATGTTAGGATAAATATTTTGACGCCATACTGCAGATCTCATGATTATAGGCACAATCATTAGACTAATGTCCTGAAATCTATCAACCAGATAGCAAAACTAGAAAATGATGACATTTTAAAATAACAAGGTGTGAGATATTTGTGAAAAGCAAAAAATTATATATACAGAAAAAAAGATCCTCAATATTCGTTCAACATTGATGTGTAATGAGTAAAACATGGCATACTAGTATGATAGGACCCTTTTGCCTTCTACTAATAACATATCCATTATTCGTCATCAACTTCCTTTCTCTTTTTAAGTTTCCTCTTTCATGTCTGGAAATAAGTTCAGTCACATTCCACCAGAAACACTACAAAAGAAGCTAATAGCTATATGCTAATATCTACTAATGTACAAAACAACCAAGTGGATATTGGAAAGCAGTGCAAATTCATTTTTTCTTGTACAGCAGCTACTCAATCATGGATATGCTTACCAACACACCTGTAAATATTCTGTAAATATTAAAGCATACCAGTGACTTCAGAATGGTGATATAGAGAAATGATACATTCACAACACCACAAATACACGTCATAATTGTCTTTTCTAGCCATTTAAGCCAATTATTTTAATATGTAATGTAGCTTCAGCTATAATCATTAACTCACGATATTCTTGCACGTTTCTATCTAAGCTCATAATATGCTCACTAATACACATTGTAAAATAAGTTGGCGTTTGGTTTGTGATAATATAATGTTATTAAGAATCTTACATTTCTGATAATTTTGCACCTAATAATCAGATTACTAAGAATGTAAGACAACCATATTTGGTTCGCCTTGGCAATGTTAGCTCGGATTCCCAAAAATGTAATATTTTATATTACCATATTCTTGAATTTGATTTGTATTTTATTTTAAATCTTTTTTATCTTTTAAGTAATTGTCTTTCTTTTTCCTCAAATATGAATGTTCCAATAAAAAGCAAGGATTCTTCATAAAATTATCTTAAAAGTATTATATATTTAAATATTACAAATATTTAATATATATGACATATTATATTATTTAAATATTAAATAATATTTATAATATATATAATATTAAATATTTAAAAATTACTAAATATATATTAAATATATAATCAGATTAAATATTATTAAATATTTATATAAAAGTTAAGAGTATAATCTGAGATTATCAGACTTTGGCAATCTCATGTATTCACTTTCAAAATGATTTGTAGTAATCTTAAATTATCGAAAATCAAATATTACCATTCAAATTACTGTCTAATTGCCAAACATGGTAATCTCACATTACTAAGGTGGACTACCATGAACCAAACGGTCCATAAGTATTTTGTATATTTGATGATAATGTATCAATAATAAACAAAATCATTACCAAAGAGATGAATTTTGCAACCAAACAAAAACTAATCATAATTTGCCTTGGCTAAAAGATGGCATGAGGCTGCAATAACATCATCTAGATATTTTTTTCCAGTTAGATATACAGGATTTTAATGAGGATCAACTTCGACACAATATTCTATACAGAAAACAAATTGATCATATAACGGTGTCAGTGTGCATGAAAAATAAGGACCATCAACTCCCCCCCCTCCCAAGGTGTCCAGGTGCCGAAACAACTCTTCTCTGACAACTCTTTTAACCATTGAGTGGACCACTTTTGGCATTTCTCAACACAACAGATACCCCTCCATTTTTTCAAATCTTTAATTTATTTCTGGGATGAAATGACTGACAGAAGTGTGTTTGTTGGGTTAAAGTGAAATAATTGTGCCAAAGTGGTCTTATTCTACTTTAGCCCAGGACAAAAGGCAGCCTTAATGAATTTACCTCTTCAAAAGCGCTGAGAGATGATTTTTGCAACTAGAGAAAGAGATTAATCATGATTTGCCTTGGTAAATAGATGGTAAGAGGCTGGAATAACAGTATCTAAATTTTTTCTACGGTTAGGCATGGAAGATTTTAACGGAGATCGAATTAGATGCAACATTCCATACAAAAAATAAATGGGTAATATAAGGGTGTCAGTGTGTGTGAAAAATAAGAACCATCAACACCCACTCTCCTGGCTCTTGTGCGAAACAAACTCTTCTCTACCAACTCTTTTAACCATTGAGCATACCACACTTGGCATTTCCTGAAACAACAGAAACTCCACTGTTCAAAATTGCTACTTCACCCCTTGGGATGAAATGGCTTACAGAAGTGTGTTTGACAGGTTAAAGTGGAACAACTGGGATAAATGGTTTTATTCTGCTTTAACCTCAGACAAAAAGCAGCCTTAATGAATTGACCTCTTCAAAAGAACTAAATAATGAATTTTGCAACTATAGAAAGTGAGTAATCATGATTTACCTTCATAAAAATATGCAAGGAGGCTGGAATAACAGAATCTAGATTTTTTTCTGAAGTTAGGCATAGAGGATTTTTAATGAAGATTAGCTTAGATGCAGCATTCTATAAAGAAAACAAATGAATCATATTAAGGTGTCACCATATGTGAAAACTAAGGACCATCAACCCACCCATCCCCACCCCAGCCTATGGGCCAGAACAATTCTTCTCTGAAAACCCTAGCTCCTCCATTTTTCAAAAATCCTATTATATCCATTGGGATGAAATGGCTTACAAAAGCATGTTTGACATGTTAAAATTGAACAATCAGGTTAAAGGATGTTATTCTACTTTAACCTTAGACAAAAGGCAGCCAGCCTTAATGAATTTTACTTTCAAAAGCATTAATTTCATGTGGTCATTTGCAAGATTACATACAAAATTTCTATTGATTTAGGTATCTTTCTTATTGAGAAATTTTCTACCACATCAATGCTTAAAGGAGATCAGTGGTGAATAACCACCATATTCTTCAAAAAAAAAAAAAAAAAAAGCCTAAAAAATATTACAGTTCCACCCACGAACTAGTCCTAGCAGATTGATTCTTATGGTGGTGCCCTAAGATGAAAGCAACAGAGAACCAAACAGTCTACCAGAGTAACTATTTCTTAACCTAGACCCTCTGCATCAACATTACCATTGGTTACCTTGAAAAACTGATGAAATCAAAGTCCAACTTTGACAGAAACTTGCCACCATGACAACACTGCTGGCATAGCCAACTGCATTCTCTAGAACAACAGGGAGCAGATCCTTTATGCTAGGTCCTGCTACATCATGAGCTCATCCATAATGCTAACAGCTTAGAGAGGACCGGAAAGGCCTTTGGCTGGCCACTCAAATGTTCCACACAGCCAAGTTTTGTTAGGAGACTTGATTAACATAATATGTTATATAAATAGCTAGTCCATTAGTCTTGATAGCTAGAAGCCTATTCTGCCAGATTTATGAAGATATGGATTCTTTGGCTTCCTTTAAAGAGAAATGTATCTACCAGGATGGGAGCCAGCCAGAAGACTGGCTTGCAGGTCCTCGGGCAGTAGAGTGGAAAGACAAAATCTGGGGCACCAAATTTCCAATCCAGCTTAATAGCATTGCTTTTGGAGATTCTGATTGTTGTATTCATGGAACTAGTCAAGGGGCCCCCTCATTCCTCCCCAAAGAATGGAGATCATGCCAAAAGATTCCCATCTCAAAACTCATACATAAATTTAGACAGGATACAGATTCTAGATATTCTTGAAAATGAACCAAATCACTATATCTATACGAGACTAGGAGATGGATTCATTCAAATGGGAAAAGGATCTTTGATACAATTACATTAAACAGGAATTTCAAGTAAAGGAATGCATAAAAGATATATAAAGTAGGACATGAAATCATTAAGCATACTGAATCTGCCGCAGCTTGTAACGTAACATGATCGCCCCATTCTCCATTCCTGTCATGGTGAAACAAAACACCTGAGAATTATCTTATAGTGCAGTTCCAGCGTAGCACTATACCTTGAAAAAATTATTAGACAAGAGCTAAAAGAAAGAGACAACACTTGGACATCTTTTTCAGATATTCATCATAGGCCATTGGAACATATCCCTCATAGATCTCAGGATGAGACTTAAGCTGAGGATCAATAAAAAATATGAATTTTATCAGTGCACAACATGAAGCATTAAAACCGAAAACAGGAATTATCATGACCATGAAACAATAAGAAACGCAAAAGGATAAAAATAAAATCAGTGGGAATACAAGGTTAGGACAATCTTAAGTGAGCTAACCTGATTACTAACTTCTTGTCTCACAAACTTGTGATGCTCAGTAGTGCGGTAGAACTGATCAGATAGTGCTCGGAACTGGAAAGATAAAGAATTCAAGAGAAGTTAATTCAATGATAAAAGGAATCACCTAATTTAGCAATAGTAAACCTCAGAACTAATTTAGAAGGAATATGATACTAGCACGGACCAACAAAACACATTTTCTCCCTCAGAAATGAGCACAGTTCCCCATACCAAACCTTCTCTGTCTGAGACTGTTGAGAAGTGCAGGGGAACTACAAAAGGTAGCTCTAGACAACATGAGTCTCAACTTCAGAGCTAGTTTAGAAAAAACATGACATTAACACGAACCAATGAACACATTTTCTGCCTCAGAAACGAGCACAGTTCCCTCTGTCAAAACCTTCTATATCTGAGACTGTTTAGAAGTCCAGGGGAAATATAAAAGGTAGCTCTAGACTGCATGAGACTAACCAGTGAAGCAGATCTTCCTACCTACTAACTAGCTTTGTAGGTTTCATGGTGCGATCATTTATCTAAACCTTCCATTTCAAGGAATCTGTCATCAATTCATGAAGGGTGAATGATAATATGACAGCAGGTTATAAAATAACCCAGCAAATCCAACTATGAAACCTTCTTGTCTTCTAAGTTTTGTTTCATAGCCAATATCCATATTTTGATCAGAGAAGGTTCAAACAACAATTGTGATGGCCGTGAGAAACTTAGCTATTTATTGTGATGCCAGTCCAAAGGCAAAATATTGTGGCTATGCACATCTAACAAGTACATATGATGGCTGAATTACAAGAGAAACCAAAAAACCTTAGGCACCTACTCTTTTAAAGTTGAGTAGAAAGACCAATGAAGTCAGATGCTAATTTCATTATTCAAGCTGGCAATGAATGACATGCCTACATGATCACATCTTTGTCGGAGCTACATGTATAATGAAAAACAAGAAACATAAATCAACAAAACAACACAAAATCTTGTCAAGTAACTCACCTGACAGTTACCATCTCCTTGAACCTTCAGTTCAACCAAATCATATAACCGCAACCTACAAGAGCATAATTTTCACAATCACAAAAAAAAAAAAAAAAAAAATCAAAAGCCTACAAGAATCTCCAAGCAGAAAGACAATCTAGAAGGTTTAAGCTTCATGCTGACTTGTTGAACCGTATGCTTACATAAATAATTATTTATAGAACATTTTCTTTGAATTAAATGGGAGAAATATTTATTCAGATGAGAAAACTAATGATCAACAAGGAAATTTTGTAATTGGAACATCTCTTGGAACCACTAGGCACAAAAATGTAATGTCAACCTTGGGATCTGGATTTTCAGTCTAGAAGTAATGCTTGTAGTTGAATTGGACAGGTATTGATGGTTGCATTTGTATTAGCAATTAAATGAGGGCTGAAGTACATGTTATTATCAGCTTCCAAATTGGTTATTGGTATTAGCATTATGAACACACTTCTTCGAAATGCTAGTGACTTCAATATACTTCATGTTCCATATTTAAGTACTTCATGTTCCATATTTAAGTTAAAAACTACATCCATCCCAGACCACTTATTAGTATATTTAAACTGGCATCCTGGAACAATTTAACAGTTGTCTTTAAGGCACTCACTTGTCATGGTTTAACTGGTCAGTCGAGGTACATTCTATTTCCATATCAACATATTATTCTCATGACGTGATGCAAAAGCTTCTGCTGAAATGCTTATGAGTGAGTCAATGACCATCATACCTTTTTTTTTACAGTCACAGATTCCCCAGCCTACCCTATGCTGCTCGTCTCCGTGAACAAATTGGAAATCCTAGAATTATCTCCGAATGGCATCCAAATTTACTAGAAAGCAGCAGGTCTGATTTAATAATTAGGCCTTTTCAGTTTAAACAGTCAATATGTTAAGAAGAAAGCTCACCTAGGATTTTGATCATAATCTACCTAAGTAAGTTGGATCAAAATCAACTTGGAGATTTTAAGTCACCTCAGAAACATCTTCCAAAATGGACTTGTCAGGCCAGCTTAGTCATGGCTTTTTTCCCTTTCAAATTAGCATTTATAAGCATCAAATTCTGCCACAATCTCAGACCAAACAGCAAGCTGTAAGCAACTGATGAACTGAATATCTGATGTTATCTGCTGAAATAATTCTCATTGTGCTACCACCATTTTTTTCTTGTCTTAATTTATTAGAAAGCACACTTTGGTCCTATATTGCCTTTTCATAAGAATAAAGTTGGCTTAATTGATGTCTGGCCCTTGAGGGGACTGGAGTACAGCGGTCCGTTAACACCCAGTCCACTATCAAATTTCTTTAATTTTTTATTTTTGATTTTTGATCCCTCTGACTGCACAATAACTGTGTTCAGTAGGAAGATAACTGTGTTTAGAAGGACTAAAGGTTATGTGGCTAGCTCATAAGGGCTAATCGTTACTCTAGTCCACTAAAGGACTGGAGGTCGAGTTGCCCAATAAAGTTTTTGCACCAGTGCTCTTGAAAAGCACAAATTTCTAGTCATCTTAGATTAATTAACAAAACACCAAAGCAAGCCCTGGCACCACTCACATATTTTAGCCCCACTTTAACATCTATTAGAGAAACAAAAACCCTAAAGGATGCTTTAGCACTTATAAGATCGACCCTGACTACTCAAATGAGAATTGAATTGGGGAGGCAGAATTGTTCATTAAAATCTTTATATGATACTTTCAGAGCAAAATCTTAAAAAAGTGAATAAAAGCAATTCTTGAGGAAAGTTGAAGATTGAACTGCTAGAGGCCATACCTATCAAGAAGCCTTTGGTGATCTGTAATGGCTTCATCAGCAGATGGAATTTCCCCATTAATTTTAGGAACATGCTGCATGCAAGAAATTCAGAGAATATTTACTAGTTCCTCATACAAACCTTTAAACTACTCTTTGGAAATGCAAAAAATACAGCATAACTAAAAAAATGTTATCAAAAACCAAGTTTCTTTACAAAATGAAACAATGCTAATGAAAGAAATTGATCAAAATTGTGTAGCATGCATATAGATTTTTATGAATTGTAAACAGAGAAATTCTGTAATTTGTCAACTCAAAAGTTACTTCACATAATAAATAAGGAAAAAAAAAGCCTAAATAAGTTATATGATGCATGTCTATGAGCATAAAACATGCATGTGCAAGGTAACTGTAAGGTTGATAAATTTTCCAGAAAAAAAAAAAAAAAACAATTTGCACATATTTGAGTCTGAGAATATCAGTCAAAGTAAAAACTATCCTCAAGACACTCAATATCTTTTGATTGCCTGAGCCTAAAAGGGATATGCTTGTTTTCAGCAGATAGCTTTTAAACTTTATGCTGACTAATGTTATACAAGGATAATAATGTAAATACACCAGGCAACAGGTTGAGCAGTTAGATACTCAATTGGGGTGACTTCTCCACTTATTCAACAGTGAAATTAGTTCAGAAGGCAATTTACAAACTTCTGATTTATCAGGGACTACAAGGCTATCAAGATTCACCCATCTCTGTTTTATACAACTCCTAGATATGTCTCACTGGGAAAGCATCCAAAAATCCTTTCTTTCTTTCTTTCTTTAAAGAAATTCTTCCTGTCATAATATAGTTCAAGAAAACTTTTAATAGAAACTCCATGCATACAGTAGAACTTACATGGACAGGAACCATCTGATTTAGTCTCTTGCCTACTTCACCATCTAAGGTAGAAAAATCATCTGTAGGATCTATTGAATACTCATCACCTTCACAAAACTTTTCGCCAGGGCTTGAACACGAACTGTCCATATCTTCTGCCCCTTCATGAAGAGGCACTGAATAAAATAAACATGGTTGATTAATATAAAAGAAAAGCAAGAAGAACAGAAATTTATGTAGAATACCAGACAATAAAATAGACAGTTCCAACAATCTGTAAACCTGAAATAGAATCACCCATAGGTGGAACAAACCAATCTTGTGCAAGGACAGATGCTTGCCACTTCTCTTCAGCTGCACCTGAAGGTCCAGATGCTTCTGCAACAGCAACTTGTGAAAACTCTTCCTGAAGAGCTTGGGCAATAACTTCATCATTCTCTACATTAGTATGATCACCTCTTATATCGCTTTCCCTAGTGCAATCCCCATTATAAACACCAGCATCATTTGGATGAGCAGTCCCATAGCACTCAGAATTTGAAGAGGGGTCAACTTGAAGAAGATGGAGACCCCACCTAATGACATCAGGATCTTGCTCATACATAATCATCAGTTTTAGATAAGATCATCCTGCAGAACAGTGTCACACAAATGAGAATTCCCATAGGGCTTGTAGAACCATGAATTTAACATAATAGAATGCTTTCGATGACCATACAAATTTACTATAGATTGTATACAATACTGCGCCTTTGAATAGATGGGTCACAAGATAAAGCACCTGAAATATATCAATGGCATTACCAACCAAAAGAGGCGAAATGAAAAAAGGGCATGTCAATCTTTTCTCTAGCTGATAATATTTACAGGCATACGATAATTCAGCTAACAAAAATAGCTATAGAGATAACTTATATTTCACATTTCTGGAAAAGCTGATCCGAATCCCTATTTGGAGTAACATTCTTATGATCATCTTTAATTTTCAACCTGCAATCTGTTTTGAGATGTGGTTTCCATGTCAATGGCTCAATGCTGAAATAGGAATTTTTCTTCATCATATTCATGAAAGGTTAGCTGAACTACTACGGCAACTAAACAGTGTATGCAGGAATTTATATGTTAAACCAGGCATCTGAGATTTATCAGGTACAAGTTCTACAGATTTTGGAAACACCATAACCAACTCAAACCATGTTTAATCAGTGACCAAAGTAACTGGATCCCCTCAAGGAGAATTCTAATTTCCTCTCCACCAAAATAGGCTACTTAGTTCATCATTTTTCTAAAGTGAGCAGGAACTCCTGCAACACATTACAAACTAATTCTATTTCATTACCACATAAATAATAAATATGTTGCCTCAGCCTGAAACTTTTTTTTTTCCATAATTGAAATGGTTGAAAGATTAGTCCATGTAAATATAAACTAATTCAAACAAAGATTTAAAAATTTCTGCACTAACAGCTCTTACAAAAACACTAGCACAAGATTAAATATTATAGTTTGAAGTTTTACATCAGTAAAATCATTTGGTATAAAAGATCCGATATTTAATAATTCTAGAATTTTAAAAAATAGAATCAGAACTCAATCAACTTGATCAATTTTATCACTTTTTTTTCAAAAGAAATCAAATTGCATCAGAAATCAAAAAAATGAATAAGAAAATTACAACGAATCGATTAAAACACAACATTACACCTCATCGAATTGAGGAAACAAAGCGGAAGCAAAAACCGCAATCCAAAAAGCAAAAAATCAACAAACTCCGTGTTTCAATCAACCCTAAACCATCAATCGTATTTTGCTGAAAAAGGAACTAAATTAGACATTCCAATCTTATTTATAAAAAAAAAACCAACAAAACTCCGTATTTCAATCAAACCCTAAACCATCAATCATATTTTGCTGAAAAAGGACCTAAATTCGACATTCCAATCGTATTAAAAAGAAAACAGAAAGAATCGATAAAGCTCCCTCCAATCGAAACACTTACTTCGAATCCAAGCAACCTGACGCGAAAGGCGGCAGCAACGACAAAGACGGAAATGGCTTCGAGACCCCACACAGGTAACAGGATGAAAGGGCGACGTGAGAGAGCCGCGGGGCCGCGGAGCCCTTTGGTCCCGGACCCACGCACTCCGCGCACCCATACCAGTCAGTAAGATAACGCCACGTGCCGCAGACAAGATGGATCCAAACACATGGTGGTTCCCGATTGGCTGGGTTCTCAGTACACGCGCTTCTCGCGACGCAGAGCGGGACGCCACGAGGTGTTGAAGCGGCACGGCCTCTTTTTCTCCACCTGCGCTGCCCAGCGGCTCTCCCCGCCGTACCCCCTCCCTTTCCGCATGAGGCCGCCGTTGGCGAAGACCCGGCAGAGATTTCCGCCGTATGCCGCCGGAGGCTGCGTTTGCTTCCAACGCCGCTTGATGACGTCGCAGAAATATAATAATCAATTAAGGTAGGGCCCAGGTGTAGCTGACCGAATCCACGAAGAAGGCCGCCACGTCGGCAAGCATAAGCCGAAGAGGTTGGCGGTGGACCTACCCGTCCCTGAGGTGGGACGATATTTCCGTCTGATGGTGATCGGACGGTCGGTGTTCTTCAAATAAGGGAAGGGGTGACGGCATAATAAAAATGGGTCCGAGTAACATCTCTTCTTGGTAAGAGCTGGAGTGAGATTGGATTGGGTTCGGTGTTGTTAGACACTTGGTTGAACCAGACCGGTTAGGACAAGTGATAACCGTGGGCTTCTTTAAATCTGATTCTAAAGCTAGAATAGATCCCATTAAACTGGAAATCTGGAACAAAAACAGCTCAAAAGTAATTGAACTTGTTAATTATTTTCTACTGGAGAATTTATATTTTATTGAGTAGGATAATTGAGCCATCGTTTTACCTGTTGAACGGTCTTGAACGCAAACGTAGAACATTAAAAACAACTTTGTTCCGTTGTGGAAATTATCCCTCGATTGAAAAGCAAAGAGCGTGACGTTTATGAATTTTTGTTTTTTGATGTGGAAAGTGACGCCATAATTCATACATCGAAGCCAATAAAAATAACAATAATAATTAATAACAAGAAAAGAATAGGGAAAGGGCTGAAACGTTAACATCAATCCAAACCTACTCGAGTCAATAATTGTTCCTTTCTAATCAGCCTCAGTTCCTTTGCTCTCAAGAAAAGAATCTCATCCTTGCATTACTTGTCTTACTTCCACAATTGAAGTTCTAGTTCCAATAAATTTATGGTAATGAGAGCTCTGATTTGATGAATCTTTGGAGTCTTGCTGGGGTATTTATCATGAACTCCTGGTCCATTCACATTCAAGCGATCCGGTGTGTCTTCACTTGATAGATGGCATCCATCTAATGTTGAATGTATGTATAGCTATTTTTCAGAATCATGGTATGCTATAACAATATGTACTGCTTTCAATACTAGTATGTATCCAGTCTAAATATGCTGAGCGTATCAACACCTTGACAATGTGATGCTAGTACAGGATCTTGCTTACAACCAAATCAAAACTCTAAAGTTCGATTCTGTGCGATTGTGTATTTGGATGGATGGTGTGAATTTTGATTCACAATCATTGGGCATGCTAGATTCTAGCCTTCACAATCGCAGAGCACTTGACAGCTCTGATGCATAACTAGAATGAAAAGAAATGAAAGCCTTATGATGAATTGATTCATAAACTGGTCAAAAGAGACTCCAACGCACCTCAAAGGATCAATCCACTGGATCATCACACCATGAGGTAATATAGTTTTCATCTATCAATCTTCAAGGATGTGCCTCTAATTTCCTGAACATATTTGACTGCATACATGAAGCCTCCAAACTGACCATAAAACAACCATGATACATGTAATTGAAGATTAACCAAGAGTTAACTGAAACTTTTTTTTAAGGTAGGAAAATATATTCTTCTTGGCAACAGACAAGATCCCCTAAACATTAAACCCCAAAACCTTATATTGTAGTATGGTATGACAATCAAAAGTTTTTCAATTCAAAAGCAAAAGAAAACATAAATAAAAAATTAACTTAATGGTTCATGAAAGAGTAAAACCAACAGAAATCCTAATAAATAATTCAATGAATAATAGCAATGAAATATATGGCTGCCAAAACTGATTAAAAAATAATCAGCTTGCACAATGCAGATCGTTATGACTCACTTTACCTATGTGCTTGGCAATATGGTATGTGCACTGTCACTTTGGGTGTTCTTTAAGTGCTCAGCAATCCTGGAATGAATGAAACATTTGAACAAGAGAATGCACAGATAACAATATAAACTAATTAATTCGTATTGACAGATCTATAAAGGTTTAAAATCAGCAGGGTTCAATGTAAGAAGAATACAAGGTTCAATGATTCTGGATGTCGAAAAATGGCTGCATGCACAGTGATAGAAGTCCATCTAGATGCACAACATTGCGAAATTTCTGGAACATCTAACCCTAAATACAGTGCAGCACAAGAATTTGGAATTCTGATCTAACTTATTTAAGAAAAACATAAATGTCAACCAATAAGTTAGCTACAAGCTGACAACGAGAAACACAAATAACATGGTTCAATTACAATGAGGAAACCATCAATACATGAATCTATAAGCAAGATTAATTCAAGATGGGAATTCATTCTCATTGTGATTACAAGGAAAAACAAGTATACACAATGTTTTAAACTTGGGTGAGCAATAGCAATCCCACATTACAACCTCCATCCTGCCACTGGTTATTCATTCTTGTTATTGTAAAGACAGGAAACTTTTATTGCCGCATTAGGCTACACATCATCAAAAATAGAATGAAGTCTGATACCTATAACACAATGCAAAACTAACCAAGATTCATTTTTTCTGACACCTCTTTTTGCCAGACCACAAACAAACTCAGAAGTATAGAGATCTTCATCATTGATTTGACAGATAATATATTAAAACATAACAATTACGCATACCTCAAAACATATATTGCCACTAACTGCAACTAAGCTAACAAACTTCATTATAGACACTTCTCGTTATCATTGTCATTGTCATCATCAGTGTGTCCTGACAAGCTTCGGTGTGCATCCTTGCCACACAAGCCATCTCCCTTCTCCCACTTTCAGATCCCAAATCCTTCTTGTCAAGTTCATACCTCTCATTGTACTTTCTTCAGAGACTGCCTCCTCTAACGAGCTCCTCAGAGGAGGCTGCGGGGTCCCAGTTTCCACATTCTCTATGATGCTTTGCACCATCTCTAACACTTCGCTCATCTTGGGCCGTGATTTGGGATGGCGTGACAGACACTTGTTTGCCACTGCTGCAAGTTTTGTTGCTGATTTTAGAGAATGGTACCCTTCCAGCCTTGGATCTATGATCATGTGAAGCTTCTTGGTGTCAGATCTGTATGGTTTGACCCAATCCAATAGCCTCTGCTCCGCTTTTGGGCGGTTCCTATCCATTGCGCGACGGCCGGTGATAAGCTCATAGAGAACAACCCCATAGCTCCATATATCGCTCTTGGCAGTAAGGCACCCAGTTTGCACATATTCAGGAGCTGCATAGCCAATAGTTCCCACAACCTGTTTTGTTTACATTATAGTAGGATCAGATTTATCTTCAAAGCATCTTTATTGGATGATGCTCTATCTACCTTGAATACAGTTAGTTACATGATAATTACCATTTTGTTTATATTGGATAACAAATCAAGGTAGTAGTTTTTCACAAGACCAACCCCTGATTCAGGCAAATTGTTAAGTTCTTCATTAATTTCATGAATTTTTAGTCACTACAGAAATGCAATAAACACATTCTCAGAAGGCTCTCTTGGTGCAAGCTAATACTCAACATGAACCCTGAAAATATAGGAAGAAACCTAGATTACTGTGTATTCTAATCAAAGCACAATATTAATCATCATTTACTAAAATTTCTACAATTGAAACCTTCCTGAGGACATTTGTGCTGAGCTTACAGGCTATGCAGCCAGTATCATCCGGCTGCGATGTTGTTAGTATTCAGATAACAACCATCAACAACTAAATGCAGACGAAAATATTAAGCAGGAGACTACCAGCAAAGAAGTCAGAAATCCTGATTGAGAGATTTTTTGGGTTTCCGAATTATGATCATTATTGATGTTAATTACTGATAAAATTCCCCAAGCAAGCAATTACTAATCAAATTTCATGGATCATTTGTGAAATGCTATATTCCCATTTGAAGGCCACTTTAACATGCCATTCCCCTACCTTTGAGAGGTCAACAGGAAACTTATAGGACAGGATTTTTATTGTTTCAGGCTACATCATAGGGTCAACCATTCATATTTTGGATATGCTTCGCCCTCATCTGGCCCATTGGCGTCCCTACCTATCTTGGTTGCTCTTTTTTCTCTTTCTACACTCCCTGTCAACTTGCAAAATATTGTTTCTTATTTCTCCTTCAAATTGGTAAAAGTCAAGTTTCTAATTATTGATCTGTATTATATTGACCATGCTTGCTAAATCACATCCTGAGATCCCACATCAGTCCAAGCAGATTCCCCAATGGCCCATCACTTAGAAGCAGCTCACCTAGGCAAGATTGTCTACACAGAGACCAGGGAAGGTGTTGATCCACTTAGGCAGCACCTAAAGTTCTAGCAGTTGTGCAAAAATGTCATATATTTGCTCTATCTAACACACATAAAAATACCACAATCTTGGTGTCAATTAATAAATCAAGGTACAATCCACTAAAGTCCAGAATGTTTTGCAAGTGGTTCTTGAAGTAGTGGCTACCCTTTGATTTGTTGTCAATTTTCTGACCAGGGCAACTATAGGCAAGAAAATTTTTTTTCCATGAAACATAAGAAGACCAATTAGTGGATCAAGAGACCTTCCTTATTGGTCCTAGAGTTTAAGCTCATGCTACTGGAGAGAAATCCTAGAAGGATTTCTTAGACATGACAAGAAATGCAAAAGGGAAGCAAGAATGAATGTGATTTTGACAATTTGCATATTAAGTAAAAAAAAAAACTCTATAGTCTATATTTTTTCCTTAACATATGTATCGGTTGAAAAATAGCTTTAGAAAATCATAATACATGAGCAAAGCATGACTGCTACACACATCATAGTCACATAATCTATCCGCTACCAGAAATTAATACATATTATCAACCAATATGAAATTTCTTTGAATTAATTTCATTATGTGGATAAATTTCAGATATTTATAGCATAGGCTAATAATAGTCCACGCAACACCTTAAGGAAAAGGGGTTGCCACATGGGATACTAAGCATCTGACCATCTAGATGACCTGGATCAAGACTTTGCAATAAAAACATTTCAAAATGTTCCTCATATTGTCCATCAACATGCACATATAAAAGCTTATATTCTAATAGCAAGCGAAATAAAGCAGCTGGAAGCAAGTGCCCAATTCCATCAAAAGTGATCAATACTGGCTGGATATGCAACAATGCTCAGGTACCTAGATAATTGTATTGTACTCACTGCTGTTGAAACATGAGTTGATCCTTCTGGTGGTCCTTGTCTAGCCAAGCCAAAGTCAGACAATTTTGCATTCCAATGCTCATCCAAGAGAATGTTGGATGTTTTCAAATCTCGAAAAATTATCTGTGCAAATAAATTGTTTTCAGTAAATGATAACCTTTTTGAGTAACAGCATGATCATCATTAGCACCAAAAGTAAGCTAGAAATAAGCAATTAAAAATCAAAAATCATGTTTTCTTACTGTTTATTGACATGCATGAAACAATTTTTAAGTATTTTAGAACAACTGGTGGCTGTCCGTATAATGGGAATAGCAGCTAATATAAAATCATGAGTTGAAATGTTGTCATTGCTTTTGTTAAAAAGAAGAAGAAGAAGAAGAAAGAAAAGTTGTTCTATTGATCCATGTTAACACTTGAAGGAACACTTTTCCTGCTCTAACATTTAACCATTTTCGTAGGACTACCCCCAACTGCATACTTGAAGAATAAAAATATTTATCAATTATTTCTTAGAATATTATTTTGAAGCAGCTTGAGAACGGTAAAGGGGAAAAGATGCTGCTAAGGAGGGTCAATTTCATTGCCCACCATAGTAGTATATCCATGCTTGGCCTAAACTCTAAAGTGCCACCAAGTTCTCTTGTAAAGCAGATGTACCATATTAGTTGCCAGAGACCTAGAAAACAACTGCACAACTGCTACTATATTGCCAATTAAATTCATTTCATATTATCCGACTCAGAAAATATTTAAGCCAATATCTGGTAACAAAGTATCTCAGATCCTGACCCAATACCATCGTAGATGCTCCAATAGTACAAGTGCGTATACCATGCAACAACATCAATTGAAGGTACATCGGATGCTTAAAAAACAAAAAGCAAAGTGAAGGGTAATATATCCTTAATTTTGAAAATATGTAGATAATATATCCTTAATTAATCATGTTAGTCTTCCCATAAAACTTCTCGATTTTGGTTCCATTTGACCATATGTACAACATCATTGCATCAAACACCCAATAAGACAATATATGCTTGGCATGCATTGATAAATTATAAGAGAAAGGGAGCTTGACCCTTAAATTTGAGGAAGGCTTTTTAAGATGGAAGGAAGTGCTGGGAGCCAATTTCTCTTTCAAAGAAGGCAAAAGGATAAAGAGGATAGCAAAAAAAGTGACAGAAAGAAGAAGAACTGAAGGAATTAATGTCCTTAGTTTGGTTTTATATCTTGAAAATAGGTGGTTGGCCTTGGCAGCCCAAAATTTTACTCAAGCTTCTGCACCAACTCTAGCACCCAAACTTAGATTCTAATTATTCTATGGAAAACTTGTATTAATAGGTGGCAAGCAACAAATCAAGGGATTAACAAATATATACTCCTAATAAGTAGCCAGGTGGTCCGTACAATTTAGAGATTTTACTTCTGGAAATAATACATAACATTATCTCATTTGCAATGAATAAGTCAAATAATTAAAAAAGAAATGAAACTTATGCAGCGGACGCAAAACAGAAGGATGTGTGAAGATGCAGCTATATATAGCATGACAATGAGAGACTATGACATCAACTGACATTTCTGACATGGTCATTATGATTGGCTAGCGCACAATCCATGCACAAGACAGGCAGTTGTCAGGTACTGTAAAAGATTGCTATAATGATAATGATTGATCGTTTGATCTTGTCAATCATTTCAAATGTTCCCATGAAACATGGCTCTCAGACATGAATCCAAATTCCAAACAAATAAACCATGAAAAACTGATAGGATTTAAACATCTAATAAGGATGTGTTAAATCTAGAATTGGCAATTTGATATCAAATAGGACCTGTAGATTTATTGGGGTCTGAATTTTCTTCAAGCAGCTAAAACATAAGCATATTCTGTGAAAGATTGAAGTATTGACAAAGATAGGGCTGGCTGGAGCTTTGCTTGAATAAGCTCGAATCAAGCTTGGTTCAAATTTACTTGAACCAAGCTTGAACTCAATTCACAAGATTAAAATAAAATTATATATATGGTGGTGTTATATTATTTATGTGGAGTAGTAAAATGTCTTGTTATACTTTGCAGTTTTTTCTCAATTTATGCTTTATGATTTTTTTTCTTAATTTAATTATTTAAATCAGTCAAACATTAGTTCATGCTTGAACCAAGCTTGATCAAGCTTAATGTAAGCTTGATTTCAAGTTATCAAGCTGATCTATCAGTCTCATGTTTGGTTCCATTCAAATTTTTTGGTAAAATGATAGAGGAATTAAGCTTGATTACAAAATTCAGGCTTGTAAATAACTTCAAGATGAGCTTGATCATACCCAGCTTCATCAAGCTTAACTTGATTACACCCTTAGACAAGACATCCACCATTTCACAATAACAAAAAAGGCAAATCCTATGATCTAGGTAAAAGAAAAACTGACAGAAAAGAACATAAAATACCTGGAAATCTGTTTCTTCATGCAGGTATGTCAAGCCACGGGCAGCATCAAGAGCTATCCTAAGTCTCGTGACCCATGAAAGAGGAGTAGTAGATTGAGTTGACAAATGATTCTCCACACTCCTGTTAGGCATAAATTCATATACAAGAAGACGCTGCATGCCTCTTTCATCATCTTCAGCACAGTAGCCAATGAGTTTGACAAGATTGGGATGTTCAACCACCCCAAGAACACTAACTTCAGCTAACCATTCCTTGTGTCCCTGAGACAAAATTAGGATTGAAATTTGTTCCAATTAGTTTCTTTCTAGTTGATCATAAATACCAAGACAAATATCAAAATGAACCATAAATTCACAAACTAATTAATAGAACAATCACTCATTTGGACAAGGAGTAGTAACCTCAGCAAGTGAGGCACTTATGGTATACTTATTATCATGAACATTTTGCCATATAAGTCAAATTGATATATGTAATCAGAAATTAGATATGTTGCCACATAAATTTTCTAGGCTATCTGAACGTTCTTGAAGAACCTGGATGTCCAAACTTCTGCCAGAGAATTGGGCTGGTCCAAAAAATTCAATGGTTGATGAATAGATTTCTTTTTTCAAAGTTGGGCAGACTGCTACAGTTAAATTGAAGAAACTTACTGGTACCTATTGATCTAGGGCAGCAGTAACTAAAAAGCTTGAGTAACTTTTATGCAGTGATAAGGATGAAATATTTTGGGCAGAAAAGGAAAAAAAAAAACTATGGGAAATCTATTCCAGTGAACGTAGTATATCTAGGATTTTAAGACAGGATTATAAACAAGAATAATTTGGTGAATACAATTATTTTGGTTCTATTGGCAGTAAATATTCAGGCAGATGCCCATTCAAGTTTGTTCATATAATTTTATTGGACCTTCTTGAATTAAGAGGCTCAGAACATGGAGCCCAATTTTACATAAATAATCATTCTTACTTCACCAGCCACTTCAGATTGGCAAAACTTGCCTTAATAGGGTCAACTATTTTGGTCAGTGAATTAAGAAATGAACCACTGAAAAAGAAAAGTTGTGTTGAGGATGAAATGTCAAATAATAGTCAGGTGGAGAAAGGTATTTGGCAATTATACCACAGTCATGAAGAATGCCTGCACTTTGTTCACCCTATAATTATATCATATAGCAGGTTAACTCCCCATTTTTTCAACAAAATGAATTAAAATATTTATTTTTATCACATTGGGTATGCCTAGGAACAATTTTTGATGGGAATATTACTTTTTTGTTGTACTATATTCACATTCTATTTGCTCTTTTGCTTCTACTATATTTTGGTTTTGTACCCTTATAGAACTTCTTCTGAAATTCCAATGTTACATCTATCTGATTTTCATCGCATCAACTTCTGCTGAATTATTCATGGGTTGCACACACCAAGGCATGTACTGATGTGTGTAATTAATTGGTTCATTTATGACATGCGAAATGCCATAAGTGCTCAAGTTGAATTCTTGGCCCACCACAACATTCGGGAAGTCACCTGCTTCCCTGCAAATACTTCCAAGGCTTATTTTTTCTTGTTTATAAATGTCCCTATGATCCCTATACAACCCTAAAAACACCTTATTTCCTTAATGCCCAAGAAATCAAGCTTATCACATGGTTTCTCTACACCATGGGGGAATTGTGTTTCTGTATTTCTTCTCTCCCTACATTATCTCCATAAATTGCCTAAGAAAAAATAATACCCACACTACAGACATTCCTAGCATAAAACCAAGTCAGCTATAGATAGATTTCATTTAACAATAAAACATTCTGACTTGTAAAAGGAAACCAAAAAAGGACTGAATTTCTAAGATAGATAAGAACAATAGTATTGACAACAAAGTCTGCCCATACTGACTCACACCGACCATACCAGTATGGTACCAAGTTTAGACTTGGTATGAATCAAACTGATCTGTACCACCTGATACTGAGTAGTTAAAAGTGAAAAAAGAATGATACCTTATCTCGGTATGCTCAGTAGAAGGTGCATATCATACCGAATAAGTAATGTACCAATGTAGGTCTTAGTACTAATTCTGTGGACCTTTGTTGGCAATAACAAAAAACTTTTCCAACATAGGAGAGAATTGTGAAAGAAGACAAATAGAAATTTTGTTTTTTACCAGAGAGTTTGCATATAAGCAAGGCCACTCAATATATGATCAAGTGTGTTTTCATTTGCAGAAGTCTCTTTTAAAATTTCTATGATGACATTATGACTGAACACATGGGTCTTTTCTTATAAGTCAAAATTACTAACTCTCAGCAATATGAATGAAAATATGCACTAACTTGGAGAAAAAGCTGGAAATTTTAATGCCTGTCATCATGAAGGTAAATTGCAAGGATAGCTTTGCAGTGGATGGTATTCAAATAGAATAAGATTTCAAGAAGATGTAAATCAGACTTAATAACAGAAAGTATTTGCTCCATTTTCAATTTCGTAACTCATTTCTGTCAGTTAGTAGTATTATCTACTTCTTGTTTTGGTATTCCATTGGTACATTTTTCGCATCAATATATGTTATATAGAGCTGGACAAAGGAATAATTGTTCGCAGACTTGGTTCCTTATCACAGCACTGAGAGTAGTCACATGCATAAGCATGTCAAAATGCTGAGCTCCAAGCGACAAGCTAACAAGGATAAGAGTCATTTAGATGGGGAGAAAAGAGGACCTTTCACATGATGTCCTGTCCAACAAGAAATAGTGTTTCATGACATAATTTCGGATATCGATCAGTTCTGTCGACTATCACATTCAGCCTAGAGTTTACCAGTTGAACTGCTGATATGTTATCACTAAAGAAAACAGAACCGAAGGACCAAGCAAAAAGAATTTATAATTACTTATTTGTAACAAGTTTGAGTTTATATGTCCTTCAAAATGGCAAGCATTGCTAGCATAATGTTTAAACTACGGCCATTTATTTCATGAATACATATGTGTGAGCAAAATTTAAGGGACAGCTCAAATTCCATAATTAACCCACTTTCTGCAGTAAACCACCCATGTTTAGTTTTTGTAATCTTTCTCTCCTTTTCATTTTCCATGTCATTTTTCCAGTTTTTCTTCTCATGAGAATGTCTACATTGGCCAGCATGATAGCTCTAATTTTGGCAAAGATAAAAGATAACACAAGGCATAAATTTCATAAAGAAACAGCAAAAAATAATGTGCCTGAAATTTGGTTTCTATAGTGCTCAAAACTTTCCTGCATTTGTTTCTACTTTCTACTGCTTCACTTCTTTGAAGTAGCCTTGGTGACTACGTTATAAGTCTTGGTATCAGGTCTTATACCAGGACCTTACCAGTGCAGTTTTCTTCCATACACTACACCCCTATACTGGCATGTGGTGGGCTCAATACAACACCCATACCATGTATCAATACAGGGGCATATTCAACCCATCAAAAAGATACAACCTGTACCATCTAGCACAATATAGTACCTGAAACCTTGCTTGGTGAAGTTTGTAGCGCAAGCAAAAAGCTTGGGATTCTATTCATAAACAATTATTAAAAGAAAATACATTGTTAAATCCATAAATATGGCTTCTGTTATATATAAGCCATTAAACGAACTAGTAAACCCACAAGGACACTTGTATTAGACCTTACAAATCAAAAGTATGCCATCCAATTCAACCCAAAAGCACTAAAATAACCATGCTAATTTGACTAAAACTCAACTTTATTCCCATAATGGAACTTTAAGCCAATTTTTGACCATCATAATGACTAAACAAGCTAAAACCCAAAATGAAAAACTTGCAAGATTTGAAGGCATTGGCAAGATAAGCACTCCTATGCCTAAAATATCCTTGTATAGCTCAAGCTATGCCTAGAGAAAGAGAAATAATTTTAACACCTGAAAAATGGTGAAATTTTAATTCCTACAGAAATCCATGTTTGCATCGGCATGCCATTTTGATAATCCCTTCATTCATTTCTCTCACTAGTAGCTGACGCCCCAAGCATCTATATTCTCCTACATCTACCATGACAGTCCCAAGTGGATTGACACAAGTAATATGGCAAATGATAATCCTTGCCTATCTGACAAATAGTTGGACTAAGAATTAGTGTGGTAGACAATTCCATACCTACAATTGGACTAGAGGGCTGATTACATGATAAATACCTAAATAAAAGATGTTTTGTGACCATGATATTGTCAAACATATACATAAGCCAGTCAGAGAACTTCTTCTTCTTGATTGCCAGAGAAATGTTAGTAAATTATATGATGAATATACAACATAATGTTAATGAAGAATAAGTAACATAGAGACTGTTTTAGGGAAAGTAAGATAGTGATTTTAATAAATAAAATGTATGGATAGATAATGGTCTCTAAATAACTTGCCTGCAGCCCTCTGCGGGTGAGTTGTTTTATGGCAACATCTTGCCTTGCGTTTGAATCATCAGAGCTCCTGATTGTGCCCCTGTAAACACAACCAAATCCACCTTCTCCGATCATTAGCGAGCGGCTGAAATTCCTTGTAGCATTGCCCAGTTCTTGAAAAGTGAATGTTCTGAGATTGCTTGGCCTCTGTGATAAACTAGGGAATGGAGACCTCACTATGGAGTCAGCGCTCATGTCTGAGACATTTAGAGAGTTGAACTCAGACCTCCTCCTATCACGATCAGTTGATGTAGTACTGCTGGACGTAGCAGATTGAGATTTCCTTGCTTGAGGCTCTCCCTTCCCTCCATTTGAGAAAGAGAAACACTTCATAGCCCCACTCTGTAAGACCCCTTGTTTTACTCTGCAGACTGAAATTAGCAAAGGAAAAGGGCCACAAAACCATGAACTTCTTGTGTAACAAAGAAATAAAATATCTCAATTACATCACAAATAACTTTATATAGGATCATTAAGATTTGCATACAATCGACAATCCATACCCTAAGAATATTTTGTCAACTAAGATCTAGCATCAGAGACTCTTTTTTTGTAATTTCCAATCAAAAGGAATGAATGGCTCATATTTAAGAAATATATCAACAAGCATCAACAAAAACAATAATTCTCTCCTCTCAAATCACGTTCCAAAGTCCATTAGAACAGAAGTCACCATTTCCTCTTATTCAAGTTCCAAATAGCAAGATTGATATCGTTCAGGTTTCTTCAAGATAATCTTCCACACTCTAAAATTTAATTATCAAAAGATACACCTGTGGCTACATGTCATGTCAAGGGGAGGGAGGGCTCTTTTCTAGACAACCAGTCCATTGAAGGAAGAGTTTCAAAACAAATTTGGAAAGGGGAAAAAAGAAAAAAGAAAAGAAAAGAAAAGTTAACACACTTAAGCCACTGAAGTATAACCAAGCCCAGCTATCATAAAAAATGACACAGTTCACTTCCTTAGAGAAAAATAACTTCTTTAAAAATTTTGTTCAGAAAACAACCATCTTCTCAGTAGCTCGTGCAAAACCCACCATTTGCAATTGTTCTTCAAAAACCACACGCAAAACCATGACAGGGTAAAGAATGAAACTACCGAACATAACCATCTCTAAACCCATATCAGAAATTTCACATGACAATCCTAAATAACTCAATTCTTTGGAGAGTTAGCAGGTACCATTATACCAACGAAACACCTCATAATCAAACCTTAGCACAAAGGAAGACGCTCATAGCTTGTTAAAATCTTTCTCCTAAAACGTTCCACTGATTACCGATTTAAAATTCCAATAATAATCCAAGCAAAAGGGGGGAAAAAAATCCTAGAATCCATATTTTCACTTCAAAATCCTGTCTTTCTAGCAAAGCTCAACAAAACAAGCAGCAAAATATAAAAGAATAAACCAATGCACTCGTAGAAATTCCAAAAATTATCGAAACGAAAGCCCAAAGAGACCTCCTCTTCTCTCCAAAACGATACAAGAATCCACATATTTCACTTCAAAATCCCATCTTTGTTACAAAGTTCAGCAAAACCAGCAAAAGAAAATACTAAACCGATGCATTCTTACTTCAAAAAAGGAGCTTTTCGATCTCTTCGAACTCAAACTCGCTTTGCCGTGAGAGTGAAAAAGAGCCCACAAATCTCCTCATCTCTCAGGAGCCTCTTAGAAAAATCCGAAGGAGCAAGAGGTCCCTCGGAGAAGAGTAGACGACGAGCATCCCATGACGAGATGACGAGCGAAATAGAAGTCAATCCCGGCAGCAGGTTTCAGCTCACCCAACCGCGGACACCTCACCTCACCCCTCTCGAGAAAGGGAAGGATGGACGGAGAAAAGAAGAAACGGTTGGGAGGGCGACTTGAAAGGGAAGAGAGCTCCCGAAGGAAAACGGCAGCGGAAGAAACCCGGAAATTAGGGAAGATTAAATGCTAATTAGCAGCGGTTTTATTCAATTTAAAAATTCCACTGCACCCGCTCCATTTTAAAAAAAATATACAAAATTACAGGCTAAAATAAACTTCTGACCCTCAAATTTTTCATCCAAAATTTATTTTAATTTTCATACTTTCAATTATTTCAATTTAGTCTTCTTACGTTGATAAAATTTAAAAAAACTAAATTATAATAAATAGAAATTTAAGGAATAAAATAAATTTTAAGTAAAAAATTTAACAATTCAAAGTATATTTTTATCTAAACTATATTTTTTTTTAAAAATTACTTTTACTTTTCTCCATTGATAAGGGAGTGCATGAGTTGTTGGATTGTTATCAAATATGCCACAATTTTGCTTATAACTATTTTATCTTGTAGCAAATATTTTATATATATATATATATATATAAGTATCATAGATTTAAAATTTAAAAACATTTATCTACTATTAAAGAGGGATCATTGACCTCTAAGAAGCCATTCAAAGTGCTCCCAAAAAGATTTGTTTTAATAAGGTTGTGGGAGGAATGCTGTCAAAGATTGATAAATTATAATATTATTTGAACGGTTTCAACTTTTGATTTTGAAACCCACTGAATTTAGGAATTTTAAAACTAACGTGATATTGACTGCAGTGAAGTTATTCTATGAACATTGTTTAGGTGGAGAAAAGACAATGGAGTTTTAGGTGATTATTTATCTTTAAATAAGACCATATCTATCTTATTTGTAAATTTAGAATTCTCAGATTGTGTAAAAATTTCCTCTTTTTATTTGAAGTTAGAATTTAACAAAAGGTTTTTGGTATGTAAGTTTTAAATTAATAATAAGATAATAAACGACAAAAGATATTAAAATAAAATATTTGTATATAACATTTTAATAAAATCAATAAAATCTCATATGTTGAGTTTAAAATGTAGGATGCCATCACATTTTTTTTATATAAGCCGTACCTTATTTTAGTTCTATTTTTATTTTAAAAGAATTAAATGAAAGCGAAGGTCTTGTACCATTCCATTAAAACCAAATGCAATTTAATAAACTGCATACTTAATGCTGATTTTTTTTTTTTTTTCCCCGATATTTGGACCTTTCAACTCGCTTTTATGCCAAACTCCATGCAAGACACAAACTAAGGCAAAGATGCATAATAGACTGAAGAAAGATAAATCCTTCAACCAAATGAGTTTTCTTTTTATTCAAAATCTCAAGTAATTTTAAAAGGATACATTCATTGGTAAATTTGACTTGATGCTAATTTAAGAAGTAATTATGTGGACAATATGATTTAAATTGTGAAAGATAGAAAAAAAAGATAAAAGTGAGGTGATTCAGTAAGCTTTTAAAGAGCTTGTTTGTAAAGAGCTTGTTTGTAGAGTCTCATAATTCATATAAATCATAAATCAAATTCTTTTCTATACCATTTAAAAGAATTCAGAATCTCATCTTAAAAAAAAAAAATAAAAAAAAAAAGTTGAATGGTGCTACTTGTATTACTTGGCTCTAAATATATATATATATATATATATATATATATATATATATATATATATATATATATATATGCGCGCGCTTGAGATCTATTCAATGCCTAATTAATATGAGATCAAATAAAGATCATTACAAACGTTAAGGGTGAAATTAAACCAACTCTGTCGTCATTACAAGTTACTATGTTCACACAATGCCTTCCATTCTCATAGTATTTAAGTCCTTTTTCAATAATATTTAAGTTTTGAAGACAAATATGTAATATATTGATCCTATTCATGTACTTTATTGAGGACAGAATTTGAATCAGTCTTTTGTACGAACTTAAAGAGACTTTTCCTAACTCAGACAATTGTCTCCTTCAATAAAGTTCATCGTATTCAAATGCTTTTGTGAAGGCAAAATTTGAATCAAAGTCTTGCATCAACTTAAAAATACTTTCTCAAGCCAATCTATCGTCTCCTTCAATAAAGCTTGAACCTTTTGAGAGGAAGGATCCTAATTTAATAAGGCTGATGTCATCCTTGGCTAACTTGATGGATAGACCAACGACCATAGACTTATACTGATGACTGTCAATTTGATGAACTAAAAAGTTTCAAAAAAGAAAGCAAGATGCCTTGAGGATTTCTTGATGCTTATGTAGCTATTGGGATATTCAAACACCGACTAACGTGGCAGGAAAAATAGTGACCAACCATTTAGAAGTTGCCCTGTGTTTCTGTCTCATTTTGATTTCTGGCTTGGTTAGACATTCTTTTTTTTAATTGAGATGCGTTTTTATAAAAAAATTTATTTATAAAATTTTAATATTTTATTTAATTTTTAAATATATTTAAATTTTAAAAATTATATTTTATTTAAAATAAATATTATAATGTATGATAACTGAGGCAAGATGGAACGGAATAAGCAGGATTAATCTCATACTTTTTTTGGAACAAAACGTCTCGGTTTCCATCTTGCTGCTAGTTGAATCCCTACTTTTAAGTATATTATATTTCTTAGTATGGTATATCAATTTTTATAGTTCAAGATGGAAAGGTATTTTAAGCATGAATTTTTTTTTTTTTTTCTTTTTTTTTTCTTTAATCTATATTCAAATACTTAGACTTCCGTAGGATTAAAGCCTGTTTTACATTAGGCAGCAACCAAAAATTCTAAAGTTGAATCCTAAATGAGATCAAGATAATTATAGCATACATTGGCCTCCCTCATTTGTTCTAAAAATATTAAGGATTAGCTTGTAGGGAGCTTGACACATGAAAAAATGATGTTACAATGACAATTTATGATCTAATATATCAAACCAGCTGTCTTGACCTATTTTAAATGGTTTTAAGTTTAACATAAATAGTATTACGTTGTAAATAAATCGACTCTTTTGTATCCATATGTCAAATGGGTTAACTCAGCCTTACACCTTTGATCCATTCAATCCATTTTAACCTCTTTAATAATTAGGATAGATTATAACCCAATTTATTTAACTTGTTTAAGATCTGCCTAACCTATTTCACTAGCTTGTTTAACTTACTTTAAACTTATTTAAGTCATTAAAAATCCACTTAATTCATCTAACTTAATTAAACTTGTTTAACAAATGGATTATGTGAGCTAGATTAGTTTATTTGTTTAATAAATAGATTGAATTCAGTTATAAATTTTTGACTTATTTATTAAATAGATTCGATTTAGATTGACAAAATTTTAGTCTAATTTATATCTAATGGGATCCAGATATAACTTGATCTAACTCGGTTATCATCTCTACCACATGCATGAGATGATCTTCTAAGCCAATCTTATAACCATCTTCAGGAAAAGGTCTATCCAAAGGACACCCAATGAGCACATTAATTCAAACGCTTATACGTAAATTGGACTCATATATGACTTGGCCTAACTCGATTGTCACCCCTAGCACACGTATGAGACCTCATCTAAGCCAATTTGATAATCATCTCCAGAGAAAGGTCCATCGACGACCCTAATAGGTATATTATTTCAAGTGGTCGTACACAAATCGAACCCATTTATGACTTGTTCCAACTCGATTGTCTCCCCTAACACACGCAAGAGACCATCATCCAAGCTAATTTGATAATCATTTCGAAAGAAAGGTCCATCCTAAGGGCCCTGATCGACACATTATTTCAAACGATAGTACATAAATTAGATCCATTTATGACTTGTTCCAACTCGATTGTCACCCCTAACACACGCAAGAGATCATCATCCAAGCAAATATAATATCCATCTCCATCTCCATCTTCATGTCCATAGAAAGGTCCATCCTAAGGACTTCTAATGACTTGACTTGATTGCCATCCTGGCACACGGATGAGACAATCATCGAAGCCAATCGGAGAACCACCTTCGCAGGAAGTTCCATCACGGGGTCCACCGATGGGCCCATTAATTCGAACGGTCATGAACGCCTGAGATTCCACGATCCCAAGCTAACAAAGCCTAATTGCCGAGGACACCGTGGACAACGTCAAATTTTTGGCGAGACACCGACTTGAGACGGTGACCCAAGGCGACGCTTCCTTCCCGTCCAAAGAAATTCCAAGGAATTAGGCAGCAAGACCCCACACTCTTCCCCCCATCTTTTTCCTCCGAACAAACTACGTGCTTAGTTTATTACACACTGAAGCACGGTGCTAGAATTTTAGCTTCCAAGGCAACGATATAATATTCTGAGGACACGCTAAGTTATGAAATAGAAGAAAGGTGGCGATGATAGTGCTTGGTAGTTTACCGACTTCGATTGTTTAACCATGCACGTAATTTCTTAAATACTTCTCTCCTATCACTGGCACTTGGCGCAAGGGGCTGCCACACTACTTGATGTAAAGTTGCTTTAAAATTCAAATGCCATCGTAAGATTTGTCACGTTCTCTTTGGAAAATTGTTTTTAGATTGTGAGGTTATGGTATCAATTTACAAATGCTATATATTTTAGAGGCAGGTGAGCAAAGAAACAGAAGGATTTGGGTCAAGCTTACAGAATCTATTTCATATGAAGCCAATTGTTGATGTGATTCACAACCTACCAAGTTTTTTTTTTTTTTTTTTGCACTCATTTGAAAACTATACGGCAAAAGTGCTACAAGAAAAATATATATAGGAAGAGTTTATTTCGCTGCATTGTTTATAGGAAATAATTTTAGAGCACTGAAAACAAATCTCAAATAAAATAATATATTGATTTTAATGTGTTTTATCCATATATTTCGAAAAATCAATTGATGTGACAAAATCTTTGCCTTCTTTTTTAGGAGGCAAATTGTTCAGCAAACAAGCTGGCCATAAATTGGAGGCTGGAATTTTCTTATAAATTACTAAGGCCTTATATTGTTGAGTGAAATTGATGAAGGTCATTGAGGCATTTGGCTATGATAATTAAAGCCAAAAATTATTTTAGGCAACGTAGGTCCCAAAGTCACTTGCAAACGAGGGATGAAAAGAAAAGCTTGTCTTTCACTTAAACCTTTTTCCCACAATCTTAACTATGATGACATTTTTAATAATAAATAATATGATAACGATATTAATATTTATTTTTAGTCTTAAATAATTAGTATTAATATTTTTTTTAAATATTAAAAGTAATATTATTTTATTCAATCATAACTAGTAATATCAATACTAAATTAAGTAATAACAACTAATAATGATATGATTTATAATTTATCATTAAGAATAACTTTTTTCCAATAACATTAACAAGTTAATAAAATATTATTTAGATTTTAAAAATAATATTATTTTGATAATGCTAATAACAAGATAACATTAGTCATTTAATATTTTCAGCAATTAATAGTATTATTACTTTTTGTTAGTAGTAAATAAAATAAATACTTAATATCAAAAATAATTTTATCATAACAAAATCATTTTATTTAATCATGCTATTAATATTGCTTAAATAATATTTAATAATAATATAATTTATTATTTATTATCTAATAGTAATATTATTTATTATTTTTATTAAAATTACTTTTCAAAGTCACTTTACAGAGAATGAAAACGTCCCAAAAGAAAATATAACTTTTGACTTTCATTCTATCAAAAAAATCCCAAGATAACATGAAGATGAGCATTCACTATAATTAAATAATTTAGTAACACAATGATGATCGATATCATTTTGCTTGGAATTGAAGGAATGCAAGAATTAAAATTGCAAGCCATGAAAGCAAATGAAGGGAGCATAAAAATATAGCTTGCTCTCTGCCTAATCGTTTGGTTATGTTATGCTTATAATAGCGTTTGTAAGTCTCTATTGGAAGGTCCTCATGTCATTAGTTTATAGCTTAATTGCCACATTACATGTGATATCAGTGGCCAAAGCATTGGTTAAAACATTTTCTCGGTAAGATGTCCATGTTTTCTAGGTTGGAACTCTAATCAGTGATTCAACCATTTTTTTTTATTTTTTTTTGAAGGAAATGATTCATTAATCACATAAATAATGGCTTAGTGAGTGGGAGGTCCATTTAACAAAGAAGTTTTCATTGTTATTGATTTAATTTTAAATCCTCATATAGGGAAAATGATAAAGCAATAAGATGGAACGCATTTTTATTTATTTCTCTTTCTATAATTCAAGGCATTTAAAACTGTTGATTAAATGCAGTTTAAGAAGAATTGGATGATTTGGTTCTTGAAATGAAGCCTATTCAATTTTTGGTTTCAAAGTCTAGTTTTAGTTGAACGCTTTTGGTGGATTTGTTTTCAACACCAGTTAACATGCTTAACCAAAACATAGACATTACCGGGTTAGCTAATGGGTCTGACCTGAGTTTAAAATCATGACCTGAAGGTTTACCAGGTGGTGTTTGGGTCAAACATCCCATGCCCCAGCCTTGACTTGGTATGGTTGCAGGCCTATGGTTGATAGAATGGCAGTCAATAGGTTCCATGTATATAGACTTAAGATCGAAGTCTCATCTTTTTGATCCTATCAAAATTTATTTAAAGATACTAGAATTTAACTGTAGTCTGGCCAAATGAAATCATTCAAAGGAGGAGAAAATCACTCAAAATCTAGTTTGGGATTGAGGTGTATCATCCTTAAAGCAAGGAAAAAAAAAAATCCCACATCAGAAGAAAAAAAAATTAGGTTGAAGAGCTTCCAACTCAAGATCATTTACTATTTAGGCTTTAATTTTTAAGACCACATGCATTTGACCTGTCAATAAGTTAATTGGACTAGTAGATGAGCTTAAAGTATTACAGATAGCAAAGTGTGTGAAAGTTATTTAATCCAAGCCAGAGCTCCATGGGGTAGTGATTGAAAGAGTCCACATCGAATGGAAAAGTCAGAAGGTTGCCATAGAGAGAGTTCACATTGAATGAAAAAAGTTGGGTTGAAAAGCTTATAGGGTTGAGAAGCTTATAAGTCAAATTTATTTACTACCAGTTAACTTGGACTCAAATTTTTAAGGCCACAAAAACCTTATCTACTAATAGATTAATTAGGCTGATAAATGAACTTGGGACATTACGTGAGGGTTACGGCTCTTGTCCTCAAATAAACTGCAAATACCTAATGTAGAAGGATGGTAACTTTAGTGCCTCTTCATGGTCTTCTGTGTGAATGCTTTATATATTGCAAGCATCTCCCTAAACAAGTCTTGCTTGTAAACTTGGTAAGACTGGGTAGAATTAGTTAGGATTCTAGAGATATATACAGAAACTAATTTCTTTGGAATAGAACTGGTTTGTTTTCACATTAGAGGTCTTTTTCACATTAGAGGTCTCTGCTCTAAGTTGATAGACTAGTCAATTACGTTGTTGACTAAATTGCAAAACCCATCTTAAATCAGATTTTGTTGGAGGAATTGTTGACTAAATCTCTAGGTTTGGTGAAGCATCTTCTCTAATATTAAATTCAAATTGTTGCAATTATGGAAAGAATTAGGAGCATTTTGATGGTGGGTTATATGAAAATTTCGAGAAAAGAGGATTTTTGCATAGGTTTGGCTACATTAGATCTAAGTCTTTGGACATTTAATTTGTCATGTATTATTCTGTGATCAAACATCGACTTAATTTTCTACGCTTTAAAATGATATCAAACTTCTTTTTTTTAATATATATACTTTTTTAAAGTCATGATTCTATTAAGTTGATGCAAAATACCAGAATAATACACTAAAAGTCCTAAAAAACACTCTATTATGTGAAATAATATCTATTTTATTTTATTGACTTTTTTCCCTAATTTCTTAATTTCTTAATTTTATTTTTGCAATTTTTCAGTTGAATATTTAAACTACAGCTTGGACCTCCTAAAGGCCAAAATTGCCAGAATTCAGATTCATATAGCCGGGGAAAAACCAAAATCCAAGCCGGGTTTTTGAACTTTGTGACCCATAATGTTAACTTTTAACCATGTATGAAGCATTCATGTAGTTTTCAATATGTTTACATGGGTTTATAGAATGCTTTTTAATATAATGTAGAATGCTTTTCCCCTTCTAGTAGTGCATTTAGTATTGCAAGGGTTCATAAGTTGGAGAAAAGTTGTTATGGAATTCAAGGTTAAGGCTCTATTTGGTTGTTAAGAAAGGAAGAAAAAAAAGAATGTTTGTTAGCAAGGAATCTTTGTTCCATTGTTTGGTACTAAAAGAAAAAGAAAGAAGAAAAACAAAAAGAAATTATAAGGCCAAAATTTTCTCCAGAAAGTCTATAATTTTTCTTCTCAATAATGCAGTGATTTTGAGGAAAAACAACAAGCGGGCAAGTAGATCAGGTTGACTTAATCCACTTTTTTGAACAACTGTCTCTGATTTTCTTGCTACAAGCCAACATGAGAAAATACCCTATTATCTTTTCCTTTCTTCCACTGAATTATCTTTCATTTGTTTCATTTTCTTAGCAACAAATTAGATCCTAAAGGATTGCATCTGACACTCTTTTACTTTTTTAATGAAAATTATTACAGTCGTGTTAGTCTTAGTTATAGTCTTATTTGTTTTGAATGCATTACAGATGGCGCAAAACATAGTTTCTAATAAATATTTAATATTTGAAGTTTATATAGATAAAGGGAATTTGATTGTGAGTGTTAATTTGGGGGTCTATTTTTTTGGTGGATGCATGGGTGTACCACTAAATGATGGTGGTGTGTTTGAGAAGCAAGTTATGTTTTTTTTTTTTTTTTCGGTATGGGAACCATTTCAGTTACAACGTATCGTCTAATCTTTAATCTAGTTTAACTTTAAAGGATTGCCACGATGTTTCATCATTATTTTTAAAACCATCTTAATTGTCTATTAAAGAAAATTATTTATGATATTTATAAGTGATCCATTGCTCAGACTATTATTTTTTCGTTTCTAATAAAACCTTTTTGCTTTACACACATCCAGCGAACCCTATTCTCTTTCTTTGAGATCTAGTCAAATTAGTTTGTCCGATGAACTTCAAACCTAACCTATTGCCCTCATCTCCCTCACTGGTTGTGTGGAATGCCATAGGTCATCTCTATCTTCTTTCACTCCTTACACCCCCAAAACAGCACTCTCACACTACTAGATTTCTTTAAAATCTTGAAAGCAGAAAGATTTTTGTTTTGATTATATTTTGGCTCTTAGGCTTCATTTGGTATATAGGATAGGATAAAAAGAAGAACAAAATAAGATAAAAAAGAGGATATAATAAAAATTATCTTATGCCATGTTTGATGGAAGATAAGATAATAAATCAGATAAGATAGTTATACCCTTAAAAAAAAATAATAGTTATTACTAAAGATATGGATAAAAAAGAGAAGACAAAGTAGTAGTCCAAGAGGATAGAATAAATTATCCTGTCAACGGCTCAGCTATTTTATAGGACAAAATTTTATTCTTTTCTTAAGAAAAATAAACATAAAAAAAGGATTAAAAAAATCCTACCCTTTTCTAATTCGATGTGCCAAATATACATTTAAAGCGCTAAATTAGGGGTTTCATTTGTATCTTTTAAAATATCGAATTAGAGATCCCATTTTCATCCTTTAAAAATGATCTCAGTATCATATCTCTTCCCTCGTAACCTTGCATCTTCTATCCATATCTTCATGGCTATATCGTTTAATAAAAGCTCTTTCATTTTAACATTTTAACTTATTTACGCTCACCAACCATGCATATCATTAATACAATCAGCTATCCTTTCATTATGTATGATGCATTAAAAAGTAAATCAAATCATTAAAAAAAAAAAAAAGAAAAAAATATATATATATATATATCATAGCAAAAGCCTCAACTTTATTATAATGACTACATTGAAAGTTAAACCACAAATGTCATCACATGTGATTCAAGCAGCTTGAGTGAAAGAAACCTTATTAAGTTGTCCGAAGAATCTAGTTTTGAGTGTTATTTTTCTAAAAAAAATATGATGGCCCTGGCTTCCGGAAGGAAAAACTGGGATTTTGGGCCAGCGGTCCACCAAGCAACCATCCATGCGAGGCAGCGAGGGAAGGAATTTGAGATGGTGGCTGTGGCGTTACACCAAAATGAACTACAATATTATTTTATTTTAACCGCATTACATCGCCTCATATGTGATTTATGATGTAGATTTTCATCATCAACGTCCGATGGATTAACATGTGGCGATCAAATTCACCACGGTCGAATAGGTCAGCAGCACAACGGTGCACGTTCAACCTTGACGAAATGGAAGAAGCCCATCTCGTGCCAACCTATAAACGGAGTAGCTTTGATTCAATCTAATAAAGTCTTTTTTATTTTTATTTTTATTTTCTATCTCTATCTTCTTTTAAAAAATCTTAAAATTATGTTTGGTTCCAATGACATAATAAGATGCAAATGAGAACGGACTAAGAAAAAAAAAAAATGAAACATGATAAAAATTATTCCATCATAGAGAACAAAATAATAAATTAAATAGGATAAAAATTATCTTATCCTGCATTTTGATATTAGATAAGATTGAACAAAATTATAAATATATTTTTTTATTTTGATATTTATATTCTTAAAAAAATAATAGCTTACTATTGAGAATGACGATAAAAAATAAAATAAAATAGTAGATGGATAAGATAAAAGTAAAAATAATTATTTTTATAGGATAAGTTATCTTTTCTTCAACAGTGTTAATCATTATATACGATAAAATTTTATTCTATCTTTATAAAAAATAAATATGAAAAAAAATTAAAAAATTTTTATTCTCCTAATTCGATGTACTAAACATGCACTAAGGGCTTAAAGGTGGGAATAGATTTCGAAGAAAGGATTTTGAAGCCCTTTCTTCTCTTTTTCTTGCTGTTGGTCATATTAATTACACTATTTTTCATTCTCTTCTTAAACTTTCTACTGCTACCTGGAGTCGTCGCCAAATTCCGGCTGCACCAGTAACATATAGCAAAATGGTATTATTTTGTTCTCACTATTCTGGAAATAATTAGTCTTATATGTTATCTGAGGAAAGTAATAAACTTTACATGTCAAACGAAGTTGATTTTCAGCCCGTAGTATAATATTAACGTATGGTGCAAATAAGAAACCTCATGCATTAAAACATGCAGTAAAACCATGAATAGTTTAAGCCCTAGTTGGATCATAAACATGAGTTCTTGTAATTGGATAGTCCAAGCAGCTGATAATTTGACTAGCCAATCCAGATTAAGAGATCATTGAATGGAATCCCAGCTATCGAGGTATCTACACGATGAAATGTTTTTTTTTTTCCCCTATCTCTCTCCAACTAATCTGCTCCCCTTCGCATGTATAGCATGAGAGCAATAATATTATGATGATAATGTTGTTGTTTTATTTATTTATTTATTTATTAGAAAAAGGACAACGGGAGGCATTTCATGGGCTACCTTTGTCACCACGGTCCCATTGGGCCAGCCTATAAAAAACAAGCCCAGTGTCCGTGCAAACATGAAGGCTAGCATCCTGCCTTTTAGCGAATCTCACATAATAAAATATGTAATAAAATATTAACAAAAAAAATTTCTTTATTCTTTAATTCCTCTACAATAACCATAACTATAAGATTAAAAAGGAATACTTATTAAATAAAATATAAAACTATGCAACATCAGCATCTTTGGAAACATGCTCATCAAAAGAAACAACATTGCCACCCATCTGTACTGTAAATTTAATTACGAAGAATCTCTTAAAAATAAAAATATATATTTTAAAATTATTTTTTCTCATATATTTTAATTAATTTCATATTTTTCTTGAATTACTTTCAATTAATTGGTGTAAAATTTTTTCATATGATTTGTTAGGTGTAGTAGTTGTTGACAAATGGCTCTAATGCAATTTGAGTTTTTAGGCATCAATACTAAATATGTGATCTTTATGATTTGAGTGGGCACCTAGTCTTTCTAGCTAAGTGAGAGTTGAAGTTTAAGCTCTTTCTAAACTCTTTGTACCTCCTTTTATTTCATACTATTGGAGATCAATAAAATTAGGTCTCTTAGTTTATATAAACATTATATGCATAAGAAAAATGTAAAGCCCATACTTAATTAGTTTTCAAATTGAGTTCAATTTTTGATCTTGACTAGATCAATGGATCTTCAAATATAAATTAGATTAGGTTTAATCAGATCACGACTAAGTTATGTCGTAAGTTGACCCAATCTATTTGTAACCCTATTCTCCTCGGACTTCTCCTTCCCTCTCCTCATCACCTCCCTCCTCCCCCATTAGCCCTCCCATAACTCTCTCTTTATCTTCTCTACCCCCAATTTCTAAAAATTTGCCATCCTCCACTCACCTATCACCTCAATTCTACTTCCAATCAAAACCCAACATCCCTAGCAATCTAAGACTCATGTCTCCACATGATTGAAGAAGCTGTATCTCAATTGGAGATGTAGTTTGTCTCCTTTCCAACTCAAAGAGCAAGGGATAAGGCTCATCTAGTCCCTCCTTCCTTCTCTATTTAACCATATAAACCCCTAATCGAGCATCAAACTGACAACGAGCTGGATTATGGACGAGTTTAGCTGGAATAATAAGCAAGTTAATTTTTTTCTGCTGTTATGGAGCTCTAAATGCCACTAGTAAGCCTTCTTTCTTCCTCTCTCTCTTTTATTTTTCCTTTTTTCTCCTCCTTCCATGTCATAATATCACTAATTTGCCATTAAGGATTGTTAGAAATTATATTTGATAAGCCCTAATTTTATCTTGTTGCTTGCTTTTTAGGCAAATTAGCAGCCAAATCTGAGTTATAGTCATGTAATGAATTTGAGCAAGATTCATATGACCAAGCTCAACCATGCCTTATTTGGAAGATTCAAGATTGAAATAAAAGAAAGATTTTTATTCAAGGTTTTGGAAGGTATACTTAATTGAAATAAGTCTTCAAATAAGGAGCTTTTCCATATAATTATTATGAGCAATTACGAGCTTATTTAAATATAAGAAGAGATCAACTAATTAGGTTTATTTTAATATTAGAGATATATAACATTTCATAAAAATCAGATTTTTTTTCAAATGTCATCTTCAATGCCACTCAAACTTTTCCTAATATTTATACTACAAAATTATTTCCAAGCATTACACCCTTTCGCAAGATTCTTAAAAGGTAGAGAATTAGAAACGATTAAATAGACATGATTATTAGATCTAGAATCAAGCCATCAATCATGATATGAATACGTGAGGTTAATAAAGGGGTTAAGAGCATCTGAACTAAAAGAAGATTCGACACCATCTTCAACCATGTTCATTTATGGTTTGAGTGTATCTTTATTTAGTGGTTTAATCTTCTTGTAAATATCAATCCTTTGTTACATGGTTGGCTTGCTCACACATGAACAGAAGGTTTCTTTTTATTTTTTTAATCTTTTTACTTAATTGATTTTGATTTGGTTAGTTTTGGATCTGAGAAGTCTAAAGGTAACATTCTAATTTGATTGATTTTAAAAATTCTTTTTTTTAGATTTAAATCAAGTTTGATTCGAACTTACATGCGGCGAACCATTATAAAATGACAACTTCTATTTCTTACTTAGCCTACATGACATTTCATGATTTCTTAGCAACCAAGAATGCCGAAGATTAACTTCAATGGATCAACCAAATCTTATAGTGCTGAAGTAGGATTTTTGATTGGAGATGGCTTTGGAAGAATTCTTATGGCCTAAAACAATTCCTATCCAAATGACTTCGTTGCTAGCCGGAGAACTATTAGCTACTTAGTGGGAAGTAATTAAAGCTACCGAATATTTTTTAACTTCATATTATATTTGGGAAGGCAATACAGCTACAGTGTTTACCTGATTGATCGAGAGATTCTAAAAGTATTCATCCAATGTTTGTCATGTGAAGACCCTTCCATTATCAACAGGTAAATTTAGTTATCGTCATATGATGCGAGAGGATTATCATATTATAAATTTTTCCGTAGGATTTGTTCGCAACCTTGAGGTAATCCACTGATGGACTAGTGACTTTCCTTTTGTGCACAGTTGAACCTCATGCAGAGGCTCAAGCTCGGGATACATCCTTTCTGAGACACTCTTGCTGAGCTTAATGTACTCTCCCTTTGCTTTAAATAAATAAATAAATGAAAGGAGCTAGATTAGAAAGAACATGTGGCAAAGAGAGCTATCCACATGTTAGCTGGCCAAGCTGAGCTGAGAGAGCGAGTTCATTTGTTGCTGCTAGTCCATCATCGTAAGCCCAACTTGAAACCTGTGGATATTAAAAAATACAGGTGCACCTATGTTTAAATATCTAATGAAATCTTAAAAAAAAGAAAGTAAAAATTGAAAAATAAAAATATTCTAACAATTTGCTCATGGGAAATTTTAAGGTGTACTGGTTAGGAGGTCCAAAAATATTATTTGATTCACACCAATTTTCATTCAACGATCAAGAGGAAATGAGAATTTTTTTTCTCTCCGGTCAATTTCCAATCTATGTTTGACTGAATGAGGATACCACTTCCCGTATCAACTAGAAGCATTACCATTTTATTAAGGAAACAAGCCCTTTGGTGACATTAAGTAACAATAATCAATTAGTTATGTCTTATATTTGTCATAACTCTTATAACAATGTTTGTTTATTATCATAACGACTGCCATTCAACCTTGTTATTGATTCTAAAATCTAACTTGCTTTCATGTTAATATCCCTTTCGAAACTGTGACATTTATTTAGACATAAAATAATATATTGGACGCGGTTAATGGTATTATATGAAATTAAAGAGATAAATAGGTTGCATGAATTCCGTTTATATATTGATAAGGTGGTGCGCAGATTTACGTGAGCAATTCAATGGCCAGTCTCCTTGTTATAATCTATTCCGTCCAAGAACTTTTTTAAAACTACACTGTAGTGTTCTTTATCGAATTTTTTATATAAAGCAATCATTTTAATGATGAAAAATAATGGATGGCAATGGCAACAGGCGAGTAGAATGAAGCCGATCCTACTCGAGATGCCACGGGCGTGATGCAGTCACCGTTAACATCCCCCGGCTCCAGAAGCCTGCTGCCAGCTGGGAAGCTCCTGTAATTCTTCGTTGAAGAAGGCGAGGAGTGGTTGCCATCAAATTTTATATAATCCTGTCAGTCTTTACGTAACCTTGACCCTTTCTTTATTCTGAGGTAGCCATTTGTAAAATCGCGGCACAGCAGGGACAACAGCTATATTTTAAAGAAAACCGTTGGGACGACAAGAAGCTGTTTTGAAAGAAGCTTCTCAACAATCTATTGACTCGGTCTTTTAGCTAATCGAATGGGTGTTGTGGTGTCTCCAACCCTATCCAGATCCTTTTTCATTTTTATTTTAAAAAGAATTTGCTTTCGAATCTTATCCAGATGTTCGGCCGGCAAACAGCAGAAGTGTTGACAGATCAGCCGGTCCCTGGTATTGGACTGCGCACTGTTCCACCATTGGAAGGTTCTGAGTTGGGTTTTAATGTTATTTAAATAAAGAGGAAAAAAAAAATCAAGGAATAATTTTTTTATAACATGAAATGTATTATCATCTCGCTTGCGCCAGGAGGTATCCAAAGTGCCTTAATTTAGATGCTTGAATTATTTTATCATTATATTTGGAATGATAATCCATTCTGATAGCTCTCAAAATGCTTTAAAATTTAAGATCATTTTCAGAACCATATTAGGTTCCAAAAAGAGAGTGAACTATTTACATTATAACTACCAGCTTAGAAATGCTAGGAAATGTGCCAATCAAAGGCTCCACGGTCTCTAATTGCTGGCCAAGAAAGTGCAATCATTGGGATAACCATCGATTTTCTTGATATTTTTAATTCTATTTAAATATTTTACTATTTGTTTTGAATTACCAAACGTTGAAATCAGTGATTAAAAGTTGTAATTAATCTTAGTTTCATCTTGTGGGCTGATTGTACAAGATTTCGCTCATCATGCAGCTTAGGTATCCAATTATCTGCTCAATTTTTGTACCGTCTTTAAAAGCCACCAAGATGGCAGAGATATTCTCAACCGCACATGAATTGCCCGCCTTCAAATTAGCATACGCCTCTTATTCCCGACCCGACAAGGTTTCCTACACCAAACTTCCTTAACAAATGAAAGTAATGCATCTAGACATGAATTTGGTCGACAATCTGGACCATTTGAAAGTTGTATTCACGAATCTACTCGAACCAATGCGAGTGTGCTGTGATGGCATTGCTCCTTTTTTAAAACCTGTTCCCATTGCACATCCGGATGTAGACTTTTTAAAAATACGCTGTCAAATTTCTTCGGCTATTTTACACGGCAGCATCAACCTCGTTACCCGATATTCCTGCAATAATTACCGCGCAGCGCGGAGCAAGCAAGCGAGCGTAGATTTCCGGGGAAAGACAGCTCCGTGCGAAAGAGAAGCCGCCCGTCAAATAGTCCAAGGAAGCGAAAAAACGCTGCAAGAAAGCCCGCAGAGTAACTTCCAAGTGGCACGTCGGTCATGTTTCCGTGGACGCTGACGCTGACAGTCTCATGTGGATGTTTATGGACTCTCTCTCTCTCTCTCTCTCTCTCTCTTACCCCCGCCATTCTCGCCATCACTCCCTCCTCTCCTCTCGTCTCTCGCCTACTTGCCTCGCACCCCATCGTTGGCTATAAACCCCCACGCTAAATCCCACCACCACCCCCTCAGCTAAGACCACCGCCACATCCAACGGCTCGCATCCCCTCGCACCCAATCTTCAACCCTCCTCTTTCTATCTCGGGAAGGTTCGAATGCCGGCGAGGTGGGTCCCCCACGTTTCCCTCGCCGGCGTTATCACCGCCGTCATTCTACTAGGCCGGCTTCCCATCGGACGCTGCCAGGTTGACGGCGGAGACGACGGCAGCGACCGGGTCGCTTCCGTCACCCAGGTCGTTTACAGCCGCATCATGAACCTTACCAGTGGCTTCGCGGACGAAGCCAGCAAGAACTTGGGTTTCTGCATCAAGGACCGGTGCGTTGCCGGCTTTTAGTATTTCTTCGTCGAATCGCACTCAGCTTGAACTTTATCGGTGTTTTAACGTCTGGAATGTGTCTTCCAGGGAGAAGGACTGGAACGGCGCTTTCGATTTCTCGGCAGATTTGGGGTTTTTGGGGAAGTGTATAGAGGAAACACAAGGTACAAGCTGTTTTTGAGGTTACCTTTTCTGATTTTTTTTTCGTTTATTGCGAAGATTGGTGATTGGATTCATTCAAGAAAGATGATTATTTGCAACCACACTTACTAAAATAATGCCAAGTCAAATTATTCATGTTCTTTGGTGAGCTGGGCTACCTTGGGGTGCACTTCTTTGCTTGTTGAATTGCACCTGGTTTGCTGGAAGTGGGTGGTCTCCTTTTCTAGCGTGTAGATGCAGCTAATTATGGTTAATATTCCCTGTTTTGTTTAGTAATGGCTTGAGGTTCTGCTTTCCCTCTCTAATCGTGCAAACATATGTTGATTCGACACTGGTTGGAATTAATTTTGATCCAATTTGCTCTCTCTCTCTCTCTCTCTCTCTCTCTCTCTCTCATGTGTGTGTGCGTTTGTTAAGAAATTTTTGACCGCTGTTAGGCCTAGTGATTATTTTAGTTTTTAGATTGGTTTAGAATTGTAATGAACTCTGTTCTACCACTTATAATGATAGCAACTTTTAGAAACATATCTTGATGCACATTGAGGGCTATCAAGTGGTTAACTTTTGTGTAGGAAGATTTTAGTTGAAACAGATCCTCTTGATTAATTTTGCAAGACAAAGCAAATGAAAAAAATAATAGTTAGAGAATGTCACCTGATTCAAGAAACACTATATACCTTTAGAGTAGAATTTGCCATGTGTCGGTGTGAATTGTAGATGGTGATTTACCCCTAATATAAAACAAGCTGCTTTGTGCACTTCAAGGGGACTCTGGCGTTGGAGGGTTAGTGTCAAACCAAAACTAGCTGACCTAATGCAAGAGAAAAAATGTCAGAAAGAATTCAATTAAAAGCACAATGATGTTCTTTCTTGGACATTATTGAAATTGAGCACACTCTTCTAGCACCCAAGGTCTGCACTCTTGACTTGAGTCAACTCTGTTACTAAGTGCCCATGAATGCACTAGAATTCTATTAGACTCACTCACCTGGTTTTTGGAGAAGGGGCCCGATAAATGACCCCACCGTGTTTAATGGATGTGAAGAGGTAGAAGGTGAGAAGGTGATAGATGCTGGGGAAACATCCTTTTATCTAAGCAAGTATTCACCTATCCGAAATGGTGCATCTATCCATTTGATGCACCTTTTCTTCAACAGATGTTTATTGGATCCATAGTCTGATCCAAGGTTTAAGAGAAAAGAGGCAAGAATAATTAGAGATTAGATTACCTCCCATCAAGGTTTGTAGACTTCATACTGGTCCTCTTATTGGTACCCAACTAGTACACCATATTGAGTACTGGCATGGTGCCAACACTTGACAAGGAGGATGTAATCAAACTTGGTATCATATTGATATGATATAGTATGCCTCGTATTGGCTGGGGTTTGTTATAGCAAACCAAGGTTTCCATCGTTGTCTATTTCATATGCATGTGCTTGCGTGAACTAATCCAAGCTAGCGCATGCATCCAGGAGACATAAACTGTCGCAGGTTATTTCACCACAAAGGGTATGAATTTAAACCTAAGTAAAGCCTCAAGCTATTTCTTTTCCAATATACAGCTATGTTCATGACAGAAGCTTGACTTAAATATCTAACAGAACCAACAATACACATGGTACTTATTTTCGTATGTGGGTGGGTATGTAAGTATGCATCTGAAGATGTGTCAGCATGTGCACTTGCGTACATGCACATGATTCTTGTTTCTTTCCATTATTAACAAAATGGAAATAGATAAAATTCAAGCAGCCGTTTTGGGCTAGTGTATCTTCTATTTGACTCAGGCTCCTATAAAATGTCTTCAAAGCATGACCTGCCACTCTGGAGGACTGTGATCTACAAACTCACAACTTTCTTCTTTGTTATCAGCATATCATCTTCTTGTACCATTATATTTTGTAACTTACTCAAGCATCTATACCACCTTGTTTATGGTTTCATTTGTGCTTGTGTGCCATTTCCAAAACAATAAGAGCTGGGTGGACAAATTAGTGAAAACTTGTAGAATATTTTGTGTCATCAACCTGGTGATGAAATCCAAATAAAAAATTGTACAAAAGAAGAAGAAAATTTTCTTAGCTAACCCAGAACTGTCGATGTTTTATGAGTCAAGATGTTGGGAGAACTAGCAGCATCCTAGAAAATAAGATCAACATTGCAGAAAATGCTAATGTGATTTACGTGGTAAGTTAGTAACAATACTGCTTGGAGTGAAAAGTTCAAAAAATATGGAGTGAAAAGGGTGGTGATAGGATTTGATGTTGTGATGAGGATATGAAAAAGATTAATTTGTTAGATAGCATTGCTTCATAGCTCTTAGTAGGGCATGGATGGCAAAGTATGAATCACAATTCCAATTCAAATGTGTAGATTACTGAACTCAAAGATATTACCACCTCACCATTTGATCCGTCATTTTAGGCACTTCATTTACAGCTTAAAGTCTTAAACTGCATGAACCGAAAGAGGTGACAATTAAAAAGCATATCATGTCAGCAAATTAAATTTGTACGTGATATTTTGATTATTCTAGTGCAACTGATCCCTAGAGTAGGTATAATTTTAGTTTGAAGGAAGTGACCATGTTTATGCTATATGTTATTGCTGCATATTGTGCCCTGGGAGATAGTTTGACTATTAAGATGAGAATGTCAAGTTCTGTGTTTTCTTTTGTCTCTTAAATTTTCATGTTTGAGAGATGACGCGTATGATTAGAATACTTTCAGTTTGGAGGAATTACTGTTTTTTGTGTTATGTTATTGCTGTTTGCTTGGTGTCTTGAGAGCTAGTATGGCGTTTAACAAGATGCTGTAAATCATTGCTTTACATTCTCCAGTTACATGTCAGTACGATGATATATTTAAGGATGCTTTCCTCACATTTTTTTAAAGAAAATTCTTTTTCCTATGCTTGAGTAGTAGTTGTTTGAGATAAGACAGGACTGCTTGATTTCTCATCCTGGATTTAATTGAAACAACAGGGGATCTCACACAACGCTTATGCACAGCAGCAGAAATGAAGTTCTACTTCAGCAGTTTCTATGATGATGGACGTAGTAGCAATTACTTGAAACCTAACAAGAACTGCAATTTGACTTCATGGGTTTCTGGATGTGAGCCAGGATGGTCATGCAGTGTCAGCCAAGATCAGAATATTAGTCTTCAAGCTTCCAAAGATATGCCTTCTAGAACTCTTAATTGTCGTCCTTGTTGTGAAGGCTTCTTCTGTCCACGTGGGCTTACTTGCATGACACGTACGTGTCCTACTCCACAATTCTTTCTTTTAGAGTGAACTGTGACTAGTTTTAGGTTGGATTCTAAGTGATGTTGAGTGGATGTGCAGTTTTCTGTGCTCATTAACTACATTTACTTATAGAAGTTAAAATAGAACTTCAATAAATTTATTAAGAGCAGCATATTGACAACACTTGCAAAATGTTTATCTTTTATAGTTCTTATTTCCATCCAATATTCATGCATAACTAAATAAGAATGTATCCTCGTGGACGAAAAGTTTCTTGATTCGGGAAAATTTGATTCACTTGTTGGTGTATTGCTTTGTGACCATGCTCCTTTATATGTGTGAGAGCTTCTGCTAGCAAGTGTTTAGTCCTACACTAGTTAAGCATTGGATAGATCTTGAATACTTACACAAGATCAAGGGGCTCAAATAACACCTTTTAGCTCATCTTTTTGGGTGAGGTCCTAGGTATGAGAAATGGTATTAAAGCAGACCCAACCCATGGCTCATGCGGACTAAGAGACAATGCAGATGGGTTTTTTTGCAATTGACCACAGATCGATCATGGTATTTGTGATTATGATTGGATTGATTAGATTTGGATTTGGATTCTTAGATTGGCGAGGACACTAGGATTTAAAAAGGGAGAGTATATGGCTCATATCAGCGAGTGTTTAGTTTCACAGCTATGTATTATGTAGATTTTGGGTACTTATATAAAATTAAGGAGCCCAAATAATATCTTCTTGGCTAATCTTTTTGGGTTGGGTCCTAAGTTGTTACAATATATCTTCTTGAGTTTCTTTATCATATTTTATACAGTAGCTTAAATCTTTCTAAATAGTATTCCTGAAGGTGAAAAGAAATAAAATATCAAACCTAGAAATGCCTGAAAAACTTATTCCTTTTGGCAATAGAACTATATTTATAGCCTTAATAAGGCTATGATCACCAGATATGAAACAGGTTATGATCGAGCATGGAACCCTTCTATTGATATATATATATATATAACTTGAATTGTCAGATATACTGCTTTCTGAAGCAACAAAACTTCAAACACAGTTTAGCACTCAGGGTTGTGAACAACAATATGGTGATTCATGATGAGGAGCATATGTGACAGGAGGCACCTTACTGAACAGAAAGTAGGAATACAATACCTCCTGTCTCATCCATGCATCATCCAAAGATATTTAGAATAAGTAGCTCAAACTTGGCATGTAGGGGCAGTTATATTATTAAACAGCCAAGTCCCAGTATGCTGCTTCCTCAGTTTCCAGTAAGTAAATTGAATTATCTATAGACATGAGCCAGCTAACATTTTGTCATCACATATGGCTCAAGTGTTTGATAGCATCTCCAATCAGTAGGCTTTTTTTTTTTTTTCCAAAGCTTTTATCAAGATTCCATGGTGCTAGGTCTGATTTTATACTAACTTGGAGAAAGGGCAGTATCTGCAAAAAATATTTTATCAAACTATGCTGCATATCTATGTGATTGTTACATGTGAAACATCAAAAAATAATTCAATAATTGAATGAAGTTAGTGAAATGTAATCCTGTTGTTTTTACAAATATCTAACAAGTTAAGCCTCACTAGTATGCTTGTTCATGTACAACAAAACAAAAAAGAAATTCTATACTCTAAAGAAAATCTGATCTCGGATGATAATATTTGGTTTGATTGCATCACTATTGCAAGTTCATTTTACTTATATAAGATGGTTTATTGGGGCATTCAACACCTTACACCATATATGACTGATTATGGAAGTTCCCTTTATAATCTTTTTTTTTTTTTTTTGTCAAATGAAGCTTGTCCTTTAGGTGCCTACTGCCCACTTGCAACACTAAACAAGGCTACGGGGGTTTGTAATCCGTAAGTTGATTTTCTTCTTACTGGATCTTTTTTAAAATTTTCCTTGACTTTCTCTCAAAATATGGCATGTCTTGTTATTGCTGGAAAAACTATGCAGATACAATTACCAGCTACCTCCAGGAAAGCCAAATCATACTTGTGGTGGTGCAGATAGGTGGGCTGATGCTGGAAGTAGTGGTGAAATCTTTTGCCCAGCGGGATACTATTGCCCAAGCACCATTCAGAAACTTTCCTGCAGTACTGGGTATTATTTTTATCCAATATGTCTGTTGTCTTTCATTTGTTCCTATGTTCTCTTGTAGTAAACAAGATCTTGCAGTAGGATTTATGAAAGTAATATACCTTTTTTTTTTAATATATATATTGAGTCAAGATTTTGATGATTTGTTGTTTCTTCTTTTAAGTGTCTGTAGTTATTATTCTCTAACTGGCTTCATGTTGCATTTTCCAGACATTATTGCAGGAAAGGTTCTACTTCTGAAATAAGTAAGTTTTTTATTTTCCATTTGATTGAATAGCTGTTTCTAGGTAACTTGGACAATGCTATTGTTTTGCATGCTTGCATAAATTATTACTTTTGCAGGTTTGCAATTTTTGTGACATCAGGTTCATTTACTATTGTGTGCAGAAAGAACAATAGTATAATTTATGGGTATTCATTTATTTTGCTTTTCTGAATGCTTTTGAAATGAAAAGGTGAACCCATAGCAAATGATACACTCATTTAATTCTGCAATAATAATAATAATTAAACTAGTAATGGCAAGACTAACAAGCTAGATCAAAGGTTGCAAAGAATTGGCCATGTATAAAGATTGTAGCAATACCAAATGTTGTAACAGGTCGTCCCTGTAAGGTGTATCTGATGTTTTCGGTAAAGATGTCTTATAAGATGACAGTTATGAAATGCTTTGATCTGTTTATTGGAGGATATTGTACAATATGTCGAAACTATATGGGTGTCTAATTCAGAGATAAACTTTTTTGACTATTTCTTTCCATTATTAGTTTTGTTTTAGTAATTAAAATCCTTTGAGTCTGTTGAAGTATGCTTTTGAAGGATGCCTCTAATAGTGACGTTTCTAGGAATTGATCCATCCATTCTGGTCATGTTGTTAGATATATGAACTGAAAATGTTGCTGCTGCAAGTTGTATAGCCATCTCTACATGAACAGACACCATATGATTAGGTCATTATGTCTGCTTGGATGAGAGATTACAATCTACATTGAGTCCACATACTCAGCAATTGCCCCACAGTGTAACGATTGCCAGACTAGTTTAAGGCACTCATTTGGAAATAATTAAATATGATTAGAGTTGCAGATATGATTACTTAATGCAACAGAGTTTCCATTATAAGAAGCCATGCTATGCCCTTAATAGAAACTTTGTTCAATTTGACGTGAAGTGTAATTCCATTTGTGTTGGAACTTGGAAGTTGCTAAACAAGAGAAGAAGACGACTAAGAAAAGAGTTATTATTGTTTCTGAATGTGAGAAGGAGACTTCCTCTTCCTTCCCTTCAGTTGGTATAGTTTCTTTCTCTCATTCTCTTTGGGTGTATGTGGTCACTGTGGCCCAAATAGACTCCCTTCTCCAAGCTGCTGTTGCGAGCTGATTGCAGGATGCTGGTCCCAGTCCTAATACACCCCTTTGACAGGGTAGGCATGTGTTGGAGTTGCTTTGTGATTGGAGAACCCCTCCCTAATACAGTGTCAGTTCCCCAACAGATCTGACAAGTTTATTTGGGCAAACAAAACTTTTGGTGATGTCAAACCTGTCCTCCACTAACAAGGAGGGGGCAATTTTTGTTCTGAGAATTTTAAATATAGATCCAAGGTTTATGGAGGAACCGTTTTTGGCTGTATGGAAGGTATGGGACAAGTAGTGATTCCTTCTGCAGCTTATGAAGGAATGCAGAAGAGAATTGTTCTCATTATTTTCTTTGTATGTCAGTACTCTTCTCAGCTGTAGCATTTTATGCTTTGGAGGCTTGTAATCTGCAATGCCTATGAAGGTCACTTACCATAGTTGGGTACCTGGGGGGTAATGCTCTGATTTGCATTTTTGGGGTGAGAAAATTTGTTAGATCTACAAAGATACAGGGAAGGGTGAGTTCATTGACAGAGACTTGTTAAGTTTCAGACATCTATCCCGTTGAGTAATTTGAGTGGTTTCTTGCCATATTCAGATTAGATGCTGGAATTTTCAATCAGTGGGAAGCTCTCTATATGGACATTCTATTTGGTGCTCATAACTGGAAATAACTGGAGTCCAGCTACACAAAGTGCATTTTGGACAGTTCACGTTGCAATGGTATGGATATAGGGGAGCAAATCTTTAGGAATAGCAACCTGCTTTTGGCCTTGACAGGAGCTAGTCACTTGGCAAATATGCTTAGAGGCACGTTTCAAGGGCTGAGCTCAATTGGCTAATGGAAAGAAGTACTGGATGGAATCTGATTATATTCTAGTTATCCTTATAGAGTAGACTTGGGCACATTTAGATGATAATGAATATTTAAAATGCTCACACATCTTTGAAGAACCCAAGCATGCAACTCTTTAGTTATCTTTAAAGGCAAGGTTGAGGATTTTTTTTGTTATCCTATCCATATCACAGTAGACCTTATTAAGAAAAACATGACACTTTGTATTCCAAAGTTATATTATTCCCCCCATCACCTCCCCCCCACCCCCCAACCAGCCAAAAAAAAAAAAGAAATGTAAAATACTTGTTCTTGGCATGCCATCCTTAAATATATGTTATTTCTTTGTCAAAATGTAACCAAGTTCTTAGAGAGAGTACTTGAGAAATTTTGTTTAATCTTTAGTTAAATATGATGTCTTATTTAAACTTCTAAATGGTTAACTAGAATATAATTCCTTTAATATCATCTAGAATTTAGAAATCAGAAGAAATACAAGACATTTTGAATAATTCCTCATTTTTGAGAACTAGGACGGGAAGAGACCCTGCCAAAAATCTTGTGAGGATGGGACTTGAACCTAGGTCATTGGTACCAACCCCCAGTGACTTCATAAAATGCACTAGTTGACACCTCCTTGAATAATTCTTCATTCTGATTCTATCTTTTGTGGATAATCTATGAATGGTTTTATCTTGAAGCCAGCAGCAAATATTGCCATACAGCTAGATGCTTAAGCCTCCAAGTTTCCATGAATGCTGATAAAAAAGCTGTCTAACTCATATATGAACCTTCTGGTACATTTCTTAGATTATAATTCCTATGTAAGTAAAGAATGTCATGCCCTTTGAGACAATATCAAGGAGGTAAATGCTAAAATTATACCAAACCTGAATCAACAAAATATTGTAATGCATGTGTTAGCTGCTGGTTCAGCATCTCTTTTTATTTTCTCTCCAATAGCGATGATTCAGTTGCTGTCTTTTTCAGCAAAGTTTGCTAGGTTATTTTCTCTTTTCTGTTTTTCATTCCTTGTTAAGCTGACACTCTTGATTGAATTTCTTAATGAACTTTCAGGATGCTTCATCAAGAGCTCATGCAAGCCAAATTCTACAAATCAAAATATCACTTTATTTGGTGCTTTATTAATGGTAAGTGATTTCTATCTTCTCTTTACTTAATCTTTTTTTTCTCTTCAAAAATTAGAGCAGTTGCTTGTAATATCTTTCTTTTAGTGGTAAACACCGCCATTCATTCCCCACAATTCATAATATAAATATTATTGCATAACTAATAACTGTTTCAGAATTAGAAGCAGATACTAATCTTGTATGGAATTCTTCAACGCTCTTTGTAACTGCACAAGATAATTGATGCCATGTTGTTGAAAGTAAGTCATCAAAAACTATTGTTTTCTCATCCTAGGTATCTAGAATTGTTTTGTAGATTTGCCCAAGTTGTTGTGGCTCAAAGTGAGAATGGAATGCACTTTGACTGTATTAGGGCCATGGGCTCTTAGCTTTAGGAAGTTATGGGATTTAGGGGTGCACGGTTGCTATAAGAATATACATAGTGGTACTAATACATAGTGGTGCTAACTCTTGCATACAGCTTCCTAGGTTCCTTTTGTGCTTAATTAGGTTTCTATTAAAGGATCTTATGGTCAAACCCCAATTCATAATCTGAAGTCTGTGAATTTGAGAAGGCAACTCTGTTAACAAGTTTCATGAAATGAGGATGAAAGTAGTAGATTTCTTTTCTATGGACTTGATGCCGTACATTGATGGTGTAAGGGGAGCTATTTGGATTAGGCACTTTGTTGAAAGAAGACTTGATGGGTCTTCAGTAAGGAGGGATAATTTAATTTTTGTTGACATAGGAGGAAAAGATACAAGGTAAATGGATGAAGGTTGTGAGAAAAGCAAGGTCTGAATCTTGACCATGTTGTACCATCTCAACCCCATATAGGATACTATATTGATCTATATTTATGCAAGATTATTGTCTGATTCAGTGAAATGACTAGATACAAGGAGCTATTATGTGTCTTATACCATATTTGTGCGTGAAAGGTATGGGTGTGTGCCATAATATTTCAGATCTTGGAGAAAATATACGGAAAAGCTTGAAATAAGGCTGGATGGTTTATATGTAGGTGCATACTTGCATATGTACCTACACATACATTTGTATATACACATGTATCTCTATATGCATGCATGCTTGCATGTATGTATAGAGAGAATTAAAAACACTGTAACAGTAAAATTTTTCATGCAAGTCTTGGTTGGTCCTGGCTATCCTATATCGGGCTAGTTAGATACTGGGTCTTGAGACTAGTCTGGGACCTGGATACATGAAAAACAGGTCGCTCCTGTTGCTACTGGCTATCTAGAATGGTGACTGGGATGGCCAACGTCCATCATACTTACAATTGGAATGGCCTAGTATCTCAGTAATCACCGGGATGCCATTTTTTCCTCTCTATTATTGTTTTAAATGATTGTTTAGAGGCTTTTCGGGATTCTTGATGTCATAATTTAGGATTAGTGGATGTTTTTTGAGGACTCTCATTTGTGGTTTTGACTTTGATCTTGGGCCAAAGGCCCAAGGACAGGCCCAGTGCCAATACATCACCTATAACTACGAGACAACTTAACAATGGAGAAAGAGAATAAGAAGGGGAGATAACTCAAAGCATGGGTACCGCAGACCCAATACCAAATTGTTGCTGGTAGTAATGTGGCATCATAAATTCAACTGTGGATCATTAGTATCTACTTGGTCCTTTGACAAAGGATTAGGCAATATTCTTTTGAAGAAGATAATGAAGAGGAATAGAAGTTAAACCTACATATTTGTGGGCAACTAGTAATGGCAGGCTTGAATTCGTAGATGTAAAGGGACTATTGTTTATAAATAGTAGTCAAATTTATCATATTTTTCAGTTATATGTTCCAAAACATGAATTATATTATCCTTGAAATAAGACTTCGTATATAAATTCAATTTTTTTTGCTAAGTGCTTTATAAAAAGACATGTTGATAAATGCTAGTTTTTGTCAAATATTAGAGATGGTGTTTTTATTTGTTTAACTTTGGTACAATGTTTTTGGTTTACATGCTGAATATTATACAAGCTGCACATATACATATACAAGTGCATGCATAGATGCATGTGTGCATGATACACACAAACACGTCCAAAATGCTGAACTTAACTCTACAAAAATTGATGCTGAACTGTTAGCCATAAAAATTTTGTCCCAAGGATGGGCTGGGCTTGACACCCAGAAGGATAGCTCAGGTTAGCTCATTGGTTATGTGAGTTTAGATCATAGAACTGAAGAATAATTATCTGAGATTTTTGTTTAAGTATGAAAGATTTTAAACGATGACAGAAGGATAAGTTTGATATAGGATATGACATCTGTACTCAAGGGAAAAATGATAAGCCTAGGAGTCATATGCAAGACATAATTTTTGAGGTACAAATTCATGACGAATATTTGTGAAGCTGGCCTTCGTCTTTAGTCCATTTTCGAACCATCATTAGCAGTTGCTACATAAAGAATTTCTATCTTTGAAAATTATAAAAGATGTTGTTGTTGGGTATGGCAGAAAAGGTACCTTGGTATATTTTTATGATTTTCCTGCAAGCATAACAGTTACTATTAATTTGCTACTATCTATAGCAATGCTATCCATAGGCATTAAAAACAATTCATAGTCCACTTGGCCAATATATTTTTTTAATATATTGCTACTTTCTAATCTATGGTGCAATGGTGCTAGGAAAATATTTATATTAATTAGTCTATCCTAGCTTAATCTTGGGCATAAAGTGTTTGACTTTTGTTTCTGCTACTGTAGGTCGCACTGAGTTTGTTATTATTAATAATATACAATTTCTCTGGCCAACTTATTACTATTCACAAAAGAAAACGAGCCAAATCTAGGGAAGCTGCTGCAAGGATGGCTAGAGAAACTGTACGGGCTCGTGAAAGGTGGAAAATGGCGAAAGAAATTGCAAAAAAACATGCAGTTGGGCTTCAGAATCAATTATCTCGTACGTTCTCTGGCAAGAAGTCTATTAAACAACAAGAGGAGCTAAAGTTTCTAGGTCAATCTCAGCAATCATCAGTCGCATCCACATCAAAGAACAGGGAACCAGATAGTGTTATTAAAATGATGCATTCACTTGAAGAGTACTCTGATGGTGGCGAAGATTTCAATCTGGAAATCAAAGATAAAAACTTAAAAAAAAATATGCCTAGAGGTGAACAAATGCATACTCATAGCCAAATCTTTAAGTATGCTTATGGTCAAATTGAAAAAGAAAAGGCTGCACAACGGCAAAACAAGAAAATGACATTTTCAGGACTAATATCCGTGGCTACTGCCTATGAAAAAAGAACCAGGCCTATGATTGAGGTTGTTTTCAAGGATCTAACTCTATCTCTGAAGGAGAGGCATCTTCTGAGGTATGTGACAGGAAAACTTATGCCTGGCCGTGTAACTGCTGTCATGGGCCCTTCTGGTGCGGGTAAAACCACCTTTCTTAATGCTCTGGCTGGAAGGGCAACTGGATGCAAGATGACTGGTTTAATTCTTATAAATGGAAAGGCTGAACCTATTCGTGCATATAAGAAAATCATCGGTTTTGTACCACAAGATGATATCGTCCATGGAAACTTGACAGTGGAGGAGAATTTTTGGTTCAGTGCAAGGTGCAGGTAAGGAATTTCTCAACACATACATTTCATGCATTATTTTATTATATATATTCATATTTATGAAAGTATTTCCTTTCTGACTGAATATCTGTACGACTAGCCAAATGATTAGAAATTTGATATCAGTAACCTATAAGCCTCCTGGCTCATTCATTTGATGCTCGCTCTATGAAATTTACTTTATAATTCATTTTTTGTCAAGGTTATAACTAAGCTATAAATCTGGATTAGATTTGTGGGCTTTCAGTCCTTGTAAACATTGTATCAAGATTGGTGGGTAGACTTTGCCCTAGATATTAGGGTTCTCATAGCTATCTGATTTTGCACAGTCAAGTTGCTGATATAATCTTTCATTTTTTTCCCCCTCTTTTCTATTTCCAGATCTAAACTTTGTTTCACTAGATATTAAAACAACTTAAGGTGGCAACCTTTATGGTCTGTGGTTTCATGTACTCTGTTCAAGTTTCTGTGATATGGAAATTGTGTTGGCAGCCTGGCATCCCTCTAATATGGAACTTGTGTTTGTGCATCTGTTTTCTGTTCCACTCTACACATATGCATATTTAATTTCAAGATGTCTGAAATTTATTGAAACATCTAGCTTTGTGCAATCATGCGGTGTTCATTGGTTTCTGATTGTACACGGATAGAAACACATAGCAACAGATCTGTGACCAGATTTGATGGGTCTCTTCATCAGATTTTTTTTTCCCCTCACTTTTGAGATTGACTGTGCTCCATAGAAGAGCACAAAAAAAAAAAAAAAAAAGTATGCCTTTTCCTTGATTAAAATTTCCTGCTGCTCCGATTGTAGGGCAGCAATCTATCCTTTTCAGAATTCACAAATGGAAGTCATGGAGCAGAATAATCTCCATGGCAGGTAAGATGTTTTATATCATATGGCATTGGCCAAATCAACTAGGTCAGATTATCTTCAGTGGATGAAGTCTGTGCTAATTGGGAGAAACTGAATTGATGAGCTGGCTCTAGGAACTGAACCAAGATTATAATATATTGGAGAAAAATCTACTTTGTTTCCTTATCTTGGATTCTTGGAAAAGCGATGGAAATCATGGTCTGGGTGTACAAGGAAGCAGTGCCTTTAGTGGAGGACATGAATCAGGGGGATGCTGTAATAGAAGTTACAAAATTAGTGCAATCAATGTGGGTTAACTAATCATACAACAGCAATGTGCTACCCTTCATAGGTCTATCCTGAGAAACTTAGTAGTCCTAAGCAGGAAGAATACAATCGACTTATAAGAAAAAAATCTAGAGCTGTATATTGAGTCTTTCTTTGTTTTGCAAGCTGCCACATCAGGTAATTCAAGTATTATCATGTTGAGCAGCAGAGCCAATACTTTTTCCTTTTGAGGGCCAACAAATACATTTAGTAAAAATAAAAAATCAACCTAAAAAAACTGCACAACTAACCATGGTCATATCCTAAATTTTAGTATAAAGAAATAAGAATTGTTGTTATTGAGTTTGGGGAGTTAACTTCCAAGTAATGCAATCATAATTAGAACAGTGATTGATAACAAAATGACTTTATTATGTTGAAAAAAATTGTGAGACATATGAATATGAATCCTATATCCATGTGTTTTGGACAAGAAAAGTCATGTTTGAGTGTTTACTGATAATTTACAAAAAACAAATATTGTGACTCAATAAACTAAGAAGGGCATATAGTGTGTAAGAGTATCTCAAATCCTAATATTTCAGATTTGCCTTCCACCTGATTGCTGCAATCTGAATCTTCTCCCGATCATTAGATCCAACCATTGCATGATGTTGGTGGGTAACAGTCGGTAAATATTTGAGTGCCATTTGATGTTGGTGGGTAATGGCCTCCAGAGATCTGATTGCCAACATAAGATCACTCCAACAGCCCATGGAAATTTGACCGTTCGAGTATGGTTGCCTTTCCACTATGTGCTCAACCTCTAGGAAGTAATTAATTTAGTTGACATTGTGGGGAGGCAGAGAATCTTGAAGAACCGTGTGTGTGCTCTCTACAGCAGTTATCCAGCTGACCATGCCAAGTAACATTGCCCACATTATCAACCACTTTAAGTGAAAATCGCATCCTTGCCGTCTCCATGTCACTCAGTCTGATTGCTTGAAGGGCGCACACTGAAGGGTTGTCTGATTCGAAGTTGCATCCCATCTGGCTTGTTTGGGCTTAGTCAGGGCTCTGACTTGGTCTTGAAGAACATTTTCAGGTTGTGCAAGTGGTAGTCTAACCAGAGACCAGCCCATTTCTAGCCTATTCCTTAATGTTGCAAAATTCCTTGAAGTGTATTGTTTGTTATAATTTTTTAGTGGTTCAGCATTGCGATCAAGCTTCTCTCTTCATGAATGACATTCCAGTGGGGTCATCCTTCTCTTCGGGGTCCCAAACTTCTTATTCTATTGCTAAGGTTAATACCACATCTTGATTGTGGACTCCATTAGGTAAGTTAGCAACCTTAGCCATCTCTTTATATCCTCATATATACTAATGTTGGTTCCTTTTTACTTGATATATTTAGTCATTTGGGAACCAAGTAGGGAAAAGTATTTCTATATTTCATAATGTGGTTATTTCGTTGATGATTATTTTCCAATGATATGAAATTATTTGATAAAGTATAATCTAATAGTTTGGTCAATCTGTCAATTATTAGACAAGGAAGAACAAACTCAATCTAATAAGAAAAGTTGCAGTTTTAATATTGATAATGCTAAAGAGCATTTTCATACTTATTCAAGGAGCAACAAAATGGTGTTGGCTTATGGAAAAGAACCCATCTTCATATTGAAGTTGTTCGGGCTCTTCTCTTAAGCATGCATGTTTTAAAAACCTTTTGGGGAGGTGCAATTCTTATTGCTTGCTGTTTAATAAGTTGCATATGCTCTTCCATTTTGAATAGTGTCGTTTCTTATATGTTATTTCCTAAAAGAAAAGAAATTTAGTTAGAATTCTTACTTCTTTCAAGTGGTACCATGTTGGCTACATACAACAACAATAACAGAGCCTTAATCCCGAACTAGTTGGAGTCGGCTATATAAATCTTTTTTTTCTATTCAGCTCAATTTTGAGTCATATTTTTTTGTAAGATATAAAGATTTTAAATCTTTCTCTATCACTTCGTGCAATATAATTTTTGATCTATCTCTTTCTCTTTTTTCTTCTATATATATCAAATCACTCATTCATACAGATGCTTCTCTATATTTACGTTGCATATGTCTAAATCATAAAAGTAGTTCTTTTCTTAATTTGTACTTATTTGGTGTTACATTCATCTTTTTATGAATGATCTCATTTCTTATTCTATTTTTTCTTATATTACTATACATTCATCTCAACATTCTCATTTCAGCAACATTCATATTGTGTATGTGTATTTTTCTAATTACCCAAAATGTCGTACCATAAAGTATCGCCCATCTTATGGCTGTCCTATAAAATTTTTCCTTTAACTTGGCAGGTACTCTATGATCGATCACATAATATTCCGGTTGCACTTCTTCATTTCACCCAATCTACTTTAATCCTATGAACTACATACATCATCCTCAATTTCTTATTTCTTATAAATAATCAATCCTAATTATCGAAAATGATTATTTTTAAGAACTTCATGTTCCTCGATTTTTACTTTATATTTCTCTATTTCTACTTATACTAAAATTACATTTTATGTATTTTGTCTTTATCTGGCTTAATCTAAAACCTTTATATTATAATGTATTTCTTCATAGTTCTAACTTATGATTAGCTCTAACTTTAATTTCATCCACTAGTACTTTATCATTTGCAAATAATATACATCATGAAATATTATCCTGATTATGCCTGGTAAGCTCATCCATAACTAAAGTAAAAAGATAGAGGAGTAGATCCCTGATGTAGACATATTGTAATAGAAAATTCATTAGTATTACCAGCAATAATCTTTACATTAGTAATTGGTCCATCATACATATCCTTTATTATGTTAATAAATCACAGCCCTTATTTCTTTTAAAGTATTAACATCATCTCATGGACCCCTTTAGGCCATATTCCTAATTTAGTTATCAACTTTATATGATCTGGCAGTTGTTTCTGCACTATTAAAAGGCTCATCAATTGGACTAAAATCATGTGCGACCCACAAAACTGTTGTGCATGCTATTTTCCACACAGATATGCTTCTGATGTACTTGTAGGCTATCTGTCTTAGCTAAGTGCATTTGTTGAATGCATGTCAAGTACACTGACGACTCTATAATTTAGTTACTAAACATTTATTAACATTGAGATTCTTTCTGCTATTATCTCTATTTCCAAGACAATCACATGTAGTTTACTTTCCTTGCTGTAAAGAACCCAGGATAGGTATTTGATACAAGTGACTTAACCTAAATTAAGGTTTCAAGCCAGCCTATGCTTCTCTGTGCCAGCCAGCATGTGCCATGCCAGGCCAGTATGGACATCTAGAAGGGTCAGCATGGTATCTATTAATTCTTTTTAAAGATATTCTTAAATAAAGGGGTGTTACGTTTTTTTTTTTTTTTATTTCGTCATGGCAGCACATATCCCTGCGCACCCATTGGCACTGGCACATAAATCTGTGACCTAAACTGTGTACTCCTTCAACTGGTATTGGTGTGGAAGCTGTTGTTAGAGCTTTTAGTTATATTGTACTGAACATTACACTAAGATCCTTTTTTGTGTTTTTAGTGCCATTCGTGTTATTCAAGATTTTCATTTGTTTCATGCATTCTTATGTAACTGTCTTCATATCTTTTATGTCTATCTTGTTGTGAATTGAGTGTCTACTGATTTAGAATACATGCATGTCCTCTCATTGTCTTCTAGTTTTCTAATCTAATAGAGTTAGAGTTGATTTTATCATAAATTAAAAAACCATTTTTTTTAATCCTTTGATATAGGCTTTCTGCAGACATGCCAAAGGCAGATAAGGTTTTAGTTGTGGAAAGAGTTATCGAGTCCTTAGGGCTACAAGCGGTGCGGGATTCCTTGGTTGGGACAGTAGAGAAACGTGGAATTTCTGGTGGACAGAGAAAACGAGTAAATGTTGGGCTAGAAATGGTTATGGAACCATCTTTGTTGATGCTAGATGAACCTACCTCTGGTTTGGACAGTTCCTCATCTCAGCTGCTTTTGAGAGCTCTTCGTCGTGAGGCACTTGAAGGGGTAAACATATGCACGGTGGTTCACCAACCCAGGTTGTTTAAAAATTCATGAGAACGTGGATTTCTAAATTATGTTCTTCTATAGATCCCTCTATTTTACTTTCAGTAGTTGCTTTCATATTTCCTGAATAAACCTTGTGTGGTACTGATATCATCGAACCATCTAATGTCTATGGAATATAAGATCTTAACATGCATGTAAGAGCTTTATTTGTTTTCATGTAACAGTGCAATGCAAAGATTTGTCACCAAAATGCACAATATGCTGATAAAATATTGATATGGAAAAGACCTACACCATTTGCTAGACTAGTTTACAATGAGATCTTCAGGTTATAGTTTGTTCCTTCTGAACCCTTGAAGCCATAAGCCACTTTACCTTATACTACAAAGTTCTCATCATCTTTGGTTGAGGGAACAGGTAGCCATTAATTTTTTCTGGTGATTTTAAGGAACAAAATCAATTCTGAGGGAAGACAGTTACTCAAGCAACGAAATGAAAGGTGATATGATATGTATGAAATAAAAGATAAATAATCAGTTCTATGACATGTGGTTTGCCTTGTGTTAATCGCAGCAGTTTGGATGGGTGGTTTGCCTTTTGAAGCAAGATAATGGTGGATACTTCCATATCAGGATAATTATAATCAAGTTGTTTGAGCTTTTTGCTTTATACATTTCTACATAATAATCCAGGGAAAAAAATAGTTAACATATAAACATGATATTAACATAAATATTGTATATCATATAGCTTTTTTATGTCATTTCTCTATATTTGCTGGAAGAAGTCAACATCCTCTAGCTAATGTCAATGAATTTTGTGCTTTAGCTATGCTTTGTTCAAGATGTTCGATGATTTGATTCTTTTGGCAAAAGGAGGTCTAACTGTATATCATGGAGCTGTGGAGAAAGTTGAAGAATACTTTGCAGACCTAGGGATCAATGTTCCTGAGAGAGTGAATCCTCCAGACTACTACATTGACATTTTAGAAGGCATAACAAAGCCAGGCACAAGTATCGATATTACTTGTAGACAGCTGCCCCTCAGATGGATGTTGCATAATGGGTACGAAATACCCCCAGATATGCGACATTATCTTGGTGGAGTCGATGCATCGGCAAGAGTAGGTGGAACAATCTCTTCTAGGGATGGATCTGATAGGCAATCTGTTGCTGGTGAGGAATGGGGAAATATCAATGGTGCCCTAGACCTAAGGCAAGGTCATATGGAGTACAACTTCTCAAAATTAAAGGATTTATCTAACAGAAGGACTCCTGGTATCTTGTTGCAGTACAAGTATTATTTGGGCAGGTAGTTTCTTTAGTTGAAATTCTTTTTAGCCCTATGTTATAATTCTCTATATTTATAAATACAATGTGTATGAAGGTTTTAATTACTGGTGGGATGGTGGGCCATCCTTCCATCTCGAATGTCAGGATGGGACAAGTTGGGATGGGATCACTACCATCTCAGGGGACACCTTTCCATGGAGAAACTAGGATGGCCCTATCCTATCATTTTTAAAACCTTGATGTTTGCATCTTGAGAATGTTGAAGAGTTGTTTGACATTGTCATGAGTCTTGAACATTTTTTTTGTCTTTCTAAGAATGATATGTTCTTTACTTACAGAGTCATGAGGCAACGCTTACGTGAAGCTAGAATACAAGTAGTTGATTTTCTGATCCTGGGTCTTGCTGGAGTCTGCTTAGGGACACTTGCTAAAGTGAGAGATGAAACATTTGGGGCGCAAGGTTACACATACACTGTCATTGCTGTTTGTAAGTTGGAGATGCATTTACTATGATTTTTGAAATATTATTTTTTATAGGAACCACCAATGCCAAATAATTATTTTTATTCTGCTCTGCAGTGGCAGGATTACCTCACTATGCATATGATTGCATGACAAGATAATATCACAATGTAATACAATGCTGCTTGGTTTTCGAAAATGATATTCCTAGTTAGAATGCTAAACCAACTAGAAGTTGAGGGCCTCATGGTTGCAGCCACAAATCTATAGACCCACAAATCTTAAAACCCACAAAATCTAAGTTTGATCTGGAGAAAATGCTTCAGAGATTGGAAGAAATAACAGAAAAAGGGCATCGACAGCCTATATGTGCAATGAATTCAGCTGCATAAATTAAGCTTTGGCTGAAACTCTCTAAGTGACCCTCATTTGGAATGGCCTTGGGTGAAACTGAAACATTTTGGACTTTCATGGGAGCTTCAAAAGAAAGGTTAAAAAAGAAATTTCAAGGATCTACTTTTTAAATTAGTATTTGTCAATGCATCTCACCATTTATTACTTTGTCTGCCATTATAACATATTTTTCATCTCCCATGGATGAACTATTAAATTGATTATTGTTTCGAAGTATATAGATCAAATCTGCTTTTAGCACCTTAAAATTATATGATTAAGTCCTTGGAGTGTTAAATTTAATGGATATTTTGAGCATCAAAATGCCTATCCTAAGAGGTCAAATTGGCAAAAATCAAGGTTTGCAATCTTAGGACCGAATATTGTACTAGTACCATCTTGATATAGTGTTGGAATGCCTAGTATGGGGGTTGATTTGACATATTGATACTTGATACGCCCCTGGTATTGTGTATGAGTATGGTATGGTATACCGGGTATGCATGGTATGGACCAATATGAAATACTATGGCAAAGATACTATAAGGTGTCCTTGTGTATGAGGCTTCTATCACTGTAGGATCCGGGGAAAGTCAAATAAACACAACCTTATCCCTGCATGTAGAAAGGCTGTTTCATATTTTGAACCCATGACGCCTCGGCTACAATGGAGCAATGTTACCGCTGTGCCAAGGCCCACCCTCTAACATTAGCAAAGATAGAGTTTTGCAAAATCTATATCTTTCTAGTCTAAGATTTTAATTAGTTGATGTTTGCATTCCATTGCAGCTCTCTTATGCAAGATTGGAGCCCTAAGGTCATTCTCACTTGAGAAGTTACAATATTGGAGAGAAAGAGCATCGGGCATGAGCTCATTAGCTTATTTTCTCGCAAAAGATACAACTGACCATTTCAACACAGCCATCAAACCTATAATTTATCTTTCAATGTTCTATTTCTTCAACAATCCAAGGTCATCCATTGCAGATAACTATGCAGTTTTGGCTGCACTTGTGTACTGTGTAACTGGTATTGGCTATACTTTTGCCATCTGCTTCCAACCAGGTTCAGCCCAACTGGTGTGTTCAAGAAGTTATCATAAACTCTTTTTTTTATATTATATCTATTCTCTTGTCATCTTATCTAACTCCAAGGTAATATTGATGTTGCAGTGGTCTGCTCTACTTCCTGTTGTTTTGACTTTGATAGCAACTCAGCAGAAAAGTCCAAAGCTCCTAGCCGACTTATGCTACCCAAAATGGGCACTGGAAGCATTCGTAATTGCAAATGCAGAAAGGTTTATATTGATTATATTTTAAAACCTTTAGTGCTATGCTCATAGTACCAGATTTGTTTAGTCATGATAAAGCACATAAATTAGTTTTTCTTCATTGTAGCTGTAGATTGCACAGACATGAACCTAGAGATAAACATTCCTTGAGGAAAGGAGAAAATTTCTGTTCTACCTGATAAGGACATATGCATATATAGAAACAATGCAGCTGCTCAACCGATTTAAGATTTCATGTAGCATGATGAAGAAAAAAATTAAGTACAGCATATTTTGAGAAAAATATAAACAATGAAGAAAAAAATATTAACTATAAACAATGAAGAAAAAAAAATGTAGAGTAAAGCTGGAATGCTTTTCAGAATATTTTTCCTGAATGCTTTGCATGAAAAATCAATGATAACCCTTTTAGAATGCAAACCCACACTATCTCTTGCCTGTGCATCCAGTCACTACAAAAATGGACAACTTTTGATGGTATGATCTCATGCTTTAATTTAATTTGTAGTTAAAGCTTTCAAATTGGTTGAATTCTCATTTCTTTGTGTTTTAAGATGACTATGTGAAGATAAACCGCTATTATCTATTTAAACTGACTGTATATATTGCTGCCATCCATGTTGTGCCCTCTTCATGCATAGGTAAGCCAGTCCATAACAAATGGTTTTTGGTTACTAGGCAATTTAAGTGTTGTAGACCATATTCATTTGTGTGGACTTTAATTTAAAAAGGATTATCATTAATTTGGCATGGAAAAGATTTGGTCCCAAGTACTCTCAAAAGTATTCAAATTATTCATGCATTACATGTGTTTGTGGGTGCAAGTGCATATGTATGTGCATGTGTATGTTAGCTAGAATATTGTGAAAAATATTTGGTCTCAAGTACTATCAACGCAAAATTGATGCTAGTGCTTTCTTGCTGAATAAATTTTATTGTCAATCTTTCACCTTAACTAACCAGCCTCATGAGTCTAGCTTCATGGATCAAGGAACAAACAACTTTTTGTAATGTTCAATAAAAAAATGTTAAATGTACATATATAAAAATATAAAGATAAGTGTGCCCATATACATTTAAGCACTTGTGCACAGTGATTCATTGATGGGATGGGGACTGAGATGGCCGAAACATCCTATCCTAAAGTGATTCTATCTTGTTCCATCATATCTTGTCTCGGCCATAACACATTATAATATCAATTTTAAATAGATCTAATTTATTATAAAGATATAACTTTTGAATTCAAATATGTTTAAAAATCAAATAAAATACTAAAGCTTTATAAATAATTTTTTTTAGAATAAAAGCATCTCAAGCTGCTTATTAGAATGGCTAACTAGGTCGGAAATCAAGATAGAATGGGACACGGGGTGTCTCGTTTTATGAAAAAGTTGAGACACCTCTATTCCACGAGATTTATTCTTGGATATACACAATTAGAAATAAGGAATTAGAGTTGACAAATGGGTTGTGTTGTGCTAGCACACGGCTTGTATAAGGAGCGGTCCGCTAGGCTGTTGTATCATGCTGACGCGTTATGACTCCTATAATGGGCACAACCCATGACACCAGGGGGTCCAGCACGACCTGTAGGCCCATAACTGGGACGAGCCGAGCAGTGCCAGCCTGTGATATGGCCTGGCCCGACATAGCTTTTTAATTTTTTTAATATTTTTAATATTGCCTAGGTGAGCTATTTTTTATTTTTTAAATATTTTTAATATTAAAAAATAATTTTTAATTTTTAAAATTTTTAAAATATTTTTTAATATCATCACTTGAGTCGATAGGGTTCGGCTTGGCATGATTACCTTAGTAGCTGTGTAGTACTTGGCACGGCTCGCATCATGCCAGGTCAGGCTATGCCACAGGCTATCCAACCTATTTGCGGCCTCTACAAGGAATGGATTGTTGGACTTATGCCAATAGAGGATTGAATGAGGAAATGTGACATTATGGTTGAGCAACACAAAAATATAAAGAGGGTAATTTTTGAGTTTATGCCAACTCCCAAATGGCCTAGTAAGTTCGAAGGGAAACCTAAAATCATATGGACAAATGTTGCTAAAGGATTTGAGACAAAATTGTTAGATGGAGCATGTTGACCTCAAAGGTTCAATTTTGAAGGGTTTGCAAAGATGAACATGGAGTGGGACTAAAGCTTGTTATTTATGGTTAACATGTTTGCATATAATGTGCATATACATAAAAAGATGGGTAAATATATGGTATAAAACTATCATACTATTGAGCTTTTAATGATTGATCATGCCGAACATTTTTGACATCTTTGGACTTGGCATATATGCCAAGTTTCTTCTAAAACTTAGGGATGACAATTTTTTATCCAACTTGTCTAATTTTCTATAAGAATTTGGAATCAGTTTTGGTCAGGTTTTATGAATTTGGACATACTAGCTCAATACTATGCGATTTGTTTTGACACCTTCATTGACTTGTTAGTTTATAACATGGTATTCCAAACCGAACCGAACCGATCAATTCTAGCCGAATCGATCGGTAACCAGTTCATTTTCAGGCTTCGGCTTGATACAAAGGACGAATTGACCCCTTATTGACGAACCAAACCGAACTGCCTGGCTTGGCCTATTTTAGGATGGTTCATGGGTTGGGGCTCCATGGTTTGCTTGATCGGTACACCTTTGGTTCGGTACAATATGGCCTGTACCAAACTATATCAGTCCAGTTTTGAAATGGTGTCAATTTCTGGTACAACAATCCTTTGTTTATAACCCAAGAAGGAAATTTAAAATGTGTGCTCCGACACACACACACATATATACAGAGAGAGAGAGAGAGAGAGAGAGAGAGAGAGAGAGAGATCGCCCTACATAAGCCTCCTTTGGCTTGTTCCCAGACACAGCGACACACACAAGGGGACTATTCTCATACAACAGAGCCTTTATTTTCCATCAAATTTATCTGGTTCTGAATCTAAAAGACATCAGTATGATGTGTAAATGTGCCTTTCGGGCTGCCAGTGCAAAGAAATAGTTGTTCATAAGATTGGGATGCCTTAGAGCTTTTATATAGTATATGAGATTTAAGGCATGTATATGTCAAATGTTAGGAGTTTGCCATAGTTAAGCAGTAATATGCACAGAGAAAAGCAACTTCTAAGCAGGAAATACTGGAAATCCATATTAGAAGTTAAAGTTTTGTTAAATTGAGCCAAATGATTTTCTATGAACCCAAAGTTCTAGTATTCTGCTGCAAATAAACCATACCCTGTAGATGTCTCTTTTTGTTATCTGTCAATTTTAGAGCATATCTAGAGACTAATTCATTTGGTTAATCTTTGTCTTCACACAACATAAACTAAAAATTTTGTCCGCTGTTCTGCATCACCATGCCATTTCATTTTGTTCTCCATCAAATAACTGAATATGAATGCAACTCATAAACCTCTTTGGTTGTTTTCCTTGCTAATTTTCTCTCACAACTACCTCAACGTTCTCAGCTTCTGTGTTTTTACCTTTCAACCTATCTAAACTCTGGCCAATTCAATGTCAAGAATTTTTTTAAGGAAGAAGAGAAGGAAAAATGCAATAATGTCACTGTAAAACAAAGATGGTAGATGGAGAGGTAAACGCTCCAAGTAGAAAGAATGATATGACATTAGTGTGCAGTTAGATATAGTCTTGCACATTAAAATCCAATTTCTTTTTTTCTTCAGCAATAGCTGATGTAAGAACGGCATAGGTATTCAGATTTTGATGATGGAAATGGATGCAGATAGTCACTGGTTGGTTGGGGATGTTGTTAGCAAACTTTTCCAGGCCTCTAAAACAAGGTAATTGGGATATCTGGATGGTTGTACAGTTAAACAGCCTCTCTCAGTGAGTCGCTTTTGCATTGGCAATAAACTCATTTACTGTAGCAGCCATCCAAGAGGCTTGTAGGCAGAAAGGAAGACATTCGAGTCTCTAGACCGCACTTACAAAAAATTTGAGCTGCTAGGGAGCCTAGAGGGAGGGCTGAAACTAAAGGAACATTAGGAGGCTTCTATTTGTGCTATATGTTGGTTCTGACATACACAAGCCAAGGTGGTGAATGTTATGATGTTGGTTGATCTTTTCTTCAATTTGACATGGAAAGGGTCACACTAGGACTAGTAAATATTGGGAGGGACTTGGTGTACAAAGGAAAAAGGAGAGAATTTCCACTTCTGTTTCTCTGAATGGGGTTATGGGATAGACTGGCTACAGGTTAGGCTTCTTCCATGGTATTCTCACATGCTCGGTACTCTGTTGGTGGTTTGATCAAGTGAGCTTCCCAATAGATGTGCCTGACAAAGAAACTACAGAGATTGCTGACTGGTTGTGCTGAAAAGAGGGAGTAGATTGTTTCGCTAGCCCATGAATAACCATCTTTTAGATGCAATTTATACCATCAATCTGAGAAATCCATGGTTGGAATTTGGCTTTTGAAATTCGATGAAATTTAACCTCCACCTTTTACCATTGTAGTTTCATGGAGTTTTTTGATATTTTTGCTTATTTTCTCATTTTCAAGTCCAAAAGTTGTTTTCATTCTTAACACATCAACACAATGGATCACTAGACAGTTTTGATTATGCAAACTAACATTTTCTGGACTCTATATGATAGTAGAATGCTTTCTTTGCATGTGCATAGTCAAGCTGTTAATTCCACTGTAAGAGAGCATTCAAGTACTTTGCAAACATGTGATGATTTTCGGCTTAATAATCAAAAGCTGTTAGAATTTGTTTATGTGAAAGCCAGTAAGAACATATTATTTTAATGGACAATATTAAAACTTTGCATTCATACAAATGCACAGCATTGCTTCTTGTTTATGCGACGAGAGTGGAAATGAAGAAAGACAATCTGACTATAAAAGATCCAAAATAAGAACTGTTTCTTTCTTTCTTTCTTTTTTTTTTTTTAACATGAAGCATTGAATGTATGAATTATTATTCCAACAGATAAAACACCATCAGGCAAATGTTGTAGGGTGAGTTTTGGTGCCCTCATTGCAGACATCTGTTATCACATATTTGTTCATTACCGTAATAAAAAGATTGTTCCACTAAATTCCTGTGATGCAATACTGATGCATCTCTTTGGGGTCTTTTTTTCTTGCGCACAGATATTCTGGTGTGTGGCTGATAACGAGATGTGGTTTGCTTATGCGAAGCAGATATCATATCAATGATTGGAGTCTCTGTATATCTATTCTTATTCTTTATGGTATCGTTTTTCGCTGCATTGCCTTCTTGTGCATGGTAATATTACAGAGGAAATAAAGCAGGGAAATAAATTAGTTTTGAGATTTTATTGCACTAATTGTAATTACCAAAGTCAACAAATATGAAGAGTACTTTTTATGAGCTTCAGTAGGGAAATTTTTGTGTAAAATAACAAGGCAAACCTTGAGGTTTATTTTTGGCTCGAGGAAAATTGGGTTTTCTCAAGAAAGAAATATTAGATTTCTTTTGTTGGAGCAATTTGAGTATAAGAAAAAAATCAAAAACAGAGGTGTATATGATTTTGTAAATATTGTTATTATTTTATTTTGAGAGAGTAAGGGACCAAACACTATGTTATAATTATCTTAGATTCCTAGTTTTGAAGATGCACCATCTAAGAATCAAATCCAGGGGGCTCTAGTTGTTAAATAGAAGGGTATGACCATTAGAGCCAGCCCTGGTTCACTATTATCGCTATTGTCATTCCAAGAATGATGTTAGCGATCTTGGATTTTTATTATCTATAAAATCATACGGTTTCAAAAGACTATCTAGTGAAGTACTCAGCGAGAGGCCGAGGACTTGGGTTGTTCGCTTGGCAACCCTCGCCTTAGTGCATGTGCTGGAGAGAGGTTTAGTATCAAACCCACAAGGTGGCATCCCCCATAATTCTTTACATAACTGATATTTTGTGTTACTAAATTATTTCTCATTAAGAAGGAAGGGAAAATGAGAAGTGCTTGACGAGTAGAGGAGACCAATCAGATACGCAAAACAAGTGGTACAAAATCCTTGTAGAAACATTAGTCTCTCCTCCAATCCAATCACATTTGTGAATTAACCTCCATGTCCTATTAAGTTTGACATTCTTTCAGCTGTGAATGATTGAGATTTACCTGTTGTTTGAATATGCTAATCTGCTGGAGCAAACAATCTCTTAATGGTAGCAGTAGATTCAGAAATGGTTGGGGCCAGGGTTGGTTGTTGCATTGCTTGTTGTTCCCCAATAATGTGGACATTAAAAGATGGTCTCTTTTCCATGATCTTCTTCCTCATGTTCAAATATCTTGAATTGAAGATTGCAGGACTGAATCATGTTTGCAGGGCAATTTTTTTTTTTTTTTCTTTTTTATTCAAACATATCTTCCAGCAATAGAATCAGAAGAACGAAAACCCGTGTCACTTCTCGGTTCCAATTATGGACCTGATGTGCCATAGTTGAAAGATATCACTTTGTTCAACCTCTGTTATTATTCTCAAGACGTCCTCGGCGCGTGCATGCACAGGAAAGTCAGGGATGGCTATGATATTAAATTGATATTTCTCGGCCTTAAGAAAGAGCCAAAAATATGTAGCTCTATCTGTTTAAATGGAATTAGTTATTACTTATTAGCAGGTTTACTGTGAATCAAAAAAGTGGTAATCCATGCGAGTCCCACGCGGTTTCGTCCAGGGTGGAAATCTCATCACGTATAGCAAGCAATTTGGGTGCTGGAACCGTCTAAGTTCACTAGAAATGGGATCTGGATCGTAGATTGAAGACAAGGAACCACCTGCATATCTGGACCATGTGGATCAAACAATATGCAAACCAGGACGATTCATCGTTTCAAAACGAGACACTGCCGGTACCATCTGTATCACTTCGTACTGTTTTCATACTGTTCCGAAAGAGCTTATCAGTTTGGTACCAGGGGAGGGTAGATCTTGCTGCACATTAATGCTAACATTTTGTAACGATGCTGTCTGAAAAATAGAATGGAGCAAATTCAACGATCCAACCGTTCCTTAACGCTAAAACTGCAGCCAGTAACTGACAGGCCCCCGTGTGCGTTCTGCCCACCCGAGGCGCCTTGTTGGACTTCTCGCTCTCCTCGAGCAATATGGGCCTCCCCTACAGCCAACGCGTTGCGGCCGGCCTCCATTTTTTTTATGGCCGACAGATAACATCGCAGTCCACATAAAACAAACAAAAGTAGCGTTGGGGTGATGCAGGAAACTCTGCAGAAAAAAGTGCATAGCTAAGTTTTGTTCAGACTGGAAGCCATTTAACAATGAGAGCACCTCTCTCAAAGTCTAACCAACATCGCTTTAGGGTGGCCTTTGTGGACCATTACATCAAAGTAAGCTGACCTGCCACTCAATAGACAAATGCGAGTTGCTCTAAATCACATCCCGTTCATCACCATTTCCGGCCGTGATATCACAAAACGAAATCCTAATTGGACGCCGACCTAACTGAATTCTTGACCATTGACGACACCGGGTGGGTATTCCAAGAACGTTTCCGACTCTTTAAATCACATTACACTTTATGCTTGGGATGCGTTCTTATCGGTTTATCTTCAGATTTCAAATAAGATTTGCTCCCTTCCAATGGAACCGCATCAAAAACTCAAAATTATTAAGATAAATTACTAATTATTATGAATATATTATAAAGAAAATACAATACAAAAACATATGAATTTTTACTTATTAACTTTCTAGTCAAAATCTTGTATTTAATCAAAGCTATTACTTTTTCAAGATGATATAAACTCCATTAGATGAAAAATTAATTGATAGTGTTGAACATGAAAGAAAGAAAAGAAAAGAAAAGAAAATTCTTATTTTAAACAAGCTCAAACTGAAACCATATCATTGTGGAAAATTTGACCCAATTGCTTATCTTTATCACATATATTAAATATAAAAATAATTTGAAATTATCAACCGTAATATAACAATAGGATATCAAGTTCCATTTCTCCTACGCCGTCTTCCGCATTACCCAATTTTGAACGTGAGAAAAAATATTGATACCCAACGCATACATGATATCATACAATATAAATAATAATATGTTACCGTCATTCACACGTCCCATGCGATCCACCCTCCCGCCGTAAAGCCTCCACAGCATTGTCCCCAGCCCCACGTCCCCTCTGCTCAAAGCCACCACAGGGTCATCCCCAACCCCACGTCTCCTCTTCTCCTCTTCTCCACCTCCCTACTTCCTCCCCCCGGATCTCGAACTCCGTTATGCTATCCTAATCGGTATCCTCATCACGGATGTGCCGGAATAAAAGGGCCGCACAGGCCTCCGTTCCCATTCCCAGACCCGAACCCAAGCCCAAGCCCAAGCCCCGCGCCTCTCGATCCCCCTTCGCCGCCCCCTCCTCCTCCTCCTCCTCCGCCGCCACCAACGCCACCAGCGATAACCTCACCGCCCTCTTCTCCACCTCCATCTCCTCCTCCTCCCTCGCCGACCTCCGCCTCTCACTCCGCGGCGAGGACCCCATCCTCTACTCCTTCGCCGAGATCGTCGGTGCCACCAACAGATTCCTCTGCCCTCCCCTCTCCTCCTCCGCCGGCTGGCGCTGCTCCCTCCGCTGCGCCGATGCTGCAGTCGTCCGCCGCCCCTTTCGCGGCGACCCCGCCGCCCTCCCCGCCCGCCTCGCCGCCCTCTGCCGGAGACACCACGTCGCCGTCGCCCGCCTTCTGGGCGCGTCCCTCTCCGGCGACGACCTCTACCTAGTCTACGAGTACGTTCCCGGCGCCACCCTCGCCGACTGCCTCAGAAACCCTAAAAACCCTAGCTTCTCCCCGCTGTCCTCCTGGCTCTCCCGCGTCCAGGTCGCCGCTGACCTCGCCCAGGGGCTCGAGTACATCCACCACTACTGCGCCGGCACGGGCCTGCATTCGCCAGGGCAGCCTGAGCGCCAGCGGATCCGCGGCATCGTCCACAACCGGATCAAAAGCTCCAGCGTCCTCGTCACCGAACCCGGCTTTCGCGCCAAGATCTGCCACTTCGGCTCCGCTGAGCTCGCCGGAGAGGTCGCCGCCGACGCCGAGGAGGCGGAGGGCGGGGAGATCGTGAGAGCGACTCCTCCGAGGAGATCGGGGAGCCACGCGATGAGGATCGACGGGACGAGGGGGTACATCGCGCCGGAGGTGGTCGCCGGCAGGCGGACCTCGCGGAGGTCCGACGTGTTCGCCTTCGGCGTGGTGCTTTTGGAGCTGCTCTCCGGGGAGGAGCCGCTCCGATATCGGTACGACCGGGAGAACGGGGGGTTGGAGAGGACTTCGATCATAGAGACAGCGAGGAGGGCAATCGGACCGGGGGAGGGAGAGCCGACGGCTGCGGTGGAGAAGAGGTATCGGAGGGTGAGGGGTTGGGTGGACCGGAGGTTACGGGACTCGTTCCCTGTGGAGGCGGCGGAGAAACTGATCCGGGTGGAGCTGCGGTGCGTGGAGCCGGAGGCGGGGAGCAGGCCGGACATGATCTGGGTGGCAGGGAGGCTATCGACGCAGTTGGCGGAGGCCAAGGCTTGGGATGAGAGGGTCAGGGTTCCGGTGGATTTTTCGCTGTCGCTTGCTCCGCGGTGAGCTTAGCCAAGAGATAAATAGGCTTCGGATTGGATGCGACGGGAGTGAATTATTTTTATATTTTTTTATTTAAATTTTGTTGTATTCGGATGTTCAAATCGAACTGATTAGTCCATACCAGCATAGAAGAGCAAAAATTTGGATTGTCCGGGTTTATCATGTGAATATATGACACAGAAATTTGGATTGTCCTGATTGAACCATGTGAATATATGACACGTGACTTACAAATTTGAGACATTAAAAACTATGACGATTATAGGGGACTAAATTCCGCTAGCAATCACGCGAAGTAACACGTCATGGTCAGCATACTTCGACGATGGTTCCAGTGAGAGACGATGGTTCCAACGAGAGGGGCAACAACAGAAAAACTTAATTGGCTATCGGCTATTCAACCGTTGCTCATTCTCTCCAGCAAAGCTATAGGCCACGGAGCAAAAATATATATCCCTGTAATAGAGGGTACAGCTCAAGAGCCATTCCATCGGAGCGATAATATATATCCATGTGATAAAGAGCATCGCTCATGAGAGCTATCTTATCTATGAATTAATTCATCATAACAAAGGATATGATGGTAATATAAGCATACCTGTATTTAATCCCAAAGTTGCTTATAAGAAAAAAAGTTTATTCAAAAAAAAATAATTTTCTTCTTTTTTCTTCTCTCTTTTTTATGTGACCAATAATAAGACTTAAAAACCTTCACACTTCTCTGTTCTTCTTTTTTTTATCATGAAAATAGTTACAAAATACCTTTTTATTCTTTTCTTTCTTTTTGATGGATAGTAAGTCTTAACATTCTTCACTTTCTTTAATTTTTTTTCTTTTACTCAACATGAAAAATAATTACAAGGCATGCTCTTGATTTTCTTCTTATTCCCATTTGAAACGCATCTCAAGCTCACCTTCTATACTTAAAAGAGTTCCATCCCATCCTGAACACAAGACCTTCCATTGCGAAATTTTCTTTCCTCGCTCAACATCTCGATCATAATCATCAGTGTTATATTACTAATATCCAGAAATATATTATGGCAAGCCGTTTAGATGGTCGCGTGGCAGTAGATATTTATGTGTTGAACGCAAATTAGATCGGTATTTTTTTAATGGTCATATGCGGTAGCGTTCTCTGATCTCTATTTTGGATCTATAGAAATATATGGTTTGACCGTTCGTGCTCACGCTCATCAAACCATCCATGCGAGCATTGGACTTGGGCCTGGAATCAAGCATGCGGACCCATCTCTCTCTCATCAAACCATCTCTCTCTTAGGGAGAGGAAGAAGGCTAGGGAACCTCGATTTTGGCACCCAAAAATCTTCCTTGAGAGAGAGAGAGAGAGAGATATCAGCTATTAATTTATCAGAAGATTATGATTTTTTCTTCAAGCCGACAGATCTACAAGGCGTTCCCTCGAGGAATGAATAGCTTGATAAATTCTCAGACAAATGAGAACTAATAAAGTGTACATTTGTTCTTCCAAAATTTTGCGAATTGATGCATAAGGATGAATTTGATATATAGGCTAATCAACAATAGGCTTGATTTTGACACAAGGATGACAAAGAGAAGATTATTGGAGATAAAATTCTACCAATTCTCTGAGACTGGTTAACACCTTAATGCCAATTGGTATCTTGTCCTATTAAATTTGAAACATAATAATGTTTTGGTTGAATTGATCTCCACACTTGATATTTATATGTCACTGATTCAATATTTTACTTGTGATATTCACAACTCACGGGATCTACTGAGGAGAGGAAAGAACTAAGAAATGATAAGATCCAATGAGGGGTGATTGCCGGACTGAGTTCTTGCCAAATCGATGAATAATTTGAATTTGAATTCAAATAGAGTGATCTTCTAGCACATTTCTTATTTCTTATCCGTAGAGCATCAAATTATTCATGACTAGAATTTGATATTCTATCCTTATAGAAGTTGATTATACTTTTTTTTTTTTTTTTCCTTATCATGTCCTACTAAATTCAAATATCCATCAGGATAAGTAAGCTTGCCTCAGTAGAGCTTTGAATTATAGAGAGAAATATTATTTAGTCATGATGTTCGCAAAGTTGATCTTGAACAGAGATAAACCAAACATCCAATTGTATATGTCACTAGATCATGAACAAAATGTGTTTCATTCGAGCAAATTGATTGGTGGTAAGTTATGTAGCTCCAATATTATCATTAAAAGTAATCAAGGCTAGCTATGGGGTATCCATGCTCATGAATTAGATATTGTAGACATATTATTGAGGTTTTTAAAATTTCAAATTTAAGTTTTTGTCATTTCTTCTTTAAAATTTTTTAGAAAAAATTTTAATAACTTTTCATCAATTGTACCTACTTTATTAGGCACCAAAGTTGTAGTCTCATATGAGGGTGTAAGAAAGAGGTGAAAAAAATAAGGATAGATAATAAAAGAGAAATAGATATTAAGAAGGCATTACTATCAAACTAAAGGCATCATTTAATATGGGAGACAAATCATCTAAGCAATCCAACAATGAATGGATCGATCCCATGAGACTTATAAAAGCAGCCTACATCTCTTAAGTAAATGAAGTTCAATCTTAAGTTAGAGAAATTTAGAGCATCAGCCTAAGAAGCTCTAGTTCTTTCATTTTATCAGCTAACTTGAGTATCGAAGGATTACTTAAAGAGATTCTTCAGACCTCTTTCACTCTCTTCTTCTTGCAAAAGTCTGTAGATAGATTGGTTAAAAGTGCTATGTTGTCTAAATTACCATTTTTTCTTATCGTTTCGTATTTAAGAGTTAGTTTCGGATGTCAACAATAAAAATTCAAGTTTTGAGTCACAACAATAGTTATATTAACGTTAAGACCTTCCGAACTAAGAATTAGTGGTTAAGATTTTATTAATATATTTTAAAATTATAAAAATCAAATTTCAATAAATGTACCATAAGTTTGACAATCATCAAGAAAGAAAATTTTAATTATTTATGAATGCTTCACTCATTAAATTAATAGCAATTGCTGTAACCAAAGATCTCAATCAAAAAAATTAAGTGGAAGGTAATATTTGTATTTTTTGGTTCTATATAAATGCCTACTATATTTTTTTCATCCGTGTGGATCAAGCACATGCCAGCATGGCTCTCTGGGCCTTAGTTTGGACGGAGACCCGACCGGAATCTGGTCTATAACCGGGCTGGCCTCTGGTCTACTGGACCGATTCGAACCATTCACATCTGCCACCACCCACGCCCGATCCCTCCGAACCCTAGAAGCCGCATCCCCTGAACAACACACAACCCAAATCCCTTTCCTCGCGGCTCGTCATGTCCTCCTCCTCCTCCGCCGCCGCCGCCTTCGCCGCCGCCACCATGCCGGAGCAACCAGCCGCCATGTGGACTCGGATACGTCTCGCCGACAGCCGTGACGTCCCCCACATCCACCGCCTCATCCGCCAGATGGCGGAGTTCGAGAAGCTGACCCACCTCTTCTCCGCCACTGAGTCCTCCCTCTCCTCCACCCTCTTCCCCTCTCCCGCCCCTCGGTCCTTCCTCTCCTTCACCGTCCTCATCCTCGAGCTCTCTCCAAATCCCTTCTCCCAAGACGACGAGGAGCACAAAGATGCGGCGGATCCCTCTCTGTTCCGCGCGATCGCCCGGCGGGTGGAGCTGAAGTCCCCAGTGGAGGACCGGGAGGCGGCGGAGTTCGCGTCGCCTCGCGGCGGAGGAGCGGTGGTGGTGGGGTTCGTGCTGTGCTTCCCGAACTACTCGACGTTCCTGGCGAAGCCGGGGCTGTACGTGGAGGATATATTTGTGAGGGCGGCGTGGCGGCGGAGGGGGTTTGGTCGGATGCTGCTGTCGGCGGTGGCGGCGCAGGCGGCGAAGATGGGGATGGGGAGGGTGGAATGGTGCGTGCTCGATTGGAACGCGAATGCGATCAGCTTCTACGAGGAGATGGGGGCGGAGGTGCTGCCGCAGTGGCGGATCTGCCGGCTTACTGGAGAGGCCCTTGAGGGCTATGGGGCTGAGGGCGGTGACCAGAGCTAGAGTGAGTTCACTTTTTTTCTTTTTTCCCCTCTTTTTCTCTGAATAACTGTTTTTTTAAAAGTTATTTGTGGTTGAGACAGAAGTAGAGCAGTGGTGGATTTTCCCTTCGTTTTATTTTTAGTATCATGTGGATTTCTTCCCGTTGTTTTCTGGGGGGATTCGCATCGCCAATTTTATTTTTACATAAATTATCCTTTCCTTATAAGTGAATGGAAAAAACAAAAAGAACATTGACCGGTTGGTAAACTGCCGGTTTATTATTTTGATTATGATGACATTTTCTAAGTATTAAATTATATATCTATGATGAAACTTCTACCTTGTATCATAACGGTTTGCATTAATAAATTTAGTTTGTCCATATTCATTAAGATTTGTAAAACTATAGGTTATATTCTATCTCCTCTTGAGAAAAAGTGGCTTGAGATGATGGTGGAAATTGATGACCAAATCTTTCTTTTGGATGAGTAGTTATATAGGAAGAAGATTATTTATTAATCACGAGGTTCAAATCAAACAAACATCACTCTGAGGGTGCCAAATAGCCCACTTTACAATTGTAAAGTGGGTTGGCACCGATGATCTGAGTTTGAATCCAAGTCATGCATTCTGTCCCTCCTAATTATTAAAACATTAAATTTACACAAATGGTGAGATTATAGGATCATTCTGCATATGATTAGTTGTGTGGAATTAAAAACTAAACACATGAAGAAACTGCCCGGTGTGATTCAAAACCAAAGCAACCAGTACCAGAGCAATCACTTGGATGTGATTCAAAACGATCGCACCAGTACCAGAGGGTTGAAGCTGAAGTTTTAAGCATGCAACCTTTAATATTTTAATGGTGATATATAGCAAAATCATATATGATGGAGTTACTTCTCACTGCAAAGTGGTTATATTATTTTTTTTGAAAGAGACAATCATAATTTAAGTTGCAACTTAAATCCTGTCCTTAACAAAAATACAAAAAAATAAAAAATAAAAAAATCACACAATTCATAAACTATGTCATTCTAAACCCTTCACCTATTTAGCGGTAAAGCGATCATGTGGAAGATTTATTATTTATTAGTCATTGATTTGATATATTTTAAATGATTCATTAATGTATAAAAATATTTTTTAGTTAATAATCAAATTATATTTTATGGTAAGTGCTTGCATGGTAACATCATCAATGGTACGGATAGATGAAGGGTTTAGAATTATTGTTCAACCGTAATTATTGTTAAGTGTAGGATTTATGTTGCAACGTCTCTAAAACTATGGAGTTGAAACTGTAATTATTGTTAAAGGAATCAATACCATGAATGTAATCTGGTTGTAGATATTTGCTTCAGTCAAAAGTGTAGGAGCTCTTCCCTGCCTTCGGCAGGAGTGGGTTTTGGGGTGGTTCAACTGGCCTGTCCAACTGGCCTGTCATAGATTTTGATGATAAGCTTATAGACGCCCTGTCTCCGTTGATCACCATTGTCCAGAGGTCTCTGGAGAAAAGAAAAGAAAAGAAAAAGCTTAGCCAGCGTGGGTGTTGGTCGGGGACTTCAATTGCACATTCCCAACACTTCAATTGCACATTCCCAACATCCTATTCCCTTGTGAGATTGTTGTCTGGTTGATTGGAAGCACATTCCATTGTGAGAAGTGGAAGTAAGAATGAACACATTCACTTCATCGTTTTGCTTTCCCAGCATGTAAGAGAGCAGCAACCCAGATCAAGCTGGCCCCTTAGCTCCGATCAGGATTGGAAATTACAGGAACACCATGATTTCTTCCATCATTGTTGCAATAATTTTATTTAACTGTCGTTTGGTTTCTCTTCCTTAATCTGAGAAACAAAATAGGTCTCCAATCCCTTCCCATGCCGCCACGTATTGCATTCTAGAAACTCTCTTTCGCACGTGCATGCTCATGTGCTCGTACGCACAAAAAGAATATACAAATATTTTTTCATACTATAAAGTGTTTTTGATCAATTTTTCTCTTTGGATAAGGCTAGAGTCACATCCTGGAAGCCCTTCCAGGTTCATACTAACAGATAGCTATCGAACGATATCATGCTGACGTTTATGACCATTGATACGATTGCATTTCCTAAGTTCTCTATCCATTACGCAAAATATTTGAATAAATAAATTTATTATATCAAATTATTATCTTATATCATTATATAAGTTTATCATTAGATTTATCAAATATTTTATATTACATTCTATTTTTATCGATTTGAGATGATGGTGGAAATTGATCACTAAATATTTGATTTGATTAAAGTTTTATTATGAGAATAAGGCACTGTTGTAAGTTCAAGAAATCATTTTATAAAATTTTGTATAACATTTGAAAAAATTGTGAAGCTGATTAAAATTTGTAAATGCCATCATAGTTTTTTAGAGTTATCTTCACGCCAATAGTTTTTTATTATTATTATTGTTAACTATCTTACCATGGGTGTTGATGTGAAGCCAACTACTGATATTGGTTACTTGAATACTCTATTATATAATAGATGTGGAGTGCATTTTCTATTAGTCATGAAGTAACTGATTTTTTTTTTTTTTGATAGAGATTTTTTACATTTGATCTAGTTTATATTCACTTTATTCATTGCCAATTAGACATATAATGTATTGGTGAAAACACAATTATATAATATTGAAGGCACCATTTTGAGGTTCAGGATATTTATAAGTTGTGGCGCTCCATAACTTCGTACCATCACTTCATTGACACATGGATTTGAGTTTGCAATCTAAAACCACTAGTGTAAGCAGATTCTAGCCAGTCATCAGTCAGATCCCATCATCCAGTGAGAACAAAAATTACATATTTTTGTACTCTCTAACCCATAGATTAAGTGGATATTAAAAAAATGTTAAAAATGATATTGTTTATTTCTTTCGCATGGTGAAGATTATTATTTCTTTCTTTCTTTTTAATGTTGAAAATAGATGAGTGTTAAAAATTTTGTTGAGATAAGCAGTGTTAAAGTAGTTTAAATATAAATTTTTGTTTGAACATGTTGTTATAAGATTACCATTTACAAAGAATTGTCTTCTTTTTTAAAAAAAATTTAATGTATGAGGTCCTCAGTCTATCCCCAAAAAAAAGAATTGTACGTCTCAAGTAATAATTTTTTTCTTTTTTTTTTCAATAAAGTTTCATGAACTTAACAAATTCTAAAGAACTTCAAATAACAAAATAATAATGGTGACGTCACTTCTCTTCAAGATGTGTTGCCCGAGAATGCCGGGTTAACTCCTCCTTGGGCTCTGCTTGCATGCCGTCTCCGGCAACCGCAATGCTGGATTTTGTTTAGATAATTGCGAAGATTAGCACTGCAAATGGGTCGGTTTAGATTGGGTTATGCACGGCTCTGATCCTGGTTTCATGTCAGGATCATGAATTCCCATTCAAATGATTGGATTGGGATCATAGAGAGAATTTTATATTCAACATGGAATGTCTGATTTGGATTGAAGTTGAGTTTGCATTTGTATGAAGTATCAAATTATTTTTTTATATATAAAATCTAATAATTGATATTTAATATGGAGTTATTAAATAAATAAATAAAATGAAAAAGAATTAATTTAAAATCAAATTTTTATTCAAAAAGTTTTAATTCCATAGATGCGATCGGTAATTCATAAGTTTATAAACTATGATTTTTAATAAATATATTAATTTATTTGAAAGCAGTATAAATAAAAATTTATCAAAATAAATAATAAAATATAAATATTTAGATAAAATTTAATAAAAATAAATGAGAGAAGACGTAGTTATTAAGATGAAAAAGAAATTAATTTAAATAAGGACTTATTCAATAGATTGTTAAAGATAATTAGGATAAAAAAAAATAAGATTTATATAATTTAGATTCTTGAATGGATCTATATCGGATTTAGGCTGAGTTGGATCTATTTTTTATGAACCTAAATTAGATTGAAATGATGTGCAAGTTGGGTCTGATCGAGTCATCTTGAAAAACATAAGATTTAATATAAAATTTATATCGATTCAATTTTTAAGTGTGATTCAATTGATTGAATGGGTTTACGGAGGTAGAGGGGACAGATGGTGAAGACCCAAAAGAGTGGATGAAAGCGATGGGATCGGCCGGGAAGGGATGCAGGGATCTAGTGTGGGGAGCGCCACCGCTGAGGCGTGATCTCCCACTCGTTTCGTTGCTAGCAAGCAGCAGCCAACTTCTTGCATTCGTATGTATAAACACATCACCTGTTTCTACGCGTAGCCAGGTCCTTCTCTATAGAATTACAGCCGATAAACTGAACATAATGGAATTCTGTCTAGAGAAATAAGTTACTAGGTTCTGTGGTACGACCATGAGTGATTTTATTTTTCTTTGAGAGAGAGCGTGAGGAACGTTTGGGGGATCGAGGTATAAACTGGAGATGGCAAGCATGCAGGTAGCCTCGCCACCAGCATAAAACATCGTCTATTACAGCTCAAATCAAAACCTCTTCATATTTCTTGTCATAAATGAATTCAAGGAGATTCTACCAAGTTTATAGCAACTCTGGTGCCTACTGCTACGGTCGCTGGAGTTGCTATTATTTCACATGTGAATGTGGCTTTCTGTTGTGATCGTACAAAATGAGGATGAGAATTCTCATCCATGGGAAAATCATCTTGCGTTCCTTGCCTTCCACTTAAAGAATAGATTAGCATTTTAAATAAAAAAGGGAAAAGTTTAGAAGAAGAAAGCTGATCTAATGGTTGAGCTCATGGATTACCCACACCGAGGTAAAAGGAAAAAGGGACATAAAATAACTGGGAAGAAGTGCCAAGGCGGCTCCCCTCCCATAGGAGAGGAGCTTTCCTCCCCACTTGGCAGTGGCAACCATTCCTCCTGCTGAGAGGTGAATTATCAGGAGAGCAACCTTCCGATAGCTGATTTGTTCTCTCCTCTCTCAGCACAATCAAGCTCTTTGCAAACTTGATACACATTCAGCACAATCAAGCTCTTTGCAAACTTGATACACATTCCACGTATGAGATAGATAACTTTTATATTCCCAACCTGCTTCCTTTGGCACTACAAATAACAAAAAGTATCGATTATTGAAATACTTTAATGCATAGAATGATTTAAAGAATTATAACTTAAATTTATATATTATCAATTATTAGTTTTGACGATGCTGATCCATTGTAATGAAAGAAACAGTGTTATTATCTCCTACTTAGCAACCAGATCACAGAAACCTCTGCCTCCATATGGGCTCTTGCAGCCAGATCACCCAAACCTCTACCTCCACACGGGCTCCGCTTAGCAAACACCAGTTGCAGCTGATCACTGGCTCTCTCACGGCAACCTTTCATCTGACCCGCTGTCATCCACCGCTTACCCAACATCAAGACGCCTACGTCTCTTGGACCATGATCTTGCACCACAGATTTTGGAGCCATACCACAGTGAATTGGGAGACATAAAAAAAAAAAAAAAGAATATTTTTAATTGATTGATTATTAAACTGAGTGCTATTGTTTGGAGAGTTTTATAAAATCAATAGATTTTTGTTAATTCTATAGGATCCAATTTATCAAAAAGGAAGTAAAAGAAAAATTTTAAATAAATAGTCGAAAATAGTTTTTAAAGTTCTTTTGCACCTTTAACTCATTTAACATAAGATTTTAGAAGAAATAATTAGGAAAATTTAGGCAAAATAAATGATAACTCATCTTCAAATTCTTAGATTATGTAATAGTATTTTCATGAATATCTTGAAATTCATAATTACTCATATCTCTGTTATTCAACTTTTATTATGAATAAATAATTCAAGATATATTAAAAGCCAAACTTAATTTGGATGCAACGTGAAAGCTAAAAACAAACTCAATTTGGATGCGGTGAAAGTGGTCCAATGTGTAAAGATTTCTTTTGGACCAACCTGCACCAAGCTACTTATTTTTCTCTATAACTTAATCTTTAAACTTTAGTTCTATTTGATATCTGTGAGTCAAGTGCTATCTTGTATCATTAATTTGTACAGTCGTATTAGAAGTTCGGTATCCATCTAGATTGCATTCCATTTCTTTAGTTAATCTTCACACGAGGCTCAAAATATTTTCTTTCGGATTTATTTCAGCATATCATTCAGTACAACTATTTGAGGTTTTTTTTTTTTTTTTTGTCCTTCCATCATATGGGTTGCTCTGATGAAACTGCATGTATAGTGCTTAGATTCTTAATTCAGACAGCTGGTAGATATAAAATCCCTTGATTGCATCATGGATCCTGCTGGTGGACCATCAAGTAACAATTCTTGATTGAGGAGAGAACAGCAGCGGAACAGGATCATACAAATGGATCACATTATTGAAGTTTTCAAGAAATATTTTTATGAAAAATAGAAATTACAGCTGCCGAGTTGTGCAGCAGAGCTCCCTTCAATTGACAATAGAGTAACAGATGCTCAAAACCGGATTCCGTGTCAACTGGTCTTAGATTCAGAGATTGAAACTATAGTGCAATCACTGGTGACTGGATAATGGGTTGTGTTGGATTCATCTTTTTTTATTTTATTTTTATTTTATTTTATTTTTTATTTTTTATTTTTGGTGCTGATGAATAGAGTCCCTTCTGCGTGGTTACAATCCTCATTAGGGATATGCCTGAGATGTTCCTCATCCCCATTCCTCATCATTTTATGTTTTGAAATGTTGTCAACATCCATACATGCAGCTAACATGGATGGCACTCTTAAATTGGGCCTTACTTCGTTTATGGGCTGCAGATGATTTATTGCTAGCAGCAAAAGCACAGTAAAGATGCTACGAAATTGATGGAGATTATGACAACTTACTGCAATCAATCTGGTCAGAATGTCAACTTGGACAAAGCTGATGCATGCTTCAATCCTAAAACTCTTGATGCTAAACAAAACAGAATGGTTGATACCTTGGAGATTCATCAAAGAGGTGCTAAATGAAATTATCTCAGAATCCCACTATCGGGTGAAAGACTGATTCTGATTGACTGAACTTGAGTCTGGATGGGTGGAAATGGAAACAACTATCATATCACGGAGATTCACATTGATACATAATGCACTGGATTATTCTGTGCTTACTGCTGCAGATCAGAAAATTGTGGGGCTCTTTAGGTCTTTCTTTGGGGGTCATGATCAACATCAGCAAAGCACCAGAGTAATGGCCAAGGCTGCTGGACGACGGATCTTCCAACCAGATTTCATTCGGTCCCAAATGGTTGAATCTAGATATAGCTTCACTGGTGATTGGTCTACCTCAACCAAACCAAGAAAAACTACAAACATCTGGACAGTAGTGAGGACAATTCATCAGGAATGGGTTCTGTTAGATAATTGGAAATGACCAAAAGAATGATATTTTCAAGGATTGCTGACTTTTCTCTTCTCCAATTGGAATGGGTTCAGTTAGAGTACCATATTTCAGTATAGTTGGGAGCTTGATGTATGCTATAACGTATATTTAGCCTAATATTTGTTATCCCATGAGTCTTATCAGTCGATATCAATCAAATCTAGAACAAGAATATTGAAAGGCTATTAAGAGAATATCGAGTTATTTGAAAGGCATTACAAATTATTGTCTCTTTTATTAAGGATCGAACTTATACTAGAAGGTTATACAAATACTGATGGAGCAGGAGATTTAGATGAGTGTAAATCAACTTCAGATTATAAGTTCTTGCTTAATAATTGCGTCATCTCTTATAGTAGCAAGAAACAGATCTGCATAGCCTTATCTGCTCTGAAATTGTGGCTTATTCAATAGTAGTGCAAGAAGTTATTTAGTTAAAGAGAATTTTATGGTATCTAGAATTCTCTAGTGATGATAGAAGTATAATAACCATCTATTGTAGTAATTGATATTCATTTGACGAACGTTCGATGGATCCAAAATATTTTATTTCAAAAGATTACAATACTTTTCACATCTGTCCAAATTGTAGAGATAATTAGATATGAGCTATATTTTTATTTTTTTAAGAGTATTTTTTAAAGCTTTTTCATGGATAGTTTTCTCTCAAAAAGGGATTCTCTTTTCTACTCTTCAAATGAAAGGGGCACTTTTAGACTGTGATTTGTTGCTGTTTTTCATTGTAATGACACTTCGGAGTCAGCCAGGGATCCAACAAATGATCCTGCTAGCTTATTTAGGGAGGAACCTATATGTAAGTTTTTGTTTATGGTTATTTCTGTCAACTAATTTTTACAGCTATGTATATCTTGACTCTTTCCATACTACATGATAGTGATATATATATGAGATTGATAGTGAATGGACGACAGGTTTGGAGAGCAGGCTTGGAGAGCACTCTAATCAACATCTTATCTCACTTATCATTACTGAGGCTATTCCAGGAGGACTTTGAGAGATTAAGGTATGGGGATCCAATGGATCTAAAGAAGTGGATATAAAATATGCTTATAGATTAATGGCAATGCATTATTATGGGAAAACATGAAGCATCTTTCGGTTAGATCTGGACAGCTATTATTCCTCAACGAATCAATTTTTTTTGGTGGAAGCCCAGATGGAAGAGATTGCCATGCAAACATATTCTTGCTTGTGAAGGGATTCACTCCATTCGTCTGTTCTAAGATGCTAGTGGAATTCAAAACCTTCTCACATATGTGGCTTTGCTGGGCTTGGAGAGGTCAGTTGGATAACCAATCAACTTTGTCAGCTCATTGATAAGTGAGGGTCTGGAGGGTTTCATCACTAGAGGTGATGGGGACGTTCTAATCATGCTGGATCACAATGCTTTAATGCTAATTCTATCCTAAAAGCCGAGCTAAGGGTAGCTTGTAATAGAACGAAACAATCATACGTGTATAATTATATGCTCTATTAAATATTTAGACTTTGTTAGAAAATATAATGATAAATATATGTTAATTAGCTGTTCAATAAAATGGTTGTAAGCGGCAGATAACTAACAAACTGCATTTAAATTTTGTTCACGTTATTTTGGCAGTCCATCACTGTCACATTTCCTTAAACTTTTGGTTGGAGGATGATTCCTCTGCAGTCAATACATGGATTAAGAGCCAGACTGAGGGCAACTGATCATTTTGAGAGGCTAAGCAGCCAGCTGATTGGCTAGCCAGTAGACACTTTCAATAAGACCTCAGCACAACCACACTATTCTACCTTCCTCTCTTTCCTTTCATTTTTAATTTGAGTTTCCTTTCGTTTTTAATTTGAGATTCCCCATGCTCCCAAAACTAATAGGAAAGAAGAAAAAGGAAAAGTTTTTGAGTTCGGAATTGACTGATCAGCTACCCATGATTTGAGAGAGAGACTCCCATTGTCATCAAGTTGAACTCAAAAAACTTGGTTTGAATTCCACAGGCTGTATGATTTGCCCTGCACACGAAATAAGCAGTGTTATTATTATTATTTTCTTTTATTTATTTACTTTTTGGGTAGTTGACGCGGTATGATTTTTGTTATGCAGTATAAAACAATGCCAAATTGTCACAACTCCTCATTTAGTCTACTACTGGAGTCAAATAAAATTATTTTGCGAGTCCGCAAATTAGACTTCACTTCTTTGTTTTTCTCAAGAGGGTGATTTATAAAACAATCACCTCGCTTTACCTTTAAAAAGGAAATATAGTCATTGTGGACCATTCAACCACGGTCCACATACCCACCAACCCGACTACCACAAAGGCGAAGAGGTGAGCAGGTGACTGTTCGCACGAGGTTGATGAGTTCCCCTCCTCATTATGGCAATTTCAACACAATAATATTAATAACAAGTTCAGCATGCGGACCAACTCTGAGGAAGGACACGGAGTTAGGTCACAAATATAAAGTAAAAACACGAGCCTTTTTAACAGGTGGATTAATCTCGTCAAGACGAATTCAGCACGCCAAAATTAGGTTGCAATCCACTAGGTCTTTCACGTGCACAGTGACATTTCCTTCCTATATATATAGAGTTCGATTAATACAGACAGAGCCACCAAACTGAAACCAAGCGGTCTTGCCTTCAAACTCCACCATGAGGCCGATCTTAGCATTCTTTTTGGCTCTCCATTGTCTCATCCCACTTTGCACTGTAGCTCGAGTCATGAGCAATGGAGTGTTTAGTGAGATAAAGAGGCCGTCACCCCTTGTGCCTCCTCCAGACGGCAATCCCAGGCCCCATCATAGTAGTCTCTCAACTCCGCCTCCGAGTGATCCCTTGGTCGAAACCTCTGCGGTTCTCGCTTCTCTAAGCCCTCCACTATCGTCTTCGTTGCTGCCACCTCTGCGGGCACCTCTGGCCGAAAATCCTGTTGAGCTCCTGGATGCCATCGTTGTCTCCGTAGCTGAGAGCTCCAACAACGTTGCATCATAACTCATCTATGGCGCCATGAAAAATCTTTGAAGATGGAGCAATTTTTTTGTTTCCTACTGTGATCATGATAAAGCTATTTTTTGTTTGGAAAGTATCAAACGGGGACTGAACTTGCGTCGCAACAGAATAATTTTTTCTTAATTTTTTTAATTTATACTCGCAACTTCATTTTGCTACTATATAACTTTTTAGTGTCTACAAATTCCGCTTGATACGAAGATTTAGAAGCAATTTTGTTCAGCAGGTGATCGAAACTTTTGGCCAACCATGTCTTAGAGTTCTACCTATACATTCACGCTGTTGCTACGCTCTAAATTTGTTGAAATGGTTCTAAATAAGTACCTATCTTCCGGATTTTTTCAGCCAAGACTGCTATGAGACAGAGGCTCCAAAACTGTTGGGTGTATCCTCGCTTGAGATCCGTGGAAAGTTCGAAATGTCGGTCCTGAGATCAAACACTAAGTATGAGGTCGTCGTCGTGGCGATGTTGAAGGAGCCTTGTTCAGGGTGGGAGCCTCCGGTGACGCTTCTTCTGCGCAAGCCGGACAGTAGCTCGACCTCGCGAGAAGCGACCCTCAAGTGCATGCCCTTCAACAAGTGGCTGAACCTTGTCGTCAGTGACTTCCTGGCGACAGGAAGTGGCGAGGTCGAATTCTCCATGACGGAGACCAAGTCGGGGAACTGGAAGAAGGGGCTGATCATCAAACTTGCCCTCGTCCGACCGGTGTACAGCTGAGGGAAGCCGGCCAAATCCTGTGGTTTCTTCTGTCATAGCGCCTTTTCCCCCTACTTCCGGCCACGTAATAAGCGGAGACGTGCATTGCATGCTCCCACTCCATTTGGTATTCGTTCCAGCAGTGGTGTTTGGCTACCATCTATCAATCTTTCTATGTGATGATGACGAGGGTTGCATTGCTTGCGTTAACTCTATGAATTTGCCCCTGCTCTCTGTTGTATCAGTGAGTATATGGGTTGGCTATTCAATGAATCTCGTTTTATCCTTTGACTCATCAGCAAAGCTCACTCTTTTCAAGTTTTGCTGCGTTGTCAGCAAGTTATATCCACAGCAAGCATTTGACCCGAGCCATTGAGATTATGATCAGATAACCAAATAAGTCGAACAAAAGCCCTCTTCATCTGGGATTTGGACGAATTGGTGTAACGAAAACAACTCTTTTCCCAGACAAATAGATGGCAATCTTCCGGGACAGGGATCACCAAGACAAGCCCGAGTTCATTAAATAACATAGGATTATCGTAGTGCACCACAATGTTAAACAAGATTTCCACTGCAAAACATTGCATACATTCTCCATATAGCATTGACTTCTCTAGCGTTTAGGAGGAAGCTAAAAAATATTGATGTTCAAAGCACATGCAGTTGAACCCACGTTTGGAGCAATGGGATACCTTAAGTGGCACAGCGAGATGGCCATCAGGTGGACTTCAAAGAGCATTAATTAAAAAATAGTGCAAAACCCATCCCATTTTTCCCTTCTTATGTTCTCTTCGATTTGGAAGAGAAGATATCATACCCTCTCAAATTTCTAATCTCATTGCAGATTTCTCTCTATTAAACATGGAAGAACTTGTCCTGTCAAATTAGCTACCATCTACATGACATAACTGGCTTTGATCTCCTCCAAACAACGTTATCAATAAGTGGTTGGAACGGTTTAGTCCTCCTGATCCAAACCAGAGTTCTCTCAAGGCTCTTACACCAGTTCTAATTCTCTAACCTCTTACAAGTTGACACTGCAACAAAATTGAATTTAGCTGGCATTCAAAAAATATCAGATATTTCAAAGCCGACATTTTTATGAAATATCAGAAAAATACCATTTAAAGTTATCTGGCTGGCACTTTCATAAAGTAGCAATAAAAGTATGGCCATTTGTGGCAATTTTTAGGCTTTTCTGATATTTTAAAAATGCCATGGCTACAATTTGAGGCACTTATAAATGTTAAAAATAATACTATAATAATAATCTTAATTACATTTAGAATATTTTAATAAAATTTACAATTGACAATAAAATACCATAGCAACCATTTCATTTAAATTTGAAATATTTTAGCTGGCATTTTAAATCTCAATAAAAGCTTTTTAGTTGCATTTAAAAATAACATAAAAATTTCAATAAAAAACAAAATAAAAAATACAAAAAAAATGTATTGGTTACTAGCAAAACAGTTTCAATGGTGCTTAAAATTGCCAAAAAATAGCCAAAATATATTTATAGACTTTTTTTGTGACATTTAAAACTTCTAGTAATTTTTTTTTTTTGGAAAAAAATAGTATATATTATGCTACATATATGACATATAATATTTACACTATTAAAACCTGTATGTAATATTTATTTATAGGTATTACATTCTATAACATATTTCAAACATTTTCACAAGATAAACTATATTTATATAACTACAATTTTAGGACCAAAATAGCTCATCACAACGTTCAAAAATATTCACAAGATAACTCATGTACATCTAAAAAGAAAATTTATTAAGCAAAAGCTTTAAAATTAACCTTCATAAATACATTCATTTCACTTAGTTTTCAATAAATTGACATTTAAAAGATAATTTACTGATAACATTAGCTATCTATCATCTCCATCTAAACATAAAAAAGAAAAGAATAAAGTTGCATGAGTCAAACTTCAAGAAGTCTTACCTGCCAAATTATTACAATGAACAATCAATTTATAATTAATTTTTTTTTAAAAAAATGATATTTAAAATAAATGCTATGATGTGTAATTATCTATTAAAATTTTATGGTATTTAGGTTAAAATGTTATATTTTTGGTGATATAAAATAGCAAATGTCAAATAGCAAATGTCAGTAAGGATGTACCGTCATAAGTCATTTTTATTGTAGAGACACTCTAAGAACTTTAAGTTAAGGAGACAAATAAGTATAACAAAAGACCTATTTTTACCACAAAATCTTACATCTCCATGAGCTAGCACAAAAAATCTTGCGTGATTTAGGAGCTGATTTTTAAGGTCAATTTGTAAGTAGACATGCTAAGATCCATATGGAAATAACCTTAACCTTTTGCATTTTGGGTAATCTCTTAAATTCGGACCTCTTCTAAAAATACAATGGTTATTTTTTACCATTTAAATTTCTATCTAAAAGGGTTAGGTCTTCCGCTATGGTCTATTTGGATTGGAATGAATGAAAAGAACAAAAGAAAAAAAAGAAGAAGGATAATAAAAACCTCTATTTGAAGGAGATAAAAGAAGAAAAGAGAGGGGAATAAGGGTTGCTCATTCCCATAAGGGTTGCTTGTTCCCCTTCATTCCCTTTTAAAAGCCAAAATTTTTTTACCTTCAAAATTAAGGGGAAAGAGGAAGAAGAAAATATTTTATAGTTTTTGCCCTATATTTTCAATTCTATTCTTAAGAATTGATTTGAATTCTTCTATTAACAAAGGATATATTTATAATTTATAAACATTATCCTTTCCCTCATTTCTTCTCCTCTTAACACAAATAAGAGTCATGTAAATTATTTTCCTTTTCTCTTCCCTTCTTTTCAGATAAGAAGAGGGAAACAGACGTTTCTTATCCTTCCATCTCCTTCCCTCTCTCCCTCTTCTTTCTCTTCCAAAGCCCTAAAGATGGCATTATTTTTCTTTGACTATGGATTCTCAAAATCCTTTCAAAGTTTTGTTCTTTTTGACTCGGGATCTCTCAAAGCCACACAACTGCTAGTTATTGGCAATATACCTTGATTTAGATGGCAGATAATAGAATTCAAATTCAAAGAAAGGGCATCACCTTTCCAGAGTCGTTTGGAGATGATTATTTTCAAACTCATGCCTTAACTTTAATATCATGCTAATTGATCAATTTATTCCAAAAGGGAATATGGCAACTTAGCACAATTAGACAAGTCAATAGATTCTCTGTCTCCCTGAAATTTTCAACATTCTCTTTGGAATTTTTAGATCTTTATTTTCCTCGTTAATGTCTTGTTGGACTAAAGGGCTTCGCTAAGGAAAAAAGGCGGCATCCTTCGTTGACAAGCAACCAAAAGCCACGTAATGCGAAACCAAAACAATGGAAAGACCTGATAATTCTCGGTTACATCGTTTTCCAATTAGTCTGAACAGAAGAAGTTTAGGTACATCCTATGAAGTCTTCAACGCGCTCTTTCGCATTGCCTTCCTGGCCTGGTTCTCTTAAATAGGAAGGCATGGCCACCAAACTCATACAACTGGCTTTCCTTAACGCCTGCCATGAAACTGGTTGCAGGATTGTTGTTGGCACTCCATGGTTTCATTTCCACAGGTACTGCAGATTGGGTCACGAGCGATGGCGTATATGGTGAGAGCAAGAGGGTGACACCACGTTCTCCTCCAGCTCCAGTCCGCGATCAACCACACAATTATGTAACTGTGACACCTCCTCCGAATCCTTTGCTCAAGCCTTCGCCATCGCTAGATTCTTCGAAACTTCCACCACCATCTTCAGTGTCGCCACCTTCTTTGGCGTCCCCTCCGGCCAAAGTTCATGCCCACCGGCCGCCACCACTGGCTCCACCAACCGCGCCTTCTGAGCGTGCACCCTGAAATTGTTCATGGCTGAATCCAAAAAGTAGTATATATTGCTTGCTTGTGGTCTATTACAGGATCCTGGGAAGGTAAGCTGGTGACCTTATCATTTGGAGTTATGTACAAGGCTGTCCACAAGGTTCAAAAAATCGACGCTCAAATAAAGAATTCCTTTCAAAGAATTAATATAGAACTATGTTTAAAGGATGGAAGCCAGTTGACTGGTTCGCGGTTAGTCAACATACATCCTGTACTCATATATTACACGCATGATATACTTATTGAGAATGCATCTGTTCGACTTATTCCCTCCTCTCTTCTCATCTCCAAACTTGATTATGAAAGGCTGAGAGAAGTACATCAGTCATTACTCCTACGGATAGAATATAATCTCTGATCGAATTGTGGAGAAGAAAATGATCTCTGATCAATTTTTGAAGAAGGGTTGACTGTTCACAAAGAAAGTGCCTCATGGAACGGGCTTGATTCCCTTCTTTTCTTTTCTTTTCTTCATAAAAAAAAACCTTAAGCGATGCTTTTCTTTTTCTTTTTTTTTCTTTTCCTTTCTTCTCTCTCACCAATTTTTTTTTTTTTTTTCTCCAATTCGAGCGTTAGTCGATTCAACTAGAGTCATACCCTCGATTCGAGCCTAAATCTATCAAATGAAATTACTGCTCGGAATTAAGCCTCACTCGACCAAATTGAAACCATGGTCTTGAAGTGAGCTTGACTCAACCTAGTTGGATTCCTGCTCCAAATCGACCCTTAGTTAATCCAGCTAGAGCCTTGCTCTCGATTTGAGCCTGGCTCGACCCAACTAGATTCCTACTTTGAATCAAGCCTGACTCAATCAGATTGGAGCCCTGCTCTCGATTCAAGCCTAACTCACCGCAATTAGATTCCTTTACCGAATCGAGCCTCAGTTGATCTACTGATTCAATGCTTTACCTGTTTCTTTTTAGCAACCTGAAGGAAAGTTTCATCTAAGCTCTATAAGGAAAGAAGCCCGAAAATTTTAAAGGATGTTTAAAATTTCAAGAATCCTTGCATCAGGTAACCTTGCATATCATATAGAATTATAGTATTTTGTTAGTAAATCGCATGAGTTGAGACTAAACACTCGCTAGCATACACTTTCACAGATTGAAAAGAGTTGGCAAATGGTGTGAATGAATGCTAAGCATATCCTTGGCATTATTATCTCAATAAACCTTGTGGCAGAAGTTAAAGCTTGCTTGAATCCACCACGTATCTGTTCTCAAAAAATCTCACAAGGATGGAAGTGGACGTTGAAAGTTTTATTCTGTTTTAATTTTGGCTTAGAAACTAGGCAATTGCAGGTCGGTACCATGCGGCTTCATGCTTGGGAAGGAGAGGGAGAGCAGCTCGGCGGATCAACGGTTTGAAACGTCAATTATAGCGGTTTTAGAGGCATTATCTTGTTAAGAAAACCATCATATAATGGAAGTAATGGATGTAAATTTTCTTTTCTTTACCTTTTTTTCTGAGAAATATATGTATTTTTTTTTCCACTATATATTAATATAAAACTTGATGAAGACTGGACTAGCTAATTAAGTGGGTTGGTAAGGAAGACTGGGCTAGCTATTAAGGTATCGGGTAGTTTGTGAGCCTTTGCTGGAGTTTGGTGAGTCTAACCATCTTTTTGTCACCTTTCTTTTATTTTTAACGATAGGCCTCGTACTCATCATTTCTTTTTTCGCCATGAAATGGTGATGACCTCCGTCACCGTTCTTCTGAAAGAAAATTTTTAAAAAATAATTAAATGATAGAAGCCCATCAAAATTTATTTCATTGAGAGAATAAAATGTAATTGAATATAGAAACCACTGGATCTTTATGCAATTGACAATGTATAAACCATCCTTTTGTCTCTCCTAGGTTATTACAAATGTTATTGAAACAGATCCAATTTGTGATATATGTAGAATAAGGAATGATATAACATGAATTTTTTTAGAACTGGTAATGAGGTGATCATAGTATTTATGATTGAATTTGATTGAATTTAAATTTTAAGATTAGCAAAAATACCATGACTTAAATACAAAGCATATATGAAAATCCATATATATATGTGTGTGTGTGAATATATATTTAATTTTACATCAATCATGTATTGAGAAGATTCTACATACTTCTATGCTCAAACTAAAAAGTCCAAATAATACCTTCTAATGATAATTTTTAGGTTAGGTCAATTAGAACGCTTCGATATTTTAACTAGGACTATGATGCTTATACATTTTAGGCCTATATTTTTTAAAAATTAGATCTTCTTGCTTGAATATGCAAACTCCTTACCCATTCCTCCTCTCTTTGTTAACACTATTATTTATCTTATTTTATTAATCAATAATGATTGCAAGCTTGATGGACTACCATGTTTCAAATTCAAAGCCTAAAAACAAATCCAAGACTAAAGAAAAAAGAGATTGATGGTAGTGCTAGAACAAATAGAACAAATCGGCCAAGTCGATCGATCTAAAACTAAGCAGCATAGTGTGTGAAAAACTTAGAAGCCAAGAAACGTTATTCTAAGATAGCTCATGGGATGGGGTTCTATTAAAAGGGTTGTGCATAGGATTATCAAGAAATATTTTCCTAGATTTTAGAGAAGTTGAAGAGCCATGCCACAAGAACAAGTTTAAGAAAAGAGACGTGGTCGATATGAAGCATGCGCACAACAAGGATAGCTAATGGTGTACTTATAATTTAATTATTTTAATGTGACTGAGAGCTACTTATAAGAGATCTTCAACATATCAATCAAACCATTTTATTTTTATTTTTATATTTATTTTTTATCTTAATTTGACTTTATTTATCCTAGAAGTACATGTTACTTAGCTTTTATCATTTTGCTCCTTATCATCCTTCCTCCAATTAGTAGTGTTGTAGCAGTGAAAGTCCTTGAAGGTCAAGGTAGCGAAACCTCAATTCATTCATCTACTTTATTTTTCAATTCTTACTAATGGCATGTTTATGTATGCAGCAAACTAATCCTACCATAAACCAGTCTATCATTCTAAGCTCTAGTCAGTAGAAGATTAACCTCAACCCATCAAATCCTCTCCCATATCGAAGAAAGAGGACAGAGGTAAAACAAAAGGTAATTCTTTTTATTTCTATCAAAACAAATTTATTAATTGGATCTCTTTTTGAAAAAAAATCAAAATTTCTAATGCTATGCAAGGATATACATGAAAAAATTTTAATTAAATACTAATTAAACTAGCATGATAAATATAATTAGAAATAATTTATGAAGGTATATATGTTAACAGTGAATTTATATGCTAAGTATGTAATTTTAAATATGAATAAGATTATATATAAAAAAATCTAAAATAAAATGGTGAGGTAATGTATAAGATTTTTTTTTATAACTAATACAACCTACTCCTTTAACAGAGATTTGACTTTTGTAATTTAGATATTTTTATTATTTTACGCAGTAACCAGAAAGTGTATTCAATTGGAACAAAAAATCGGCTAGAAGTCCCAATCAGCAGGTCTACTGTGGACGGTCGCATGAGGCTGTTGCTTGCGACACGGCAACCCAAAACTACCAATGAAGAGAGCGGGCGAGCGAGCGACCGAGAGGAGAGAGAGAGAGATTTAGTTATCGTTCCATGACGTTAAACTACTTTAGTTTTAAAAAGACTAATTCAAGACTTTCATTAATAAAATGTATCACCAATACGTTCGCAGTTCAAAAATGGTGACGTTACCCTTTGTTGGGCAAAGTCACTTGCTTACGATGATTGAGGTATCTTTGATATTTTAATCTGGACCACTTTATTCACCGGGAGGACCGGGCAAAACTGAGGTATGGTTGGCTGGGTGTCCAAAATAAATTTAAATAACAAGTGGCACGGATTGAGAGAGATGATGACACCCGATACGCTTATTTATTGAGAGACGGGATGACCAACACTGCACTTAAGTTTCAGTCAAAACTTTATAGACTCTCTCTTATCACATTGATTATCTAATCATCTAATTAATTCCTCTTCGAACCTAACAATATTTCAGTTATCTTTCTATAGAAAAACAACGTTTTAAAGAAAAAGATTAGAATGATCCACCAATTCATTTAACGAGTAGATGAAATGAATAGAGTGTGCAGTTGTATAAATAATAAATTTTTAAAGAAGCCAAGCTAGTCCATCCTCCCCAAAACCTTTGAACATCTTTGATTAAGTCCTCAATAGAACCAAATTTTTGTCTAAAAATCATAGTGTCCGTCTCCCCCCATATTATAACCAAGCAACAGCCATCACAGTCAGATCCCAAATAGCTTTAATATTATTTAAACAGGCTCTTTCTCCATCCAGAGCACACCGAGAGCGATGAAGCAGGCCATCAAGAAATCTGTACTTTGTCTTTAAATACTGTAAGATTTATCCAACAAAAGCACTTTGACATAGCAAATAGAGGCAAGATTCATGAAATGAATTGCACCAAACTCATTGAAAGGAAGTAGGTAACCTCCTGTTAATAGCCTGTCTTTAATAATAATTCAAGGAAAAATCTTTCACCTTAGAAATAGTTCAAGTTTCCTCACAAACCATCCACGCCAATTTTAGGAATTATAAGATTTTGACCGAATAGCATTCAAATTTTGCTCGAAAGTAATTGGCTAATTAAAAGACTGGGCCACTTTCTCTCCCCCCTCCTCTCTTTCTCTCTCCTTCCCTTTTTTTTTTCCCTTTCTTGTAGTATCCTGCTACAAGACAGTGCATAAATATGCCTTTCGGAGTAACAATGATTTGTTTAGTTTTATAAGATTAATTCGTGGACCTGCTACAGAGGATGAAAAATATCAAATATATATTATTGATGCAACTAAACCCAGTGGCATGTCCAGGCACCCACAGTAACTTAAAGAAGAGATCTGAAAACAAAGAACCAATATAGCAGATGACAACGACATTCTCAGGTGGAGAGACTCCAAGGATCAATGTTAATGTCTGTAGAGCAAAACAAAAGAAAGACTGGTAGATAAAAGGATTTCAGGATCTATCTCAAAGAATTTTTTGAGGTTTTAGGGCTCCTTAAAGGAAAACAAAGGCAGAACATAGATCATGAAATATAGTAGATTGAATCAAGCTCCTTCTTTTATAGGATAATACGAGATCTCTTAGATGGTAAGGAATTCGACGATGGTTAGGACTCTTTTCTACCATAAACTTCTTAGGGTTCATTTCGTATAGGGCTGATTAAATGTTGACATAATGCTAACCTGCTTAGCCGAGGTGAACTTAACTACCATGTGTCAACCCATCATCAATTGGTAAAAATGTACTTCTTTAATCGATAAAAATTTACTTCATCATATGCCCCCAACTCTCGAGGTCAAGTTGCACAGCTTGGGTAAGGGAGTAGTTAGTCTAGGCTTCGAAATGATAAACTATGTTGAGCACCAAGATATACAGTAGGGGAATGAAGTTAGTGAGCTAACGAGTTTTGAGATGAGTCTAATTCAAACTCCTTTTTTGAGCTAAGAGCTCAGTGTCCAAATTAATTCATCCAAGGAGGCACTTGGGAGGGTTTAGAGGAATGGACATTACTTGGGTTATGGATATTTGCACAAGAATTTTAGGCATAAAAAAATTTTGCTTATCTATGCAACTATTAGCTTAATGATGATGCCATAATAAATGCATTATGACAGATGCGCCACTCATCAAATATTAAGGCAACCATGAACTTTGTTGATTATATGAGAGAATAACAAGTGTAAAGAAAAAATTAGCCTCATATCTTGTCCTTAATTATAAATCCACATCAATCATCATGAATTGTCTGCACTTCTTTAAAAAAAGCTAAAGCATGAATCTAGCTTCTATGTTTATCCCTTTTAGAGCATTTCTCTTGATTTATACTTTTTCAACTTTTCTCTAGATACACCATTTTCTTTCCTCCTCCCCCCTATAGCCCTTTGTCCTCTTTCTTTTTTTACCTTTGAAAAGGTTTCTAATACTTAGAAAGGGACCTTAGATAAGCTTAGGCCATTCTTTAAGGTTTCTTTAAAGGTGCATATGAGAGTGTCTTCTAAAGAGAAGAGGGCTTATAACCCTCCTCTTGACAAGATAAGCATCCACATGTATGCTATGAATATTAGTCTTAGCCTCTCTATACCTTCTTTTACTTTAAATATGTTCAGAGATTTAGGTATTTCTCCATCTTTGCTTGTTTCTAATTTTTAGCACTTATTATTAGGATATTTAGTTTTTCTTAGGAGAAGAGGATTCTCAGAGGCTTACTCGAATGTCTTTAAGAAGTTTTTCTTCTTGGAACGTCATCTAAGGAGTGGTGGATAGTGATATCTTATTTCAAAGAATGGCTTTTCTATTTTTCTAACCTATCTTCCTTTATTCATGGTTAGAAGAAGAAATTCTTCTTTACTTCTTGGGATGGATTTAATAGCCCTTTCGGCATTTGGAAGGAGTCCCTCAAAAGTCAAGATAATATTTTTCGTCCCAATGATGAGGAGACTATTGTTGCTAACAACCTATCGATACTAGCTAAAGAGGTGACTGGGGACTCCACAGTATTAGCTTCATCTACTGCTCCACACATCTCTCTTTAAGACCTCCTAGTCCCTAGGAGATCCATAGGGACTAGATCCTGATAGTTTAACAATTGTGATGCTAGTTGTTCCAGTTGTGCTTGATAAGGGATCATGTTTTGGACTAATACAATTAGGGCTGGACTACTATTATAGTTTTTTAAACTGATCAACCATAATCACTTTCAGAGGAGGTAAAGTGTGCAATCTGATCTCGAATCCTGCATGAGTGGTTTGACTATTATTAATAGGCCCTTTCTTATTTTTTTTAGCGACATAGTTTCCTTTTTGTTTCCTTTCTTTTTCATGAATGATACTAATATGATATAGTTCAGATCTGATGGCATCTTCAAATAGCAATAGTAACTTAAAGAAGAGATATGAAAATGAAAAAGTTAATACAGTAGATGGTATAGATCTTCTCAAGCAGAAAGGCTATGATGATTGATGCCAGTGTTTGCAAAGCAATATAAAAGGAACTATGAAGGAAAGGGCTTTAGGATCGATAAGGTTTCATCCCACCGATAAGGTTTCATCCCAATAGGGAATTCTTCAATGCTCAATTCTATAAGAAAATCAAAGATAGAAGATAGATCATAGAACATACCAAATTAAATTAAATCTTTTTCTTTTACATACTAAGATGAGGTTTTTAGGGGGTGAAAAATTCTATGATGATTATAGCTCTCTTTTGCCATGAACTTCTTGGACTCCGTTCTATTTAAGGTTGATTAGGTGCTAATATAGCACTAACCTACTCAGCCAAGATAGATTTGATTGGCATATGTCAATCTATCATCAACGATAAAGATTTACCTTATCAATCAATAAAATGCATGAAAAGATAGGGAAAAAAAAAGTTAAAAATTAACTTTAAAAATATTAGATATTAAAGCATTAGATGGTTAAGTAAATCTTTGCGGTCCCTTTCCTAAATTCAAACCTTAGTTGTTTATCTAACTGCTAAGCAAAGTTATTTGACTTTTGTAATTGAGATTTTTTGTGTTACTTTGACTTTTTTTTTTTTTTTTATCCTCCTGGTATCGACAGTGCGTAGATGGACATGATGCTTTCAGAGCAACAACGATTGGATTAACTCTATAAGATTAATTCATGGCCCTGCCGAGGATGCAAAATATCAAGCGATATATGTTATCTAATAAAATGCATGAGAAGTCAGAAAAAGAGTTAAAAATTGACTTTAAGAATGTTAGATATTAACGCATTGGATGGTTAAGCTAATGTTTACTGTCCCTTCCTTACTCCATAGCCTAGTTGCAAAACTGATGAGGTCATCTAATCGTTAAGCAAAACTATTTGACTTGGTAATTGAGACTTATGTGTTATTTTATGGAGTAATCATGAAGCCTTTTTTTGGCAGAAAGGATGGCTTTAAAGTCCTGGCGAGGTTTTACTGCCTTCAAAAAAGTTCGTGAGAGATTGGACTTCAGTCAGAGGATTGAGTTTGGGAGCAATGCCTGATGGGATGGATGACTTGAAATAGATATAATTCTATTTGTTTTAAGGAATAAATACGGCATATTCCGTTGAGCTATTCCTAATTTCTTGCCTATAAACTAACCGGACGTGCCCAATGGGTAACGCAAGGCTGCGACCGGCCCTTGATCTCCTCTTGGCCGTTCCACTCTCCACCCCTCTGCAACCTCCTCCCTTTCTCTAGTTGACTTTTTGCTCAATCTCGGCTTTTATATTTTTTCATCGATGTGTTTGGTTTCAGTTTGATTTTTTTTAATTCTAAAAAAAAGAGAAAAGGTTTAAGCTGTCTGTTTATCCTAAAATATACTTTTGGTTCACAAACTTTCACTCAAAATTTATTTTAATTTTTTAATTTTTAATTATTATAATTTAATCTTTTTTTTTTCTGAATAGTGCAGTTATATTCAAATATATGCTAGCTGGATCAATGTCAATTATAAACCATATTTTTTAAAATAATTATAGAACAATAATGGAGGTTTGATGGTAGCTCTCGTAACTGTTCTATGGCCTCATCCTTCGCTGTCTAATTAACGGCTGTCAAATATGTCCTTTGGCTTTCATATTTTATGCATAGAACAACGGAGAGATGAATGCTTTAATGGTTATGGCGCTGTTACCATGCATAAAAACGAGGCAAAAAGAGGAGTCATTTTATTGAACACAGTCTTTTAGTGAAATTACTTGGGCTGTTATTGAACTACTATTTATTGTTCATATTAGCTTCCATAGACATTTTATTATGGTTCACGTATATAAACTGCTTAAAAAATGTTTTACCTCTAATCCCATTTTGATGTTTATAAATGGATGGTCCTTAGTTTCTTAGCGGAATAAATTATAGTGCAAATTGATATTTGGCCCTGTGATGGGGGAGCTATAAAGGTTAGTCTTCGCAATCAACTACATAGCACTCAAACTCATTACATTAGTTCTTTTTAATTTTTCATTTTTCTTACTCCTCAATAATTATATACGAAAAGATAATCACGTGCATACTTATTTTTGTGGTATGTAAAAAAAGGATAACTTTATGTAATGTGAATATAACTTTTATGTAATGAGAGAGAGAGCATCAGAGAAACTTTATAAAATAGATCGATTCTAATAATTTTAACTAGTTATATACCCATGCGACACACAGAAAATGTATGAATATTGATATAACAATATGTATAAAATGAAGCAAATTAAATTTTATTAAGCATAAATAATTTTTTTTAGACTACCGGCATATGTTTGATTTTTCACAATCATTATAAGAAAAAAAAATCATGTCAAAATCTATGACTTTTAATTAATTGAACATAATTATAAAATTATCTAAACAAATTAAATTTTGCAATATGAAACAAGGTATATACTACAAATTTATAGAGAAAAAATGATTCAATTATATACATATTTCAAATGAAGTCACGTGTTACATCTATATGGGTTATCTTTAAAGATTATTTTTACTGTTGATATTATTTCACTCTATTGCATTTTAATATTTAAAAAATTTATAAAAATTAAATTTAATTACATAAGATGTATTTATTCTTGTTGTACGTATATTACCACTTTCCTATTCTTCATGCTAATAGTCAAGTACATTTTATTTTCATTTATATTTTGTTGCTGATATTGGTTGATCCTACTGTATCTCGATAGTTGAAGAAAATGATTGATTTTAGCTACTAGCAAAATATAAAAATTTTTAAGAAATATTAAAGCCCTTGATTACCTAAAACATACTATGCACCCGAATATTTTAAGTTTGCTCTTTATCTTTCTTTGAAAAAATGGCTCACAATCTTTAATCTATAACTACCCTTCGTATAAAGAAAGGAATGCAGGCTTAATGATATGAAATGCATTAAATAAATACTTTTTTCTAGGAGACTTAACCATTTAAGAAAAAAAAAAGAAAATCAAGATTTGAATATCAATAAATGTTAAATTGCTCTTTCATATTTCTGTGCAAATCATGGGTCATTTTCTGAGGCTCACATTTTAAAAAACTCAAGGTTGAAACATCAAAATCTCTCAGCTATCTCCAACCCAATTTCCTCTCAAACACCACTTGACAAGGAAATAGAATTAAATTTTAAAATAATACTCATCATAAATATTTTAAGACTTTCTATTCTAATATATTTAATATTTAGTAATAGCCATCAAAAATGTTACTTTATATTTTATTTGAAATTTATTATATTTCATGTCATTACTTTGGTATTATATTTGATTATCATGATTTATAATAATATTATTATAGTGCTATTTTTTAGTTTGAATTATATTTAATTGTATTTTCTATTTTGAATTTTATATTTAGTCACTTTTATTTATTTATTTTTTTATTATTGTACCTTTTATTTTAATTTTATTCATATTTTGTAAATCTCAATCTACATGCTTTTTTATATATCTATTTTATATTCTTAGTATTTTAATAAGATCCATCTTTTTTTTTGATTTTTTTAATATATATTTCAGCTTTTGGAGAAAGAATATAAAAGGAAAAATGCCAGGGATAAGCTGGCCTTGGAAGCATTTCTTTGACGTGGACCAAATTCACCCATCGACCCACTCCTTTCCGCTTTATAGTGCAGATTTGATATAAACTTAAAAAAAAAGGAACATAGTAAAAAATAATCAATAGTTTGATTCAAAAGTTCATAATTAGGAAAAAAAAGTTTCTCACTATAAAAAAAAAAGAAAAGACCGAAGCTCATTAAAAAAAATAGTTTTTGTTTGAAAAATCAAAAATTTTCATGAAAAAAAGAAAAAAAACTAGCTTAATAAAAATTAATAGAATGAACGGTAAAAAAAAATAAATCTGGAGTAATAGTTTGATCGATCAAAAATAAACTAAGTCATCGAAAAAATAATAATTTGATCAGTTATAAATCAGATTAATAATTTAATTGGCTTAAAAATAATTATTTGGTCGACTAAAAAAATTAATAGAGAAGAAAAAAAAAAAAAAAAAAAGCGGTTTTTTGTTTTAGCTAAAATCAAACTCACGGAAGCTTCCCTGCCACCGCATTCAAGACCTTTCCTTGTAAGAAGCGGAAGAAATAAAATCTCTTCATTTCATTAAATGCGATTACGCTTGGCAAACTAAGACTCTCTCTTCGATGGTATGGGATGGAGTTTCAGTGCGGTCAGAAGGACCGCCTAACTTCCCCTAACTTCCCCTGCACGATAAACACCGTCCGAAGATGGTATGGGATGGAGTTTCAGTGCGGTCAGAAGGACCGCCTAACTTCCCCTGCACGATAAACACCGTCCTAAAAGATGTGGGAATAAGTCTGAGCACAAGGACAGAGGGAGGAGACCAGGACCACCATCAGAAGGACCACCATCATGGCTAGGGAGCAGATCAACGTCTTGAACGCACTAGATGTCGCCAGGACGCAGTGGTACCACTTCACGGCGATCGTCATCGCCGGCATGGGCTTCTTCACCGATGCCTACGACCTCTTCTGCATCTCCCTCATCACCAAACTACTCGGTCGCATCTACTACTTCGATCCGAAATCGGCATCCCCCGGCACGCTGCCTCCCAATGTGTCGGCCGCCGTGACCGGTGTCGCTTTGTGCGGGACCCTCTCCGGACAGCTCTTCTTCGGTTGGCTCGGCGATAAGATGGGCCGGAAGAGGGTCTATGGCCTCACCCTTGTCCTCATGGTCGTCTGCTCCATAACATCCGGCCTCTCCTTCGGCAGCACCGCCAAGGGCGTCATAGCCACGCTCTGCTTCTTCCGCTTCTGGCTCGGCTTCGGCATCGGCGGCGACTATCCGCTCTCAGCCACCATCATGTCGGAGTACGCCAACAAGAAGACCCGCGGCGCCTTCATCGCCGCCGTCTTTGCCATGCAGGGCTTCGGCATCCTCACCGGAGCGATCGTCGCCATCATCGTGTCGGCCGGCTTCAAGAACAAGTACGACGTCCCTCCCTACAACGTCGATCGTGCCGGCTCGACGGTCCCGCAGGCCGACTACGTGTGGCGGATCGTCCTCATGTTCGGATCCCTGCCGGCGGGTCTGACCTACTACTGGCGGATGAAGATGCCGGAGACTGCCCGCTACACCGCCCTCGTCGCTAGGAACGCCAAGCAAGCGGCGGCCGACATGTCCAAAGTGCTGAACGTCGAAATCCAGGAGGACGTGGAGAGGGCCCAGCGGCTGGTCACCGACCGGGCCAGCACCTTCGGCCTCTTCTCCAAGGAATTCGCGCGCCGCCACGGCATCCACCTCCTCGCCACCACCAGCACCTGGTTCTTCCTCGATATCGCCTTCTACAGCCAGAACCTCTTCCAGAAGGACATCTTCTCCAAGATCGGGTGGATCCCGAAGGCTGCCACCATGAACGCCATCGAAGAGGTGTTCAGGATTGCCCGGGCCCAGACGCTCATCGCTCTCTGCGGCACCGTGCCTGGTTACTGGTTCACAGTCGCCTTCATCGAGGTCTTGGGTCGGTACTGGATCCAGATCATGGGCTTCTTCATGATGACCGTGTTCATGCTCGCCCTCGCCATCCCCTACAACCACTGGACCCACAACAACGTTGGGTTCGTGGTGTTGTATGGCTTCACCTTCTTTTTTGCCAACTTCGGGCCCAACAGTACGACGTTCATCGTGCCGGCGGAGATATTCCCCGCACGGCTGAGGTCGACATGCCACGGTATCTCGGCAGCGGCCGGGAAGGCAGGAGCCATTGTGGGCGCTTTCGGGTTCTTGTATGCGGCCCAGGATAAGGATCCGGTGAAGAGGGACAAGGGATATCCGGCTGGCATCAGCATCAGGAATGCATTGTTCGTCCTCGTGGCGACCAATTTGTTGGGGCTCGTCTTCTCGTTCCTTGTCCCGGAGTCGAAGGGGAAGTCGCTGGAGGAGATCTCCAAGGAGACCGAAGAAGAATAGGTATTGGACTAGTACTTTTGCTTAGGTTTTTGGATTGGTTGGTGTGATCTAATATTTTGTGTCGTGCTGAAGCTTTATGCTTACGGTGCTTTCGATGTTTTCTTCTCCCTTACCGTCCTGGTTCTAGTGTATGCTCAAGTCTGCAGTCAAGTCTTGAAAATCTTGTATGCTCAGCAAGTTCTTTTGACAGCATGAAGCAGTGTAAATGAGATACTATGATACCACAATAGGCCTCAGAATGTGACTGAATGTGGTTTAGATTAAATTATCGAGCCTTTCCGCTTCTGTTCGATTGTTGACATTTATATGTTTTTTTCTTTTTCTTTTTAACTGTAAGTAGGAGAGAGAAATTTACAACAGGAGAAGAACATGCAAGGCAACAAAGTTAACAAGTGTTAAGGAGTGATTTTAGAAGCTCATGGGCTGCACAAGCCCTTCAGCCTAGTATACATTCCCAGGAATCAAGAGTATAAAGTATTTTGCAAGCAATAGCTCGTAAGAAAGAAGCCTAAGGAGAGAAATTCTTAGTTCCTCTCCCTTCGTGTCACTGGAATTTTTGGTCCTAAATCATACACTCCATTTAGTTGGAATTTTTCTTGGAGTAATAGTTTATAAACGTTGACTTGCATCGATGTGATTGAATGTGGTTTAGGTTACAACAGTCAATCCATTTGTTAAATAACAATGATTGTGAAAAAAAAAAAAGATAATCTAGGAATACTAAACAACCAAGTTGTTCTCCCAAGAGAAAAACAACCCAGTTGATTCCATGGCTAAGTCACATAATATATATTTTATAGGTTTAAGTTTTGATTCTTAAGTAATGTAAGGTCTAAATTGTGTTTCCAAAAAATGAAAACGAATACCGTTCCAACATCTATTAATTTTTGGATTCTTTCTTGATTTATCCTGTTTTTGTTCTTAATTTTTATAATAGCCTTTCAAAAAGTTCAAAACAAAGTCGCTGAAGTATTTAGGAAACCATGGAAGGATAGGATGAGAGATTGTTGTAATTTTAGGTTATAGCATTAATTAGTCAAACATCGATCTGGTTACCAAACATTATAGAAGATGTAAAAATGTAATGATACAAGTTTTCATTCAAAAAAGTTAATCAAATTATTTAGGCTTTTGAACCATGTATAAATATCTAAGTTTTATGCTATAAATAGCTAATATGAGACTAATACATTTCAGCCTGAGTTCTCATATTCTCTTCCTTTTTAGACCTTGGCTTCTTTATTAGACTAAGGATCCAAGCTCAAATCTAATCAAATTCAATCACAATTACAGTCCAAATCTAATCAAATTTAATCATGATCACAAATATTATGATTAGCTTATGGTTAATCATAAAAAAGAAATTTGTCCTCCAATCCACATAAATTGTAAGTTAGATTTGCTTTGATACTATTTTTAACAACACATAATCCCATCCAATAAACTAACCAGAAGGTATAATTTAGATTCTTTGATCTTATATAAATATCTAAAATATACCTTATACAAAGCTAATTAGGAATAAACACATACCAGCATTAGTTCTCATCAAAAATACTTACCAACAAGTTAACACATATCAATTTAGTAGTGGCCTTTTAAAGTTGAATGAGATGAATGATCAAGCATATTATGCCTTCACCAGCAAGGCTCAGATAATAGTATCCATGCAATTGATGCATGACCCTCCTTTTGCATTTGTTATTGCACAATGTTCAACGCCTTAGCTACCAAAACTTCGGCCATGGCTAAGAAGAACCGGTCAAAACTTACTATAAATTTCTGCAATCAGAAGCTAAGTTAAAGGGCCTAGCCTATATACAGCTAGCGTGATAAATTTATTCTCTTTTCTAGCACAAGGTCAATTTATTCTCTACTCTAATACGTAATTCAAATCTCCTCAATTTTCATGTTAACTAATTCACTAAATCTAAAATCCTAAACAATTAGGAATTAGGTAAGTCATCTAATCCAAAAGCTTGAAATATTATGAAATTGATTAGTGTACTTTTTGTAACAACTTAAGATTTTATCTAAAAATTTTAGTCATAAGATATTATTTGAGTTTCTTTATCTTATATAAATATTCAACATCCTTTTAACGCATAGCTAATGTGAAACTAATACTCACCTAATTCAGTTCTTGGTCGGTTTTAGAATAGAACATTTTTTTGTTTAATACGTGCCTATTATTTAATGAATAATTTTTAATTATATTTAATAAAAAATAGCCGATTGGGTTAGTATAAGAAATCAATCTTTTAAGGAGATTGGTTTTAAATTTTTAAACCCAATTTTATTTACATTCAAAATTGAAGCAAACCGATATTATCAAATTAGATTGGTGTCAATGGTCAAGTTACCTACCACATTACTCATCCTTAGCAGCTAACTAATAAAAAATTTAATAAATTTTTTAAGATGATCTCCTCCAACCATGTTTTTGATCAGTCATGTCATGGAGCATGCTTGCAAGTCATCAAAGTCAACTGCGAACCAAAAGGTCTTTTTAGACATAAATTCTTATTTTACTCCCATGACTCTGCTAATTATAAATTAGAGATTTTTCCCCTTCCATAAATTTATATTTTTTTCTGAAGCTCCCTTTTTTTAATGAATTTCCTAAAGCTCATGTGGCGCTTCTCATCAATAAGTTTTTTTTTATGAATAACTCTTAGTAAGTTTATGCTATCCGATCTAAGGCCCCAAATTCAGCGGCCAGGAGGCCTGGCCGAAAGATGGTGGGCATTCCGAGCCTGATACTCTTCTTCAAACTTTTTAATGCCCGTCTGCGTTCGACCGTAATCAAAATTACACATAAGAATAATGCTCACGCCCACTTGGCTCCCTTGCAATTCTGCTCTTAATAGCTGTTCACTCTAACACATCCAATCCTTTGCAATTCCTGAACTTGAACCAATTTATTTTTATATTTTTAGTCTGCTCTCATTAACTTTATAAATAATAATAAATTTTATAATACTTTTGATTATTTATGAGTGGTGCCATAAATAATGGTAACTCCAAAAATATATAAACATTGTATAAGAATATAAGAATTTTACATGATAAAATTCAACGATTGAGATTGAAGCTTTATTTTTAAAAAAATATATAAAAATATGATAGCTGAACCCTAATCTTTATGCTCATAATTATTTTTTTCTTTCTAGAAGTTTTTATTTAATATTTAAGGGAAACTAATTAGTTTAGTCTTTGAATCTTTTTGAATATCTCAGGATACTTTCTATAAGATGTAGTCCAATTTGACTAGCTCAATGACACAGCAAAATTGAAAATAATACAATATGGTTAACTAGATTGCTATACATATCCTCAATAGAAGAAAATCTATTAAAAAAAAGATTTTCTTCTCTTATAAGGCTTTTAAAAGGAGTTTATCGATGTATTTGAAAGAAAAGATAACATAGTATGGTTAACTAGATTGCTACACGTGTCCTCAAGAGGAGAAAATCTATTAAAAAAAGGGATTTTCTTCTCCTATAAGGCTTTTAAAAGAAGTTTATTGAACTATTTGAAAGAAATTTATCTATGGTTATTATTTTATCCGGATATCAAGCTCTAAGGCATCAACTATAAGAGACCAATTCTAATAAGAACTTATCCAGACATTTATAAAACCAAGCCAAGACCTCATAGATAAGGAATTCTCAACCTTAGCCTTTGATTCTACGAAACACATAACTCGAAAATTGAAAGTTTTCTCCGAGGCCATCTCTGAGCCTCCTCATGCTTCTTTTTCTCTTACAAGTGGGTGAATAGTTCACAGTATGGCCATTAAAATCTTAATTTTAATCATAAAATCATGATCCTAAAATGTCTCAACAGCTCAAATCATTCATAGAAATGCAAGTGTATGACATCAGCGTGGCATCTCAATTTAGATCTTGAAATCACTAGGTTCACAATGTTAAAGAGGATTTTATGATTTTAGAACAAAGAGGATACAAACTTCATAACCATCACTTTTCTAAAGTTAAGTCATAAATATTATCTATTATTCAAGTTCTTTCACATGGCCAGCAAACAAAAAAAATATGGAAAAGAAAATTTTGAATAGTTATGCAGCTTCTCCCTCTTCGACTTCATACAAAAAAAATAAAAAAAAAATCATTGGCAAGTTGATAAGCAATACTTGTTCTATGAGATGAAAATTTTTGATTTAGATCTTATTTAAATTCTTATTTTGAGGATTGTTGTTTATAAAAATAGTGTAGAAATTTGATAATTTTTATGATTGTGATGTCATATTATTGGTGTATTAAAGCTTTGTAGAAATTTTGCTAATTATAATTTATTTATTTCTAAATTGTGTATATATATATATAATACCTATTTTTTATAAAATATAAAATCTTACTACACTTATGTATATGTCAATAAATTATGGTAGCAACTTCATTGTGTACTTGCAATTTTGACTCCAAATTTAGCTGTGCCAGGTCGTCGTGAAAATTTCCATGACCAAACTGTAGAATTGGCGGTCATGATGGTGGACTCATTGTCACTATTCTACTAATGATCCCACACAACTAAACATTTTCGACCATATAAAATACAATGCCTGGCTTAGCATTTATAAATGTACATATTAATGAAACTTAAATGTTACTCAAATCATATGCTGCTATGAGAAGTAATCAATCAAAAAAAAGTTTTTGCTACGATGCTTGTGACAGTATATATGCCAAAATTACTGGATAAAGATACGAAGGAGTTGAATGATAATTTTAAACAAATAATATTGAAGCTTATTTTTTAAAAAATATATTAAAATAATATTATTAAATTTTTCAAAAAAAAATAAATGTTATATTTTTTCTAACCAAAACACTTGCTAACTTCTAACCAAAGGCTCTGGAGAAGTTGACATTAAGATCTATCAGTAATTGTAAATATATTTGCCTTTATCCTTTTGACTAAATTATTATGTTGTATGCTAGCTTAGAAACACAATTAGACAAACCATGAGGAAGACGTGGCAAGGTGATGGATAGCAACAATAAAAGCCTTTCTATTTTAATATCCTGGAATAACGTGTGAAGTTGGTGGTTAGTTTCTATGAGACCCTGACCCGAGCTAGGTCCACTTGACCAGCTCGGGTTGAGTCAATTAAATAATAATAATAATAATAATAAAAAGGAAGGAAAAATTTTGGAGAGGAAGCTGAAGCCTGGAAGGAAACAAGTTCCTCCCAGGCATGGCGTAAGGTAGGGTTAGGGCTCCCTAACCCTCCTTTTTATAAGCTCGTCAATGGAACTGGGGCCATCGACGGAGCCATGGGATTTTGGAGAGCTCACGGACGGAAGAAAACGGCCGACGGTTGAGAAGAAGCCGAGTCTTCTTCCTGATTCTAAACGAGCGCCCAAACCTTGAAACCAGCCTAATCTTCAGAGCCCTAGGTAGTCGTTAAGGCTCTGTTTCTTGGGACAAAAAACAGAGTGTTGAAGAATCCTCTCGCCGGCAAACATCTTCCATCCGGCAACGTGATCGACAAGGTAAGCCGCTCTCCTCCTTTTTCTCATTACATGCAAGGGTCCGGAGTTCCTAGGATCGTCGCCGTATGTCGCCGTTCCTAGGATCGTCGCCGTATGTCGCCGGAGGTGGAGATGAATTCATGTTCTGGAGTCTCCGTTTCGTATTCCACTTGTATCTCAGCCGTGATCTTGAATCCGGCAAACCCTTCATCCGATCTGGGAGCAGAGGTGGTCAGAGTGTTGAGTTGTGGTCACCGGTGCCGTGGCCGGCCGATGCTTGGCCGTTGACCCAACCGAAGCCCCTCGGAGCCGATACGTCTGCCGCATGGGAACCATTCTTTAAACTCTGTTTTGATGGAGTTCGCTGACTCCATTCTTTAAACTCTGTTTTGATGGAGTTCGCTGACTCCATTCTTTAAACTCTGTTTTGATGGAGTTCGCTGACTCCATGGCAGTCGGGTTGTGGAGAGGGGGACTAATTTTTGATCGGCGATGACACCTTGTGGGGACGAGATCTGAGGGAGTGGTCGACGGTGAAGCCAAGAGGATGAGAGGGCGTCGGGCAAGGAAAGAGAAGACGTAAGCCTTCTCTGTTGGCTAGGCGGAAGAAGACTGCAAGTCTATGTTGGAATTGAAACCAGCCGGTTCCTTGAACCGACGAGACAAATAAAAATAAATTATATATATATATATATATATATTATGATGGTATGATTGGGTTAGATTAGAATTGATCAAGGACATGTTTAGTTAGTTGGGAAATAACTTTCAAGCTCAGATAACTATAGGCTTTATTTTTGATAGGCCAAAGTTAGGTGGAATCTTAAGTTTAGATTGTATTTTGAATTATTAAAAATATATAAATAATAAAAAATTTGTATCATATAGATGAACAACATCTTTGAAATTATGTTTTTGGATTAGCGAGCTGAGGTAAGTCAACTTAAGCATAAATTAATGAATTCAATATTTTTTTGTAAAATTTTGGCTAGTGACATTTAATTAGAATTATTTCACAAGCTAGGATTACTAAAATTGCTCTATATATAAATACTTAATTAATGATTTTTGAATCCTATTACTATTATTAATTGTGGTGAATACTAAGATTATGAATGTTCTGATAATATAATTGATTTTAAAATAAATAAATACCAAAATAATTGCATAAAATTTAATTATAAAAATCAAACAATAAATATACTTTGAAAAAAATATTAATTTCTATGTTATAATAGAAATAATATTATAATTATAGATAATTAAATATATTCATGAAATAATTATATTAATAATAATAATAAAATAAATAGATAAAATAATAATAGTTATAATAATAGAATAAATAAATAAAATAATTATAATTATAATAATATAATATAAAACTTTGGAACACACGCATAAGCTTTAACTGTCAAAAAAAAGAATAAATGATATAAGCTTAATATGAACTCTCGGTCTATTATGTCATGGCTCTGATACCATATTCTAATACCGAGACCGACACCCACCTCTACAGAAAAGATACGTAGAGGATACACCCCTATCTATAGGATTAAATGTGGTTCTTTAGCCCCTATCCATAAGATTAAATATGGTGCTCGGACCCTGTCACAAGAATACATGTGGCCATAGTCTGTGACTATAGAGTATAAACTTCTAATAACATGAATTTTTATAACATAAATTTTTGATAACATAAATTCTTGGTAACATGAATTTCTGGTAATATGAAGTTCTAATAATATAAATTTTTGATAATATGTACTTCTGAAAAACATAAAATATTATTATCATGAATTATTGATGAAATGTATTACTGATATTATGAACCACTGATAACATGCAATATTGATAACATGAAATATAGATAGCATGAATGATCGAAGACATGTATTATTGATAACATGAAATACTAATGACATAAATAAGATAATATGAAAAATTGATAGCGTGAATAATGATTATAGGAATTCTGATAATATGAAATTGTTATTTAGTAATGATATGCATACGAATTAATGAATATTGATATGCTAATATGTTAGTTAATTAAGTCTAAAAATTTAAATTTGAATAGTTCATGGCTAGTTTTCTTATTGAGCGCGATCTTATAAAACGTCTTATATTTTTTGAACAGAAAAGGGATTATGAGTAGATGTAGTACCTATCATATTAGTTGATTAGCTTCTTTTGCTAGCTCTTTATTTCTTTTAGTTTTGCTATTTCTTTGATTTGTAGTAAACTTTATTTGATTAAAGTCTTGAAGTTGAGGTTTTTTTTATTTAGTTGTTTTAAAGTTTTTAAATATAACTTAAACCATTGATTAGTTAAATTATGTACTTTCAGATGCTTTGCGTACTTACATGCAGCGGATTATTATAATTCAGAACTATACCAAGGCCTGAGGCATGAGAGTTTTACAACGACCAAAAGCTCCTACTGATAAACTTAATTGATAAATTCAAAGGCATTTAGAGGATTTTCCTTGGCATAAGGCAAGGATGGTCATACTAAATTGTAGATTTGGTGCTTGGCTTTAGCTGCAGTTGCTTTCCAGCACATTATTTTTCTCTATTTTTTTTAGTGCCCTTTAAGAATTCAGGACAGGGAACCCCGACTCCTTCGTATAAACCATAGTTTAATTATTCGTGTTCGAGCACATTAGAAACACCTCCTAAGATTTTGAAAACAGGACTTCCTATGGACCTCACCAATGAGTGAGGTATTAATCAATGCAAATTTTAATTAGATATGCAGGTTGGACCATGAAATGGGAGATGATTAATAAGATATATTAGAGTTAACAAGATTCTTCTCTTTTAATTAACAATTTTTAAAAGTCATAAAATAATCATTATACAAGTCAAGTTTGAAAAATTTATCCATTGATCATCAAAGTTATTATCGATATATCACTTAGCATCGAATTATACTAACATGTAATATTATATCTTATCAATTCTTTTGTTTAATAAATAATATTAGTCCATTTGCTCCATTAAAAATACACACAGACATACAACTAAATCTTGTTACTTTATGATTTTATATATCTTTTTAGCTTATAATTTACGATTTCATAGTATCAATTATTTGGGACTCTTGAAAAAGATTTCTGTTGGAGCTCTGAGTTAAATGTTTTTCTGTTTGTCATTTCCTGCACTTCTTCATTAGAAACTCTTCCTTTAACAGCCTCGCCGCTTCAATCATATGCCAACTTTTAAAATTTAAACTTAAATTAAATAAACAATATCATGAGTTTAGAATTAAAATCTCTCAACAGAGCACGTGACTATTCTGAATGATGCAGCGAGAATCATGGTACAAAATTTTGGATCTTTTTGAGTGCACCATTGAAAAATATTTAGCGTATGGTGGGCGTTCAATGCCGTTTTGTTTGACTTGAAACTTCCAGCCAAGCCAACCCATACGTCACACTGTCATCATCTCCAGTTCAGTCTCCATTGGACGTTTCCACATAACCATTAGATTGGGATTTATTTTAATTAAACAAGCAAATAAATCTTCCTTTTGCTTTGTTGCACTTTGAAGAACGAACAAGAGACATTTGGTTGGATCCGCAGTATCAATGTAAGGTTAGCAATTCATATTTTTTTAGACTGTATTCGTATCATATCGAAGCTAAGGTAATATATATATATATACATATACATACATATATATATATATATATATATATATATATATATATATATATATATATATATATATATATATATATATATACATATACATATATATACATATACATATACATATACATATATATATATATGTATATGTATATACATATACATATAAATATATATGCATATACATACATATATACATATACATATAAATATATATGCATATACATACATATATACATATATATATATATATATATATACAAATATGATATAATTAATTAATTATTAAAAATTTAAATATGAATATGATATAATTATTATGCAAGTAATATGACACAAGATGAAATGTATAATTTATTTAATAAATAAATTATATTCAATTGGTATGATACAATTTACTTAATATAAGTAGACTCGATTCAACCCACTTAGCATAACTCATTCAATATGTCTATAATTAAATGAGCTCTAAATGAATTATTTTTGAATTTATAAGTAACACGATTATTTCATATCATAATTATGTGAATATGTTTGCAACTTAAACCCACTTAAGATCAATTTGAATTCACTTATTTTGTACAATGTTTGAAATATGTTCATGTGTTGTCTTCAATTTTATCATCCCTAATCAATATTTTCTCAATTTATTACCATGGCTGCCAACTATCTTAGTTAAAATGCATTGCTCTTTGCAAGAGAAAAAGATGGTTAAAATATATGGGTTTTGTTAACAAGTATTTGAGAGCACTCATTGAGGAGCATTAAATAATACATGTATTTCTTTTGCTTATTTTAGTTTCAAAACATAAAATTATTATTTTTAACTAATTAGATATATATATATATATATATTTATAATCTTTTTAAAAATAATATAATTTTATTAGTTGATTCATCTTTCTTTCATATTTAATGAAAGAGGTTTTTGAAAGATTTCTCATATTTATTTATTTTTTGATAAAATAAAATGGGAGGGAGTTAACCAGCATGGAGTGCAGTCAACATTTAATGATTTTATAAATTAAATTTATATTTCTATTAATTGAGTTGGGTTCTAATATCTGTGAACATTTTTTTTTAAATCTTGTCAAAGAATATGTAGATAGATCCATTTAATAGGTAGACAAGAAAATAAGTATACTTGGAAAAATGTGCTACATGCCTCGCAATTCTAGTTTTGTTTTACTTGCAGATAAAGGCAGTTTTAAGCATTTGTTGGGAGTGTTAAAAAAACAATCAATACATGATTATTCAACGCTTTTTAGTATTTTAAATTCATTAAAATCATGAATCATGATGATAATGAAAGATTGATAATTTATTGAGCTATTTTTTTAATTTTTTACTTTACTGAACTCGATATTTGACGTGACGAGGAATCGAAACGGTACGGTGTTGAAAGACCGCATTGAGCGTGGAAACCCGCCAGCTTGTTCCCTTGTGGAAGGAAGAGAGGTGAAATCACGGTCCCTTTCACGGTTCCCGCCGCCTACCATTGCATCGACGCGACCAGAGTTAGGAACGCGTGAAGATGATGTTGGGACTCCGTAGATGGCTGAAGAGTACTTGTCCGTCGAGGAAGAACCCACGCGCAAGATTAGCGAGCAAAGGTGAGACTTTGCAAGCCGTGGGGATACTTTGACGACCATGATTTTCTTTTTTTTTTTTTTTTTTTTATGGGTTCACATGACCTTCTCTTGCCCGCTCAACGTTGCCGAACAATCTCCGTAGATGACAAGCGAAGTCCACTGGGTGCTCCTCGCTACCTTATCCTCTCAAAGGTCAACAAATGAAGTCCACCTGGGCGCAGGTTTTCCTGGCAACCAAGCGGAAAAACGTGGCAAGTATGTGGCTCTTTTCTCCTCTGATATATTAATATTATTCATTGATATTCAGATTTTATGTTCTAAAATTTAAAATATAGAGTTTATTGACTTTCTAAATCACTCTTTCTGCATATTAATATTATTCATTGATATCCAGATTTTATGTTCTATATAGAGTTTATTGACTTTCTAAATCACTCTTTCTGCATGTAAATGTATAATAAACCAAATTTCATCCTTTCAACAACAAACATAGAAATCGTATTACCATCCGTTCCATCCTTAATTTTCTACCCAAACAAACACTGGTTTCATTGTATGCCTCGATCTTGCAGCCAGAGTTGCAAGCAGATAAATCATGCTGGAGTTAAATCTAAGCAGGGACAGTCCTGTTGTAACTCGTTTCGGCCGTCTGATCTTCCTCCTCATTCTCCCCGGACATCTCTTCCAACGATTTCCCCTTGGACTCCGGCACCAAGAAGGTAAGGAAGAACGCAAGTAGGCACAAGCCAGCCAGGAGGAACAGCGAGTTCTTGTTACCAATGCCGGCCGGTTAGCCCGGATCGGCCTTGGACTTGTCCTGGTCCTGCACCGCATACAAGAACCCGAACGCCCCCACGATCGCCCCCGCCTTCCCGGCAGCCGCAGAGATCCCGTGGCACGTCGACCGCAGCCTTGCCAGGAAGATCTCGGTCGGGACAATGAATGTGGTGCTGTTAGGCCCGAAATTGGCAAAGAAGAAGGTGAACGCATACATCACGACGAAGCCGATGTGGTGGCTCTTCCAGTGGTGGTAGGGGATTGCGAGGCCGAGCATGAAGACGGTCATCATGAAGAAGCCCATGAGCTGGATCTTGAACCGGCCGATGATGTCGATGAATGCGACGGTGAAACAGTAGCCGGGGATGGCGCCGCAGAGGGCGACCAAGGTCTGGGCGAGGGCAACCTTGAAGACTTCTTCGATGGCGTTCATTGTTTTGGCCTTGGGGATGCAGCCGCTGGCGTTGAAAAATGTCCTTCTGCAAGGCCATGGCGGTGTCCAGGAGGAACCAGGTGCTGGCGGTGCCGACTAAGTGAAGGCCATGGCGGCGGGCGAACTCCTTCGAGAAGAGCCCGAATTTGCCTGCCGGGTTCCTCGTGAGCTCTTCGACCTTCTCCTGCTCCACCGCGATCTCGACCTGGAGCACCTTCGTCATGTTGGCGATGGCCTGCTTGGCGTTCTTCGCGACGAGAGCGGTGTACCGGGCGGTCTCCGGCATCTTCATCCGCCAGTAGTAGGTGAGCACCGCCGGGATGGCGCCGACCATGAGAATTATCCGCCAGACGTAGTCGGCCTGGGAGACGGTGGAGCCGGCCGGGTCGATCTCGTACGGCGGCGCCTTGTAGCGGCTCTTGAAAGCGGCAGAGACGATGAGGGCGACGATGCCGCCGGCGAGGTTGCCGAAGCCCTGCATGGCGAAGACGGCAGCGATGAAGGCGCCGCGGTTGGGCTTGTTGGCGTACTCGGACATTAAGGTGGCGGAGAGCATATGGTCCCCGCCGATGCCGAACCCGAGCCAGAAGCGGAAGAAGCAGAGGGTGGTCATGACGCCCTTGGCGGTGTGGCCAAAGGAGAGGCCGGAGGCGATGGAGCATACCACCATGAGCATGAGGGTGACGCCGTAGACCCTCTTCCGGCCCATCCTGTCGCCGAGCCAGCCGAAGAAAAGCTGGCTGGCCAGCGTACCGCATAAGGCCAAGCCGTTGACGGCCTGCGCCATGTTCGGCGGGAGAGCGCTGGGGATGTCGGAGTTTGGGTTGTAGTAGTAAATCCGACTGAGGAGATTGGTCACCAGGGAGATGCAGAAGAGGTTGTAGGCGTCGGTGAAGAAGCCCATGCCGGCCATGACGATCCCCGTGAAGTGGTACAATTGCGTTTTGGCAACATCAAGGGCGTTCAGCACCTGATCTCTAGCCATCTTCCTTCAATAAGATATATCTGCTTATAAAACAACAAAAAGATAAATAAATAAAATAAATAAGCAATATACATGAATATTAATTACTAACTAGTTCAGTATTATAATTACATATTCATCATATTCGGGAAAGATCAATATTTTGATGCTACTAGATTTGATAATTTCTTAAATAACATAAAAAATATCACATAGATTAAAAAAAATTAAATAACATAAAAAGTATCACATAGATTAAAAAAAATTAAAAATTAAAAAGAAACGGGGCAGGAGAGAGATTTCACACCTCTTTCATGAGGATCAAAGATACACCCGCGGAGTTTTATAGAAAGAGGTAGAAAGAGGAGTTTTATAAGAGGATTGAGTTAATAGAAAGAAAAAAGGAGGATTAAGTTTTTATAGAAGATAGAAGAACCTTCCACGTTCGCATCTGGGACCAGCTCGGACCAAGTGAGGTGAGCATATAACTTTTAGGTGAGGTTCATAATAAAGTTTACAAGTCATTTTCAGATGTAATTGAAAGCAAAGAAAGAAGATTTTGTTACAAATCATTTTCAAATGTAATTGAAGGCAAAGAAGGAAGATTTCATATTTCAGATGTAATTGAACGCAAAGAAGGAAGATTTCGTACAAGTCATATTTCAGATGTAATTGAAGGCAAAGAAGGAAGATTTCGTATTTCAGATGTAATTGAAGGCAAAGAAGGAAGATTTCGTACAAGTCGTATTTCAGATGTAATTGAAGGCAAAGAAGGAAGATTTCGTATTTCAGATGTAATTGAAGGCAAAGAAGAAAGATTTCGTATTTTAGATGTAATTGAAGGCAAAGAAGGAAGATTTCGTACAAGTCGTATTTCAGATGTAATTGAAGGCAAAGAAGGAAGATTTCGTATTTCAGATGTAATTGAAGGCAAAGAAAGAAGATTTCGTACAAGTAATTTTCAGATGTAATTGAAGGCAAAGAAGGAAGATTTCGTGAGACTATGCTTGGTAAACGGGTCGATTATTCGGTACGTTTCGTCATTGTTGTGGGTCCTTCACTTTCATTACATCAATGTGGATTACCTCGAGAAATAGCAATAGAGATGAGGTGAGCATATAACTTTTTAAGAATGATGTGAGCATATAACTATGAGGTAAGCATATAACTTTTTAAGAATGAGATGAGCATATAACTTTCTAAGAATGAGAGAGAGATTTCATACCTCTTTTAGGAGGATCAAAGATACACCCGAGGAGTTTTATAGAAAAAGGAGTTTTATAGAAAGAAAAGATGATTGAGTTAATAGAAAGAAAAGCTTTCGATGACCATACAAATTTACTGTAGATTGTATCCAATACTGCACCTTTGAATAGATGGGTCATAAGATAAAGCACCTGAAATATATCAATGGCATTACCAACCAAAAGAGGCAATGGCATTACCAACCAAAAGAGGCGAAATGAAAAAAGGGCATGTCAATCTTTTCTCTAGCTGATAATATTTACAGGCATACGATAATTCAGCTAACAAAAATAGCTATAGAGATAACTTATATTTCACATTTCTGGAAAAGCTGATCCGAATCCCTATTTGGAGTAACATTCTTATGATCATCTTTAATTTTTAACCTGCAATCTGTTTTGAGATGTGGTTTCCATGTCAATGGCTCAATGCTGAAATAGGAATTTTTCTTCATCATATTCATGAAAGGTTAGCTGAACTACTACGGCAACTAAACAGTGTATGCAGGAATTTATATGTTAAACCAGGCATCTGAGATTTATCAGGTACAAGTTCTACAGATTTTGGAAACACCATAACCAACTCAAACCATGTTTAATCAGTGACCAAAGTAACTGGATCCCCTCAAGGAGAATTCTAATTTCCTCTCCACCAAAATAGGCTACTTAGTTCATCATTTTTCTAAAGTGAGCAGGAACTCCTGCAACACATTACAAACTAATTCTATTTCATTACCACATAAATAATAAATATGTTGCCTCATCCTGAAACTTTTTTTTTTCCATAATTGAAATGGTTGAAAGATTAGTCCATCTAAATATAAACTAATTCAGATCATCTACTAATAATATTATTACTTGACTCTAGTCAACAAACTCAGAAATTGAAAGAGTTAGTAGTCATTACCTTTCAATTCCATCCCTTTATGGACCCCATAAACGAGTCTCTGTTCTAAATGTAGTATTTCCTTACTTATTCTTTTAGGGTCTTCTAGCTCACAATTAAGCTATGGTCTTAATCAAGCAAGTCATAGTTTTATCTATCTATCTCTCCAGACATAATATATTGGGTATCTATGATGGTAACGATATGTGCTAACATATAATGTTCGGATATAGAATCGAGTTATTATAAATGGATAGAGCTAGATGCTCTTATTTTATGATAGTAAGGATGATTGCTTCCATTATTGACAAAAAAAACATCAAATTCTCCATTAAGTACTTCAACTATGGTATAAGCAGAAGGAGCTGGTATGGAAAAACCTTGTGTTTAAGGTTCTAAATGGTAAATTGAGGTTGACTAGATTGATGATCTTATAGTTATTTGGCTAGCTATATATAAAAAAAAGAGTAACTTGGTATGTACTAACTATAGACAGTATAAAACATTTGAGTAAAAGTAAGCACTAAAAGAATAGCAACAGTAATAACGTAAATAATAGCCCATGCTTCTCTCTATAGAACCTGCTAATAAATAATAAATAATAAATATTTGATATTGATAATAAATAATAGCAGCAGACACGATGCAAATAATAGTTATAATATTTGATCATAGGTTTCAACAACTTAGACAGAAAACTATCATCAATATCAAATACCACCTCTTGGCATAATTTATTGAACATGTGGGCAACCTCATGGCTTCTCTCTAGCCCATGTTGAATGATGCCACATCAATGCAAGTGTATGACATCCTTCTCATAATTGATCAAGCTATCCATGAAGGCCGCAAAAGAGGTGATATTGTTGCTGTAATCTATGTGGCACTGCTCAAAGGTTTGGAATGTTTTTAAGCCCAAAAATCAGATTCCATATAATTAGAATTGACATTTAGGTAGCTAGAATTCATTTTGTGGGACCTATTTATAAAAAGACTAAAATACCCCTTCTTTCCCTCCTGTCTTCTCCTTTCACATTCTGAATTACACTTTCCCAACCTCCAAATTGAGAACCCTAACCTCAAACCACACCTCTACCATCACTTTTGAGCACCGCTGCGATGATGTCAACATTGCAGCAGCGAGGATTCAATTCATTTTTTTTATGGTCATAAAGCATTAACATGATCAGAGCAACCACCCCCCCTCTCCCCCCCCCCAAAAAAAAAGGAACTATTTAGAGGGATAAGATTGAAATTTTATATAGATTCAGCTCATTTTGGTTTATTCTACACAATAGAATTCAATTGTAACATTTTAAGATTTATTTCAAATGCATGCATTCTATTACAAATTCATTTCAATTCAATTCTATTAATAGAATTCAATTGAATTCTATTGTAGAATTGACTCCAAGCAGAGTGTTACAATTTTAGTTTACATAGGTTAAAATGCCTAATAATTAACGCTTTGGATCTCTTCATGACTTTGATGAAATAAGAAAAATATCACTGTTTAATCTTTCACTATTTATTTTCTCTGTTCATTAATTAGGTCTGAAGATCCATAACTTTTATGTAATTTTTCCCTCCAAAACATGAATTTGTTTGGCGTACTTACACTTAAAAAAGGGATGAAATTGCGTTAATGTTCTTGAAACAAAATTATACAAAAAGCTAAAGTGAAGGGAATAAAATGAATGCTATAAATCTATTAGTCTACCTCACGAATCAACGTTGCACTAGCATTCTCCATGGGATCCGCCAGCTCAATAGCCTGAGCAATGGTGACCCATCATTAACCACTCTGGGGTTCCCAAACTCATCCAACACGACATTCCTCCCTTCAAGTCATAATCAACACTACACAAATTAGTCCACCAATGTTCCTAACCATAAAACAACCCTACGGCCAGCGATGAAGTTCCATTTTTCATAGAATTTGTGATATCAAAGCACTTAATTCAGATAGAAACATACCAATAACTACAAAATACACCAAAAAAAAATAAAAAAAATCCACAACAAAGGAACGGGAGGAAACAAGAATACCTCTAGGGCCGAGGGTCACTCCGACGGCATTAGCGAGCTTCTCAACGCCGGCTTGGAGAGAGCACGGATCTCTCGTCGAAGGCGATGTCTTTGGCCGCCGCTCGAACGACAAGCCGCCGGTGGCCATCGGCCCTTCGCCCCCGGCTTGCTCTCCTCCTCGTGCTCTCCCCGCATCACAACCCAAACCGCAAATATCAGCAAAAGAAAAGGAAGGTATTCGACGATAGTCCCCAATTGCCGTGAGAACAGCTTTCATAGATCTTACATCAAAGGGTTCAGAGGCAGAGAGAGACCTGGCAAGGGGAGGAGCGGAGGATGGACGCCGTGGTGATTGCGTTGGCTGAAGCAATTATTTCGCGAAAGGAATCGAAGGCTTTTTCTCGATGGATGGAGAGGGAAGAGGAAAGGCAATAGAGCAGGAGGAATAACTGAGGATAAGGTGGGAGGACGGCTTTAGGGGTTTTAGAAGGACGTGTGCCTCGTAGCGCGCTCCTGAGAGTTTCTGGAACATTCGGAGAGCCCGATTTTTTCTGGCTTGGGGTCAGAGTGGGTGGCTTCGGTGCACCGCTTGGCGAGGTCGCTAGCGGGAAAGGCGTTATTTATGATTTAGGCTCGGTCTAAATGTCTGTTGGTAGCTGTTGATCAAAAATTATGAGACAGCTAATAGCTATCAAATGGATCAAAAATTATATCTATTAGCTATCAAATGGATCAATAAATTATTCAAACAAGTTTTTAATTTTTTAGATCAACTCGTCTAATTTGATAGATCTTCTCTTTTATGTTTCTTATATGATGAAAATTCACGGCATAATCTCAAGAGTAAACTGTGGAATGGGCGAATGGGTTAATGCTGTAGTTGAATAATATAAATATGTAATGCAAGTAAGGAAATATTTATGATGCTATGTGCATATGAAAAATCTCAAAAAAGTTGATAAATTTGTTTGTATAAATATGTATGTAGCCACTCACTACATACCATATCAACATTCATGCGAAACATTAATCACCTTATTAAAGAATTTTTATGTGCACAAGTGGACGATGTCAATTTGTTATTTATAAAGGAATGCTCTCCATTTGTCGAGAAGCACATTTTAATATTATGTTCTTAATAATTTTTTTATTTTATATATAGGAATACATAAAAAAGGTTAAAAAGCTAGATTGATCAAAAATTTATTTTTATATAAACAATTACATTCATCTCATACATGAAATTATTATCAAAAACATAATAATTATAGATCATGGCCCATAGTTAATCTTTAATAAAGCATCTATATATGATGGAGAATTCGTTCATACTAATGCTATTAAGAAATTTGTGATGGTTGGGGAACACTGAGGTCTTGTGTTTACGGATGCATTCTCACACGTGATCTTTTTTATTAATGAGCCTCGACTCTTTAACTTTCTTAAGATTAACTTTGACGGTAATATAAGGGGTGGAAGTATAAATTATGGAAAGGACTTTGTTATATACCGTTGTAATTTTCTCTTATTGCCAATGAATAAGTTATATCTATGATGTCTTAGTTTCACAAAAAGAATTGAAAAGTGCATGAGAGGAACTTATTTATGCCATTTTATGCTAGGGATAACTCGCATTAAGATGGAGGAAGACTCCAAAACTATGGTTAGTTGGATAGCAAAGCCTTATGCTCATCAAGATAGGGATCATCATCTTCTTAAAGATATTTGGAGATCACTTCCTCTCTTATTTCATTTGAAGTTGCACATATTTTCAAGGAAGCTAACAGTGTAACTAACAAGGTGGACCATTTGGGTAGTATAGCTTGAGACTCCATTATCTTTATAGTTAGATAACTTCGTGATCTTCTTTCTGATGCAAATAATTGCATTTACACAACAATCATGTAAGACATTCATATTAAGAAAAAAACACTTATAGATCAAAAGGTCATACCAATCAATATTATTATACCAATCAAGGAGAGAGAAGATGAAAGAAGTGGGAAGAAAATCTCTTCAAAAAAAAAAGAAAAAAAGAAAAACTTAACCTAATCCATTGTGACTCTTAGGATAAAATTGATGTATTATATAATCTCTAGCAAGTGATATCCTAGGCAGCTATCTTTTGATACTTCAGTCTACTCCCCATCAACAGAATTCAACAAAATTTTAAAAATCTTTATCATGACACATTTGTCTCTATACATTAAAGAGAAGGATTAAGATTAAAAAAGAAGGTTGTGAGATTTCACACATCTTTCATGAGGATCAAAGATGCACCCGCGGAGTTTTATAAAAAGAGGTAGAAAGAGGAGTTTTATAAGAGGATTGAGTTAATAGAAAGAAAAAAAGGAGGATTGAGTTTTTATAGAAGAGAAAAGAATCTTCCACGTTCGCATCTGGGACCAGCTCGGACCAGGTGAGGTGAGCATATAACTTTTAGGTGAGGTTCATAATAAAGTTTACAAGTCATTTTCAGATGTAATTGAAGGCAAAGAAGGAAGATTTTGTTACAAGTCATTTTCAAATGTAATCGAAGGCAAAGAAGGAAGATTTCATATTTCAGATGTAATTGAATGCAAAGAAGGAAGATTTCGTACAAGTCGTATTTCAGATGTAATTGAAGGCAAAGAAGAAAGATTTCGTATTTCAGATGTAATTGAAGGCAAAGAAGGAAGATTTCGTATTTCAGATGTAATTGAAGGCAAAGAAGGAAGATTTCGTATTTCAGATGTAATTAAAGGCAAAGAAGGAAGATTTCGTACAAGTCATATTTCAGATGTAATTGAAGGCAAAGAAGAAGATTTCGTATTTCAGATGTAATTGAAGGCAAAGAAAGAAGATTTCGTACAAGTCATTTTCAGATGTAATTGAAGGCAAAGAAGGAAGATTTCGTGAGACTATGCTTGGTAAACGGGTCGATTATTCGGTACGTTCCGTCATTGTTGTGGGTCCTTCGCTTTCATTACATCAATGTGGATTACCTCGAGAAATAGCAATAGAGATGAGGTGAGCATATAACTTTTTAAGAATGATGTGAGCATATAACTATGAGGTGAGCATATAACTTTTTAAGAATGAGGTGAGCATATAACTTTCTAAGAATGAGAGAGAGATTTCACACCTCTTTCAGGAGGATCAAAGATACACCCGAGGAGTTTTATAGAAAGAGGAGTTTTATAGAAAGAAAAGATGATTGAGTTAATAGAAAAAAAAGCTTTCGATGACCATACAAATTTACTGTAGATTGTATCCAATACTGCGCCTTTGAATAGATTGGTCATAAGATAAAGCACCTGAAATATATCAATGGCATTACCAACCAAAAGAGGCGAAATGAAAAAAGGGCATGTCAATCTTTTCTCTAGCTGATAATATTTACATGCATACGATAATTCAGCTAACAAAAATAGCTATAGAGATAACTTATATTTCACATTTCTGGAAAAGCTGATCCGAATCCCTATTTGGAGTAACATTCTTATGATCATCTTTAATTTTTAACCTGCAATCTGTTTTGAGATGTGGTTTCCATGTCAATGGCTCAATGCTGAAATAGGAATTTTTCTTCATCATATTCATGAAAGGTTAGCTGAACTACTACGGCAACTAAACAGTGTATGCAGGAATTTATATGTTAAACCAGGCATCTGAGATTTATCAGGTACAAGTTCTATAGATTTTGGAAACACCATAACCAACTCAAACCATGTTTAATCAGTGACCAAAGTAACTGGATCCCCTCAAGAAGAATTCTAATTTCCTCTCCACCAAAATAGGCTACTTAGTTCATCATTTTTCTAAAGTGAGCAGGAACTCCTGCAACACATTACAAACTAATTCTATTTCATTACCACATAAATAATAAATATGTTGCCTCATCCTGAAACTTTTTTTTTTCCATAATTGAAATGGTTGAAAGATTAGTCCATCTAAATATAAACTAATTCAAACAAAGATTTAAAAATTTCTGCACTGACAGTTCTTACAAAAACGCTAGCACAAGAAGGAAGATTTCGTATTTCAGATGTAATTGAAGGCAAAGAAGGAAGATTTCGTACAAGTCATTTTCAGATGTAATAGAAGGCAAAGAAGGAAGATTTTGGGAGACTCTGCTTGGTAAATGGGTCAATTATTCGGGACGTTTCGTCATTGTTGTGGGTCCTTCGCTTTCATTACATCAATGTGGATTACCTCGAGAAATAGCAATAGAGCTGAGGTGAGCATATAACTTTTTAAGAATGAGGTGAGCATATAACTATAAGGTGAGCATATAACTTTTTAAGAATGAGGTGAGCATATAACTATGAGGTGAGCATATAACTTTCTAAGAATAAGAGAGCATATAACTTTTTAAGAATGAGGTGAGCATATAACTATGAGGTGAGCATATAACTTTCTAAGAATGAGAGAGAGATTTCACACATCTTTCAGGAGGATCAAAGATACACTCGAGGAGTTTTATAGAAAGAGGAGTTTATAGAAAGAGGAGTTTTATAGAAAGAAAAGATGATTGAGTTAATAGAAAGAAAAGCTTTCGATGACCATACAAATTTACTGTAGATTGTATCTTATACTGCGCCTTTGAATAGATGGGTCACAAGATAAAGCACTTGAAATATCAATGGCATTACCAACCAAAAGAGTCGAAATGAGAAAAGGGCATGTCAATCTTTTCTCTAGCTGATAATATTTACAGGCTTACGATAATTCAGCTAACAAAAATAGCTTAAGAGATAACTTATATTTCACATTTCTGGAAAAGCTGATCCGAATCCCTATTTGGAGTAACATTCTTATGATCATCTTTAATTTTTAATCTGCAATCTGTTTTGAGATGTGGTTTCCATGTCAATGGCTCAATGCTGAAATAGGAATTTTTCTTCATCATATTCATGAAAGGTTAGCTGAACTACTACGGCAACTAAACAGTGTATGCAGGAATTTATATGTTAAACCAGGCATCTGAGATTTATCAGGTACAAGTTCTACAGATTTTGGAAACACCATAACCAACTCAAACCATGTTTAATCAGTGACCAAAGTAACTGGATCCCCTCAAGGAGAATTCTAATTTCCTCTCCACCAAAATAGGCTACTTAGTTCATCATTTTTCTAAAGTGAGCAGGAACTCCTGCAACACATTACAAACTAATTCTATTTCATTACCACATAAATAATAAATATGTTGCCTCAGCCTTTTTTTTTTTCCATAATTGAAATGGTTGAAAGATTAGTCCATGTAAATATAAACTAATTCAAACAAAAATTTAAAAATTTCTGCACTGACAACTCTTACAAAAACGCTAGCACAAGAAGGAAGATTTCATATTTCAGATGTAATTGAAGGTAAAGAAGAAAGATTTCGTACAAGTCGTATTTCAGATGTAATTGAAGGCAAAGAAGGAAGATTTCGTACAAGTCATTTTCAAATGTAATTGAAGGCAAAGAAGGAAGATTTCGTGAGACTCTGCTTGGTAAACGGGTCGATTATTCGGGACATTCCGTCATTGTTGTGGGTCCTTTGCTTTCATTACATCAATGTGGATTACCTCGAGAAATAGCAATAGAGGTGAGGTGAGCATATAACTTTTTAAGAATGAGGTGAGCATATAACTATGATGTGAGTATATAACTTTTTAAGAATGAGGTGAGCATATAACTTTCTAAGAATGAGAGAGCATATAACTTTTTAAGAAAAGGTGAGCATATAATTATGAGGTGAGCATATAACTTTCTAAGAATGAGAGAGAGATTTCACACCTCTTTCAGGAGGATCAAAGATACACCCGAGGAGTTTTATAGAAAGAAAAGATGATTGAGTTAATACAAAGAAAAGCTTTCGATGACCATACAAATTTACTGTAGATTGTATCCAATACTGCGCCTTTGAATAGATGGGTCACAAGATAAAGCGCCTAAAATATATCAATGGCATTACCAACCAAAAGAGGCAAAATGAAAAAAGGGCATGTCAATCTTTTCTCTAGCTGATAATATTTACAGGCATACGATAATTTAGCTAACAAAAATAGCTATAGAGATAACTTATATTTCACATTTCTGGAAAAGCTGATCCGAATCCCTATTTGGAGTAACATTCTTATGATCATCTTTAATTTTTAATCTGCAATCTGTTTTGAGATGTGGTTTCCATGTCAATGGCTCAATGCTGAAATAGGAATTTTTCTTCATCATATTCATGAAAGGTTAGCTGAACTACTACGGCAACTAAACAGTGTATGTACGAATTTATATGTTAAACCAGGCATCTGAGATTTTGGAAACACCATAACCAACTCAAACCATGTTTAATCAGTGACCAAAGTAACTGAATCCCCTCAAGGAGAATTATAATTTCCTCTCCACCAAAATAGGCTACTTAGTTCATCATTTTTCTAAAGTGAGCAGGAACTCCTGCAACACATTACAAACTAATTCTATTTCATTACCACATAAATAATAAATATGTTGCCTCAGCCTGAAACTTTTTTTTTTCTATAATTGAAATGGTTGAAAGATTAGTCCATGTAAATATAAACTAATTCAAACAAAGATTTAAAAATTTCTGCACTAACAGCTCTTACAAATGCTAGCACAAGAAGGAAGATTTCGTATTTTAGATGTAATTGAAGGCAAAGAAGGAAGATTTCGTATAAGTCGTATTTCAGATGTAATTGAAGGCAAAGAAGGAAGATTTCGTATTTCAGATGTAATTGAAGGCAAAGAAGGAAGATTTAAGAAAAATATCACTATTTAATCTTTCGCTATTTATTTTCTCTGTTCATTAATTACGTCTGAAGATCCATAACTTTTATGTAATTTTTCCCTCCAAAACATGAATTTGTTTGGCGTACTTACACTTAAAAAAGGGATGAAATTGCGTTAATGTTCTTGGAACAAAATTATACAAAAAGCTAAAGTGAAGGGAATAAAATGAATGCTATAAATCTATCAAATGGATCAATAAATTATTCAAACAAGTTTTTAATTTTTTAGATCAACTCATCTAATTTGAAAGATTTTCTCTTTTATGTTTCTTATATGATGAAAATTCACGGCATAATCTCAAGAGTAAACTGTGGAATGGGCGAATGGGTTAATGCTGTAGTTGAATAATATAAATATGTAATGCAAGTAAGGAAATATTTATGATGCTATGTGCATATGAAAAATCTCAAAAAAGTTGATAAATTTGTTTGTATAAATATGTATGCAGCCACTCACTACATACCATATCAACATTCATGCGAAACATTAATCACCTTATTAAAGAATTTTTATGTGTAAAGGAATGCTCTCCATTTGTCGAGAAGCACATTTTAATATTATGTTCTTAATAATTTTTTTATTTTATATATAGGAATACATAAAAAAGGTTAAAAAGCTAGATTGATCAAAAATTTATTTTTATATAAACAATTACATTCATCTCATACATGAAATTATTATCAAAAACATAATAATTATAGATCATGGCCCATAGTTAATCTTTAATAAAGCATCTATATATGATGGAGAATTCGTTCATACTAATGCTATTAAGAAATTTGTGATGGTTGGGGAACACTGAGGTCTTGTGTTTACGGATGCATTCTCACACGTGATCTTTTTTATTAATGAGCCTCGACTCTTTAACTTTCTTAAGATTAACTTTGACGGTAATATAAGGGGTGGAAGTATAAATTATGGAAAGGACTTTGTTATATACCGTTGTAATTTTCTCTTATTGCCAATGAATAGGTTATATCTATGATGTCTTAGTTTCACAAAAAGAATTGAAAAGTGCATGAGAGGAACTTATTTATGCCATTTTATGCTAGGGATAACTCGCATTAAGATGGAGGAAGACTCCAAAACTATGGTTAGTTGGATAGCAAAGCCTTATGCTCATCAAGATAGGGATCATCATCTTCTTAAAGATATTTGGAGATCACTTCCTCTCTTATTTCATTTGAAGTTGCACATATTTTCAAGGAAGCTAACAGTGTAACTAACAAGGTGGACCATTTGGGTAGTATAGCTTGAGACTCCATTATCTTTATAGTTAGATAACTTCGTGATCTTCTTTCTGATGCAAATAATTGCATTTACACAACAATCATGTAAGACATTCATATTAAGAAAAAAACACTTATAGATCAAAAGGTCATACCAATCAATATTATTATACCAATCAAGGAGAGAGAAGATGAAAGAAGTGGGAAGAAAATCTCTTCAAAAAAAAAAGAAAAAAAGAAAAACTTAAGCTAATCCATTGTGACTCTTAGGATAAAATTGATGTATTATATAATCTCTAGCAAGTGATATCCTAGGCAGCTATCTTTTGATACTTCAGTCTACTCCCCATCAACAGAATTCAACTTGTTTAACTTATCCATACTTCTATTAGACTGCCCAAAAGAAAAATTAATTAGGAAATGTTCTAATGGACATTGAAATATAAGAACAAAATTTTAAAAATCTTTATCATGACACATTTGTCTCTATACATTAAAGAGAAGGATTAAGATCAAAAAAGAAGGTTGTGAGAGTGTTAAAAGATAATTAAGAACTAAATGCTGTTGTATTTTAGCTTTTGAATGATTAGTAATCATGCATGCTTGGATGCATATGTGCATGAGAGAGAGAGAGAGAGAGTAAGGGGGTGCTAAGAATTTATCATCTGTGTGTGCACATGTGCCAGAGATAAAGTGAGAGGGGTACTAAGAATTTATTTAGAGGATAACTAAATAAGTGCTATATCTATGCATGATATAAAAAGGAAAAAGAAATTTATCTAGAAAATAATTGAATAAGTGCTAAATTTATACATGATATAAAAATGAAAAAAAAAGGGTCAATGGCCTCCAGTAAAAGATGAGTTAAGATGTAGTAAAATTAAAATAAATTGGATCATACAAGGCTTGAAAATGATAATTAATCTAATATTTAGTTAAAAAAAGAAAAATTATAACATAATAGAGAATAAAAAGATTCACTATGATATGTGCAAAGCATTATTTTTATTATAATTTTTCATCTTTTATAACGTAGTTATGTGAAGGATCTATAAAACCTTTTTTTTGATAAAAATTTTATAAAAAAATAAAATAGGGAAAAGAATATTGATTGCTTCATCTAGAAGCTATCTACGAATTGTGAGCTTTTGTAATAAATTCCTTAATAAAGGTGGTGCTCTTTGGTTCTTCTATAAGAAGATGTGGAAAGTAATAATACTCAAAAATATTAAAATATTTGTTTGGCTAACTCTCAAAAATAAGCTTTACATTGGGAAGGTACTTGTAAAAAAAAGAATAGGCTATAAGTGCAGATTATCTTTTCTGCAACTCTTCTCATAAAATCATATTCCACTGCTTTTGAACTGTCTTTTTACAAAAGATTTGTGGGCTTAATTTTATGATCGTTTATATATTACTTGCAAACTGCATGACATTCAGCATCTTCAAGCCCAATGGAGGACGAGACGTACCCTTATATCTTAAAGATTGGTATAGGATCAATTAATTCTATCCTTATAGTTGGTTCTATGGAAGGAAAAGAATACTAAAATTTTGTCATCCAAATCCTCTCCCCTGCTATCTATTATGGACAAAATTCTCTTTTTCTTTGATTCGTGGGATATATTGCGGTTGATAAGGCTAAGGATGCCCATGGACATCTAAAAGCAAAGCTTTGCACAAGTTAATAATGCTCCCTTATATATTCTTCTTCTTTATACATTCTTCTCTATAATTGTCTTTTAATAAAAGGGGAAGATAAGATCCCTCGTTCTTTCCAAAAAACCAAAAAAAAGGAAAAAGGAATCAGGAAAATATTAGATATTTTGTTAATATCAAAATAAGTAGCCATTGAAATCATGCCGGCCTCAACCGCAAAAAAAAGTTATGTACATATACTAAGGACATGACATCATGTTTTGAAAGTTCTAAGAATTCTAAAATATGTATATTTAAAATGTGCATTTTAAATGGACAGTCCAGACGAGAGGCTTAGGCATTATTTAGAGGTTTAATTTGAATAGTAGATATACTAACATGGCATTGGGATACAAAATATATTCTTCCCAGCTTTAGAAAAGTTTAAATTATTTAAAAAATATATTAATTCAAGGTAAAAAAATAAAAGTAGATTTGAATTCAAGTAAAAAAAAAAAAAAAAATGAAGGAACCAAAATTCAACTTCATACATAAAATCCATGAACATAAATCCAAGATCTTGTGTCTTGGCAATTTTTTTTTTCAGATAAAGACGTAGAATTGGAATGATGGCACCTTTTTTTTTAACTAATCATCCTACACATGCATTGCTTATGCTAGTATACATACGCTAGTTTAAAGTTGGGCCATTTATTTCTTCAAAATAAATTTAAAATCCTTGATTAGGTTAATTAATTTTTAGTACAAGGAAAATTTTAAACCTTTATAAAGAACATAAAAATACTAAACACATCTCATTTAACCTAATTTTTACCCATCTCAACATAACTAGTCCAAACTCTAGAATTCTAAATCTAATGCTCTGATAATGTCCACTCTAATTATCACATCTTGACTTGAAATATCGGATCAAAAGCTTGGTAACTATGGTACAACTATAAGACCTGCTCTCATAAGTATGTAAGATTTTCATCATGACATCATTAATTAACTAAACAATAAAATAAAATTTAATATTTATCATGCCTAAAATAAATCTTTAATAATTTAAATTATAAATATAGTCCAATATTGAATATAATTAAAATTAATCTTAAATTATGGTGTAAATTATTTTCCTCAATTAAACACTCCCCATTGGTGAATGAATCTATTACTTTGAATTTAGAATAAGGGAAACAAACAACTCAATAATTATTGATCATTTTAATTAGATAAAATGTATAATAGATCATTAATAAATGTGCCATACATACCAATAGGTCAGTATCCAAATACAGTAAAAAAAACAAAATTCTTGGTTTTCAAATATTAAACAACTATGAATTAGTAGCATGTAGTTTATTAGATATCTATGGTTTGAAATGTTACAATTAACTACCATTACTCATCCTTTGCAGCTAGCTAATAAAAAATTTAATAAATTTTTTAAGATGATGGTCTCCAACCATGTTTTTGATCAGTCATGTCATGGCATGCTTCTTTTTAGACATAAATTCTTATTTTACTCCCATCACCCTAGTGCCAATTATAAATTATAGATTTTTCCCCTTTTTTCCATAAATTTATAATTTTTTCTAAAGCTCCCTTTTTTTAATGAATTTCCTAAACCTCATGTGGCACTTCCCATCGATAAGTTTTTTTTGATGAATAACTCTCAGTAAGTTTATGCTGTCCAATCTAAGGCCACGGCCAGGAGGCCTAGCCAAAAGATGATGGGCATTCCGGGTCAGAGTGGGTGGCTTTGGTAAACCGCTTGGCGAGGTTGCTAGCGAGAAAGGCGTTATTTATGATTTAGGCTCGGTCTAGATGTCTGTTGGTAGCTATTGATCAAAAATTATGAGACAGCTAATAGCTATCAAATGGATCAAAAATTATATGAGACAGCTATTAGCTATCAAATGGATCAATAAATTATTCAAACAAGTTTTTAATTTTTTAGATCAACTCGTCTAATTTGAAAGATTTTCTCTTTTATGTTTCTTATATGATGAAAATTCACGGCATAATCTCAAGAGTAAACTATGGAATGGGCGAATGGGTTAATGCTGTAGTTGAATAATATAAATATGTAATGCAAGTAAGGAAATATTTATGATGCTATGTTCATTTGAAAAATCTCAAAAAAGTTGATAAATTTGTTTGTATAAATATGTATGTAGCCACTCACTACATACCATATCAACATTCATGCGAAACATTAATCACCTTATTAAAGAATTTTTATGTGCACAAGTGGACGATGTCAATTTGTTATTTATAAAGGAATGCTCTCCATTTGTCGAGAAGCATATTTTAATATTATGTTCTTAATAATTTTTTTATTTTATATATATCTATTTTATATTCTTAGTATTTTAATAAGATCTATTTTTTTAAAAATTTTTTAATATATATTTCAGCTTTTGGAGAAAGAATATAAAAGAAAAAATGCCAGCGATAAGCTGGCCTTGGAAGCATTTCTTTGACATGGATCAAATTCACCCACCGACCCACTTCTTCCGTTTTATAATGCAGATTTGATATAAACTTTAAAAAAGGAACATAGTAAAAAAAAAATCAATAGCCTGATTTAAAAGTTTATAATTAAGAAAAAAACGTTTCTCACTATAAAATAAAAAAAAAATTGAAGCTCAGTGTGTTTTTTAAAGCTAAAATCAAATCCACGGAAGCTTCGCTGCCACCGCATTGAAGACCTTTCCTTGTAAAAAGTGAAAGTTCATTAAATGCGGTTACGCGTGGCAAACTAAGACTTGGCATGGAGAAATGGAGTTTCAGTGCGGTCAACAGAAGGACCGCCTAACTTCCCCTGCACGATAAATACCGTCCTAAAAGATGCGGGAATAACTCTGAGCACAAGGACAGAGGGAGGAGACCAGAAGGACCACCACCATGGCTAGGGAGCAGATCAACGTCTTGAACGCACTAGATGTCGCCAGGACGCAGTGGTACCACTTCACGGCGATCGTCATCGCCCGCATGGGCTTCTTCACCGATGCCTACCACGTCTTCTGCATCTCCCTCATCACCAAACTACTCGGTCGCATCTACTACTTCGATCCGAAATCGGCATCCCCCGGCACGCTGCCTCCCAATGTGTCGGCCGCCGTGACCGGTGTCACCTTGTGCGGGACCCTCTCCGGACAGCTCTTCTTCGGTTGGCTCGGCGATAAGATGGGCCGGAAGAGGGTCCATGGCCTCACCCTTGTCCTCATGGTCGTCTGCTCCATAACATCCGGCCTCTCCTTCGGCAGCACCGCCAAGGGCGTCATAGCCACGCTCTGCTTCTTCCGCTTTTGGCTCGGCTTCGGCATCGGCGGCGACTATCCGCTCTCAACCACCATCATGTCGGAGTACGCCAACAAGAAGACCCGCGGCGCCTTCATCGCCGCCGTCTTTGCCATGCAGGGCTTCGGCATCCTCACCGGAGCGATCGTCGCCATCATCGTGTCGACCGGCTTCAAGAACAAGTACGACGTCCCTCCCTACAACGTCGATCGTGCCGGCTCGACGGTCCCGCAGGCCGACTACGTGTGGCGGATCGTCCTCATGTTTGGATCCCTGCCGGCGGGTCTGACCTACTATTGGCGGATGAAGATGCCGGAGACTGCCCGCTACACCGCCCTCGTCGCTAGGAACGCCAAGCAAGCGGCGGCCGACATGTCCAAAGTGCTGAACGTCGAAATCCAGGAGGACGTGGAGAGGGCCCAGCGGCTGGTCACCGACCGGGCCAGCACCTTCGGCCTCTTCTCCAAGGAATTCGCGCGCCGCCACGGCATCCACCTCCTCTCCACCACCAGCACCTGGTTCTTCCTCGATATCGCCTTCTACAGCCAGAACCTCTTCCAGAAGGACATCTTCTCCAAGATCGGGTGGATCCCGAAGGCTGCCACCATGAACGCCATCGAAGAGGTGTTCAGGATTGCCCGGGCCCAGACGCTCATCGCTCACTGCGGCACCGTGCCTGGTTACTGGTTCACAGTCGCCTTCATCGAGGTCTTGGGCCGGTACTGGATCCAGATCATGGGCTTCTTCATGATGACCGTGTTCATGCTCGCCCTCGCCATCCCCTACAACCACTGGACCCACAACAACGTTGGGTTCGTGGTGTTGTATGGCTTCACCTTCTTCTTTGCCAACTTCGGGCCCAACAGTACGACGTTCATCGTGCCGGCGGAGATATTCCCCGCACGGCTGAGGTCGACGTGCCACGGTATCTCGGCAGCGGCCGGGAAGGCAGGAGCCATTGTGGGCGCTTTCGGGTTCTTGTATGCGGCCCAGGATAAGGATCCGGCGAAGAGGGACAAGGGATATCCGGCCGGCATCGGCATCAGGAATGCATTGTTCGTCCTCGTGGCGACCAATTTGTTGGGGCTCGTCTTCTCGTTCATCGTCCCGGAGTCGAAGGGGAAGTCGCTGGAGGAGATCTCCAAGGAGACCGAAGAAGAACAGGTATTGGACTAGTACTCCTGCTTAGGTTTTTGGATTGGTTGGTGTGATCTAATATTTTCTGTCGTGCTGAAGCTTTATGCTTACCGTGCTTTCGATGTTTTCTTCTCCCTTACCGTCCTGGTTCTAGTGTATGTTCAAGTCTGCAGTCAAGTCTTGAAAGTCTTGTATGCTCAGCAAGATCTTTTGACAGCATGAAGCAGTGTAAATGAGATGCTGTGATACCAAAATAGGCCTCAGAATGTGACTGGATGTGGTTTAGATTAAATTATCGAGCCTTTCCGCTTCTGTTCGATTGTTGACATTTATATCGTTTTGTTTTGTTTTTTTTTTTTTTTTTTTTTTAACTGTAAGTAGGAGAGAGAAATTACAACAGGAGAACAACGAACAAGGCAACAAAGTTAACCTAACTGTTAAGGAGTGATTTTAGAAGCTCGTGAGCCACACAAGCCCTTCCACCTAATACACATTCCCAGGAATCAAAAGTACAAAGTATTTTGCAAGTAATAGCTTGTAAGAAAGAAGCCTTAGGAGAGAAATTCTTAGAGTTCCTCTCCCTTTGTGTCACTGGAATTTTTGGTCCTAAATCATACACTCCATTTAGCTGGAATTTTTCTTGGAGTAACAGTTTATAAACGTTGACTTGCATCGATGTGATTGAATGTGGTTTAGGTTACAACAAGCAATCCATTTGTTAAATAACAATGATTGTGAAAAAAAAAAGGAAGAAGATAATCTAAGAAAACAAAACAGCCAATTTGTTCTCCCAAGAGAAAAACAACCCAGTTGATTCCATGACTAAGTCGCATAATATATATTTATAGTTTTAAGTTTTGATTCTTAACTAGTATAATGTAAGGTCTAAATTGTGTTTCCAAAAAAATGAAGGGGAATACCGTTCCAACATCTATTAATTTTTGAATTCTTTCTTGATTTATCCTATTTTTGTTCTTAATTTTTATAATAGCCTTTCAAAAAGTTCAAACAAAGTCACTAAAGTATTTAGGAAACCATGGATGGATAGGATGAGAGATTGTTGTATTTTTAGGTGCTAGCATTAATTAGTCAAATATCAATCTGATTACCAATCATTATAGTCAAATATCGATCTGATTACCAATCATTATAGAAGATGTAAAAATGTAACAAGACAAGTCTTTATTCAAAAAAGTTAACCAAATTATTTGAGCTTTTGGACCATGTATAAGTATCTAAGTTTTGTATTACAAATAGCTAATATGAGACTAATACATTACAGCATGGGTTCCCATATTCTCTTCCTTTTTAGGCTTTGGCTTCTTTACTAGACTAAGAATTTAAGCCCAAATCTAATCAAATTCAATCACGATCACAAACATTATGATTAGCTTGTAATTAATCATAAAAAGAAATTTATTCTGTAATCCACATAAATTGTAATTCAGATTTGCTTTGATACTATTTTTAACAACACACGATCTCATCCGATAGAGTAGCCAGAAGGTATAATTTAGATTCTTTGATCCTATATAAATATCTAAGATATATCTTATACAAAGCTAATTAGGAATAAACATGTATCAGTATTAGTTCTCACCAAAAATACTTACCGACAAGTTAACACATATCAATTTAGTAGTGGCCTTCTAAAGATGAATGTTCAAGCATACTATGCCTTTACTAGCAAGGCTCATATGATAGTATCCATGCAATTGATGTATGACCCTCCTTTTGCATTTGTTATTGCACAATGTTCAACGCCTTAGCTACCAAAACTTTAGCCATGGCTAAGAAGAACTGGTCAAAATTTACTATAAATTTCTGCAATCAGAAGCTGAGTTAGAGGGCCTAGCCTATATACAGCTAACATGGTAAATTTATTCTCTTTTCTAGCACAGGGTAAATTTATTCTCTAGTCTAATACGTAATTCAAATCTCCCCAATGTTTCATGTTAACCAATTCACTAAATCCAAAATCCTAAACAATTAGCAATTAGGTAAGTCATCTAATCCAAAAGCTTGAAATATTATGAAATTGATTAGTGTACTTTTTGTAACAACCTAAGATTTTATCCAAAATTTTAGTCATAAAATATTATTTTAATTTATTTATCTTATATAAATATTCAAGATCCTTTCAGCGCATAGCTAATGCAAAACTAATACTCACCTATTTCAGTTTTTAGCCGGTTATAAAATAGAATATTTTTTGTTTAATACATGTCTAATAGTAATGATTAATTTTTTAATTATATTTAATAAAAAATAGCTGATTGGGTGCTACTAAGGAACCAATCCTTTAAATCAAGAATGAATTCGAAGGAGATTGGTTTTAAATTTTTAAATCCAACCTTATTAACATTTAAAATTGAATCAAATTAATATTGTCAGACCAAATTGATGCCAATGCTCAAGTTACCTGCCACATTACTCATCCTTTGCAGCTAGCTAATAAAAAATTTAATAAATTTTTTAAGATGATGGTCTCCAACCATGTTTTTGATCAGTCATGTCATGGCATGCTTCTTTTTAGACATAAATTCTTATTTTACTCCCATCACCCTAGTGCCAATTATAAATTATAGATTTTTCCCCTTTTCTCCATAAATTTATATTTTTTTCTAAAGCTTCCTTTTTTTAATGAATTTCCTAAACCTCATGTGGCGCTTCCCATCGATAAGTTTTTTTTGATGAATAACTCTCAGTAAGTTTATGCTGTCCGATCTAAGGCCGCGGCCAGGAGGCCTGGCCGAAAGATGATGGGCATTCCGAGGCTATACTCTTCTTCAAACTTTTCAATGCCAGTCTGCGTTCGACCGTAATCAAAATTACACGTAAGAATAATGCTCACGCCCGCTCGGCTCCCTTGCAATTCTGCTCTTAATAGCTGTTCACTCTAACACATCAAATCCTTGCAATTCCTGAACTTGAACCAATCTATTTTTATATTTTTAGTCTGCTCTTATTAACTTTATAAATAATAATAAATTTTATAATACTTTTGACTATTTATGAGTGGTACCATAAATAATGGCAACTCCAAAAATATATAAACATTGTATAAGGATATAAGGATTTTATATGGTAAAATTGAACAGTCGAGATTGAAGCTCTATTTTTAAAAAAATATATAAAAATATGATAGCTGAACCCTAATCTTTATGCTCATAATTATTTTTTTTCTTTCTAGAAGTTTCTATTTAATATTTAAGGGAAACTAATTAGTTTAGTCTTCGAATCTTTTTGAAGATCTCAGCATACTTTCTATAAGATGTGGTTTAATTTGACTAGCTTAATGACACATAGCAAAATTGAAAATAATATAGTATGGTTAACTAGATTGCTACATGTGCCCTTAAAAGAAGAAAATCTATTAAAAAAAAGATTTTCTTCTCTTATAAGGCTTTTAAAAGGAGTTTACCGATGTATTTGAAAGAAAAGATAACATAGTATGGTTAACTAAATTGCTACACGTGTCCTCAAGAGGAGAAAATCTATTAAAAAAAGGGGTTTCCTCCTCCCATAAGGCTTTTAAAAGGAGTTTATCGAACTATTTGAAAGAAATTTATCTATGGTTATTATTTTATTCGGATATCAAGCTCATTAAGGCATCAACTACAAGAGATCAATTCTAATAAGAACTTATTCAGACATTTATAAAACCAACCCAAGACCTCATAGATAGGGAATTCTCAACCTTAGCCTTTGATTCTACGAAACACATATCTTGAAAATTGAAAGTTTTCCCAAAGGCCATCTGTGAGCCTCCTCATGCTTCCTTATCCCTTACAAGTGGGTGAATAGTTCATAATATGACCATTAAAATCTCAATTTTAATCATAAAATCATGATCCTAAAATGTCTCACTAGTTCAAATCGTTCATAGAATTGCAAGTGTATGATATCAGTATGGCATCTCAATTTAGATCTTGAAATCACTAGGTTCGCAATGTTAAAGAGGATTTTACGATTTTAGACCAAAGAGGATACAAACTTCGTATCGATCACTTTTCTAAAGTTAAGTCATAAATATTATCTATTATTCAAGTTCTTTGACATAGCTAGCAAATAAAAGAAAGAAAAAAAAATTGGAATAGTTATGCAGCTTCTCCCTCTTCGACAAGTTGATAAACAACAATGAAAATTTTTGATTTAGATCTTATTTAAATTCTTATTTTTAGGATTGTTGTTTATAAAAATAGTGCAGAAATTTGATAATTTTTATGAGTGTGATGTCATATTATTGTTATATTAAAGCTTTGTAGAAATTTTGCTAATTATAATTTATTTATTTTTAAATTGTATATATATAATACTTATTTTTTATAAAATATAAAATCTTACTACACTTATGTATATATCAATAAATTACGGTAGTAGCTTCATCGTATACTTGCAATTCTGACTCCAAATTTAGCTGTGCCAGGTCGTGAAAATTTCCATAACCAAACTATATAATTGGCGGTCATGATGGTGGACTCATTGTCACTATTCTACCAATGATCCCATACAACTGAACTTAAATGTTACTCAAATCATATGCTGCCATGAGAAGTAATCAATCAAAAAAAAAGTTTTTGTTATGATGCTTGTGACGGTACGTAGGTAGTGCCGAAATTACTGGATAAAGATATAAAGGAATTGAATGATAATTTTGAACGAATAATATTTAAGCTTAATTTTTTTAAAATATATTAAAATAATATTATTAAACTTTCAAAAAAAAATATAAATGTCATATTTCTTCTAACCAAAACACTTGCTAACTTCTAACCAAAGGCTCTCGACAAGTTGACATTAAGGTCTATCAGTAGTTGTAAATATATTCGCCTTTATCCTTTTGACTAAATTATTATGTTGTATGCTAGCTTAGAAACACAATTAGACAAACCATGAGGAAGACGTGGCAAGGTGATGGATAGCAACAATAAAAGCCTTTCTATTTTAATATCCTGGAATAACGTGTGAAGTTGGTGGTTAGTTTCTATGAGACCCTGACCCGAGCTAGGTCCACTTGACCAGCTCGGGTTGAGTCAATTAAATAATAATAATAATAATAATAAGGAAGGAAAAATTTTGGAGAGGAAGCTGAAGCCTGGAAGGAAACAAGTTCCTCCCAGGCATGGCGTAAGGTAGGGTTAGGGCTCCCTAACCCTCCTTTTTATAAGCTCGTCAATGGAACTGGGGCCATCGACGGAGCCATGGGATTTTGGAGAGCTCACGGACGGACCGAGTCTTCTTCCTGATTCTAAACGAGCGCCCAAACCTTGAAACCAGCCTAATCTTCAGAGCCCTAGGTAGTCGTTAAGGCTCTGTTTCTTGGGACAAAAAACAGAGTGTTGAAGAATCCTCTCGCCGGCAAACATCTTCCATCCGGCAACGTGATCGACAAGGTAAGCCGCTCTCCTCCTTTTTCTCATTACATGCAAGGGTCCGGAGTTCCTAGGATCGTCGCCGTATGTCGCCGGAGGTGGAGATGAATTCATGTTCTGGAGTCTCCGTTTTGTATTCCACTTGTATCTCAGCCGTGATCTTGAATCCGGCAAACCCTTCATCCGATCTGGGAGCAGAGGTGGTCAGAGTGTTGAGTTGTGGTCACCGGTGCCGTGGCCGGCCGATGCTTGGCCGTTGACCCAACCGAAGTCCCTCGGAGCCGATACGTCTGCCGCATGGGAACCATTCTTTAAACTCTGTTTTGATGGAGTTCGCTGACTCCATGGCAGTCGGGTTGTGGAGAGGGGGACTAATTTTTGATCGGCGATGACACCTTGTGGGGACGAGATCTGAGGGAGTGGTCGACGGTGAAGCCAAGAGGATGAGAGGGCGTCCGGCAAGGAAAGAGAAGACGTAAGCCTTCTCTCTTGGCTAGGCGGAAGAAGACTGCAAGTCTATGTTGGAATTGAAACCAGCCGGTTCCTTGAACCGACGAGACAAATAAAAATAAATTATATATATATATATATATATATATATATATATTATGGTGGTATGATTAGGTTAAATTAGAATTGATCAAGGACATGTTTAGTTAGTTGGGAAATAACTTTCAAGCTCAGATGACTATAGGCTTTATTTTTGATAGGCCATAGTTGTGGAATCTTCAGTTTAGATTGTATTATGAATTATTGAAAATATATAAATAATAAAAAATTTCTATCATATAGGTGAACAACATCTCTAAAATTTCGTTTTTGGATTAGTGACTTGAGGTAAGTTGACTAAACATAAATTAATGAATAAAATATTTATCTGTAAAATTCTGGCTAGTGACATTTAATTAAAATTATTTCATAAACTATGATTACTAAAATTGCTCTATACATGAATACTTGATTAATGATTTTTAAATCCTGCTACTATTATTAATAGTATTGAATACTAAGATTATGAATGTTCTGATAATATAATTGATTCTAAAGTAAATAAATATCAAATATAACTACATAAAATTTAATTATAGAAATTAAACAATAAATATACTTTAAAAAAATATTAATTTCTATGTTATAACAGTAATAATATTATAATTATAGATAATTAAATATATTCATGAAATAATTATATTATTAATAATAATAAAATAAATAGATAAAATAATAATAGTTATAATAATAGAATAAATAAATAAAATAATTATAATTATAATAATATAATATAAAACTTCGGAATACACGCATAAGCTTTAACTGTCAAAAAAAAGAATAAATGATATAAGCTTAATATGAACTCTCGGTCTATTATGTCATGGCTCTGATACCATATTCTAATACCGAGACCGACACCCACCTCTACAGAAAAGATACGTAGAGGATACACCCCTATCTATAGGATTAAATGTGGTGCTTTAGCCCCTGTCCATAAGATTAAATATGGTGCTCGGATTCTGTCACAGGAATACATGTGGCCATAGTCTGTGACTATGGAGTATAAACTTCTAATAACATGAATTTCTATAACATAAATTTTTGATAACATAAATTCTTGGTAACATGAATTTCTGGTAATATGAAGTTCTAATAATATAAATTTCTGATAACATGTACTTCTGAAAAACATAAAATATTATTATCATGAATTATTGATGAAATGTATTACTGATATTATGAACCACTGATAACATGCAATATTGATAACATGAAATACAGATAGCATGAATGATCGAAGACATGTATTATTGATAACATGAAATACTAATGACATAAATAAGATAATATGAAAAATTGATAGCGTGAATAATGATTATAGGAATTCTGATAATATGAAATTGTTATTTAGTAATGATATGCATACGAATTAATGAATATTGATATGCTAATATATTAGTTAATTAAGTCTAAAAATTTAAATTTGAATAATTCATGGCTAGTTTTCTTATTGAGCGCGATCTCATAAAATGTCTTATATATTTTTTGAACAGAAAAGGGATTATGGGTAGATGCAGTACCTATCATATTAGTTGATTAGCTTCTTTTGCTAGCTCTTTATTTCTTCTAGTTTTGCTATTTCTTTGATTTGTAGTAAACTTTATTTGATTAAAGTCTTGAACTTGAGGTTTTTCTTATTTAGTTGTTTTAAGATTTTTAAATATAACTTAGACCATTGATTAGTTAAATTATGTGCTTTCAGATGCTTTGCGTACTTACATGCAGCGGATTATTATGATTCAGAACTATACCAAGGCCTGAGGCATGACAGTTTTACAACGACCAAAAGCTCCTACTGATAAACTTAATTGACAAATTCAAAGGCATTCAGAGGATTTTCCTTGGCATAAGGCAAGGATGGTCATACTAAATTGTAGATTTGGTGCTTGGCTTTAGCTGCAGTTGCTTTCCAGCACATTATTTTTCTCTATTTTTTTTAGTGCCCTTTAAGAATCCAGGACAGGAAACCCCGATTCCTTTGTATAAACCATAGTTTAATTATTCCTGTCGGGCACATTAGAAACACCTCCTAAGATTTTGAAAGCAGGACTTCCTATGGACCTCACCAATGAGTGAGGTATTAATCAATGCAAATTTTAATTAGATATGCAGGTTGGACCATGAAATGGGAGATGATTAATAAGATATATTAGAGTTAACAAGATTCTTTTCTTTTAATTAACAAGTTTTGAAAGTCATAAAATAATCATTATACAAGTCAAGTTTGAAAAATTTATTCATTGATCGTCAAAGTTATTATCGATATATCACTTAGCATCGAATTATACTAACATGTAATATTATATCTTATCAATTCTTATGTTTAATAAATAATATTAGTCCATTTGCTCCATTAAAAATACACACAGACATACAACTAAATCTTGTTACTTTATGATTTTATATATCTTTTTAGCTTATAATTTACGATTTCATAGTATCAATTATTTGGGACTCTTGAAAAAGATTTCTGTTGGAGCTCTGAGTTAAATGTTTTTCTGTTTGTCATTTCCTGCACTTCTTCATTAGAAACTCTTCCTTTAACAGCCTCGCCGCTTCAATCATATGCCAACTTTTAAAATTTAAACTTAAATTAAATAAACAATATCATGAGTTTAGAATTAAAATCTCTCAACAGAGCACGTGACTATTCTGAATGATGCAGCGAGAATCATGGTACAAAATTTTGGATCTTTTTGAGTGCACCATTGAAAAATATTTAGCGTATGGTGGGCGTTCAATGCCGTTTTGTTTGACTTGAAACTTCCAGCCAAGCCAACCCATACGTCACACTGTCATCATCTCCAGTTCAGTCTCCATTGGACGTTTCCACATAACCATTAGATTGGGATTTATTTTAATTAAACAAGCAAATAAATCTTCCTTTTGCTTTGTTGCACTTTGAAGAACGAACAAGAGACATTTGGTTGGATCCGCAGTATCAATGTAAGGTTAGCAATTCATATTTTTTTATACTGTATTCGTATCATATCGAAGCTAAGATAACATATACATATATATATATATATATATATATATATATATATATATATATATATATATATATATATATACATATATATATATATATATATATATATATATACATATATATATATATATAGATACATATACATATATATATATATATATATACACACATATACATATATATATAAATATATATATATATATACATATATACATATACATATAAATATATATATATATATACATATATAGATATATATATATATACATATACATATACATATATATATATGATATAATTAATTAATTATTAAAAATTTAAATATGAATATGATATAATTATTATGCAAGTAATATGACACAAGATGAAATGTATAATTTATTTAATAAATAAATTATATTCAATTGGTATGATACGATTTACTTAATATAAGTAGACGCGATTCAACCCACTTAGCATAACTCATTCAATATGTCTATAATTAAATGAGCTCTAAATGAATTATTTTTGAATTTATAAGTAACACGATTATTTCATATCATAATTATGTGAATATGTTTGCAACTTAAACCCACTTAAGATCAATTTGAATTCACTTATTTTGTACAATGTTTGAAATATGTTCATGTGTTGTCTTCAATTTTATCATCCCTAATCAATATTTTCTTAATTTATTACCATGGCTGCCAACTATCTTAGTTAAAATGCATTGCTCTTTGCAAGAGAAAAAGATGGTTAAAATATATGGGTTTTGTTAACAAGTATTTGAGAGCACTCATTGAGGAGCATTAAATAATACATGTATTTCTTTTGCTTATTTTAGTTTCAAAACATAAAATTATTATTTTTAACTAATTAGTTATATATATATATATTTATAATCTTTTTAAAAATAATATAATTTTATTAGTTGATTCATCTTTCTTTCATATTTAATGAAAGAGGTTTTTGAAAGATTTCTCATATTTATTTATTTTTTGATAAAATAAAATGGGAGGGAGTTAACCAGCATGGAGTGCAGTCAACATTTAATGATTTTATAAATTAAATTTATATTTCTATTAATTGAGTTGGGTTCTAATATCTGTGAACATTTTTTTTTAAATCTTGTCAAAGAATATGTAGATAGATCCATTTAATAGGTAGACAAGAAAATAGGTGTACTTGGAAAAATGTGCTACATGCCTCGCAATTCTAGTTTTGTTTTGCAGATAAAGGCAGTTTTAAGCATTTGTTGGGAGTGTTAAAAAAACAATCAATACATGATTATTCAACGCTTTTTAGTATTTTAAATTCATTAAAATCATGAATCATGATGATAATGAAAGATTGATAATTTATTGAGCTATTTTTTTAATTTTTTACTTTACTGAACTCGATATTTGACGTGACGAGGAATCGAAACGGTACGGTGTTGAAAGACCGCATTGAGCGTGGAAACCCGCCAGCTTGTTCCCTTGTGGAAGGAAGAGAGGTGAAATCACGGTCCCTTTCACGGTTCCCGCCGCCTACCATTGCATCAACGCGACCAGAGTTAGGAACGCGTGAAGATGATGTTGGGACTCCGTAGATGGCTGAAGAGTACTTGTCCGTCGAGGAAGAACCCACGCGCAAGATTAGCGAGCAAAGGTGAGACTTTGCAAGCCGTGGGGATACTTTGACGACCATGATTTTCTTTTTTTTTTTTTTTTTTATGGGTTCACATGACCTTCTCTTGCCCGCTCAACGTTGCCGAACAATCTCCGTAGATGACAAGCGAAGTCCACTGGGTGCTCCTCGCTACCTTATCCTCTCAAGGTCAACAAATGAAGTCCACCTGGGCGCAGGTTTTCCTGGCAACCAAGCGGAAAAACGTGGCAAGTATGTGGCTCTTTTCTCCTCTGATATATTAATATTATTCATTGATATCCAGATTTTATGTTCTAAAATTTAAAATATAGAGTTTATTGACTTTCTAAATCACTTTTTCTGCATGTAAATGTATAATAAACCAAATTTCATCCTCTCAACAACAAACATAGAAATCGTATTACCATCCGTTCCATCCTTAATTTTCTACCCAAACAAACACTGGTTTCATTGTATGCCTCGATCTTGCAGCCAGAGTTGCAAGCAGGTAAATCATGCTGGAGTTAAATCTAAGCAGGGACAGTCCTGTTGTAACTCGTTTCGGCCGTCTGATCTTCCTCCTCGTTCTCCCCGGACATCTCTTCCAACGATTTCCCCTTGGACTCCGGCACCAAGAAGGTAAGGAAGAACGCAAGTAGGCACAAGCCGGCCAGCAGGAACAGCGAGTTCTTGTTACCAATGCCGGCCGGGTAGCCCGGATCGGCCTTGGACTTGTCCTGGTCCTGCACCGCATACAAGAACCCGAACGCCCCCACGATCGCCCCCGCCTTCCCGGCGGCCGCGGAGATCCCGTGGCACGTCGACCGCAGCCTTTCCGGGAAGATCTCGGCCGGGACAATGAATGTGGTGCTGTTAGGCCCAAAATTGGCAAAGAAGAAGGTGAACGCATACATCACGACGAAGCCGATGTGGTGGCTCTTCCAGTGGTGGTAGGGGATTGCGAGGCCGAGCATGAAGACGGTCATCATGAAGAAGCCCATGAGCTGGATCTTGAACCGGCCGATGATGTCGATGAATGCGACGGTGAAACAGTAGCCGGGGATGGCGGCGCAGAGGGCGACCAAAGTCTGGGCGAGGGCAACCTTGAAGACTTCTTCGATGGCGTTCATTGTTTTGGCCTTGGGGATGCAGCCGCTGGCGCTGAAAATGTCATTCTGCAAGGCCATGGCGGTGTCCAGTAGGAACCAGGTGCTGGCGGTGCCGACTAAGTGAAGGCCATGGCGGTAGACGAACTCCTTCGAGAAGAGCCCGAATTTGCCTGCCGGGTTCCTCGTGAGCTCTTCGACCTTCTCCTGCTCCGCCGCGATCTCGACCTGGAGCACCTTCGTCATGTCGGCGACGGCCTGCTTGGCGTTCTTCGCGACGAGAGCGGTGTACCGGGCGGTCTCCGGCATCTTCATCCGCCAGTAGTAGGTGAGCACCGCCGGAAGGGCGCCGACCATGAGAATTATCCGCCAGACGTAGTCGGCCTCGGAGATGGTGGAGCCGGCCCTGTCGATCTCGTACGGCGGCGCCTTGTAGCGGCTTTTGAAAGCAGCAGAGACGATGAGGGCGACGATGCCACCGGCGAGGTTGCCGAAGCCCTGCATGGCGAAGATCGCAGCGATGAAGGCGCCGCGGGTGCGCTTGTTGGCGTACTCGGACATTATGGTGGCGGAGAGCGGATAGTTCCCGCCGATGCCGAAGCCAAGCCAGAAGCGGAAGAAGCAGAGGGTGGTCATGACGCCCTTGGCGGTGTGGCCAAAGGAGAGGCCGGAGGCGATGGAGCATACCACCATGAGCATGAGGGTGACGCCGTAGACCCTCTTCCGGCCCATCTTATCGTCGAGCCACCCGAAGAAAAGCTGGCCAGCGAGCCTACCGCATAAGGCCATGCCGTTGACGGCCTGCGCCACGTTCGGAGGGAGCGTGCCGGGAATGTCGGAGTTTGGGTTGTAGTAGTAAATCCGACCTAGGAGATTGGTCACCAGGGAGATGCAGAAGAGGTTGTAAGCGTCGGTGAAGAAGCCCATGCCGGCGATGACGATCGCCGTGAAGTGGTACCATTGCGTCTTGGCAACATCAAGGGCGTTCAGCACCTGGGTCTGGTCTCTAGCCATCTTCCTTTCTTCTTCCTCTGGATAAAAGTGTTCTGCAGTAGATATCAGACATAGGGGAGAAGACTTAGATAAACAAGGTCAAAACAGTATACAAAATTATAAATATAATATATCTCGTCCGCTTACCATCGAAACCGGGAAGTTAAGAGAAGCAGACAAAGGGGACAGAAGCATAAACGGGGAAGTTAAGAGAAGCAGGCAAAGGGGACAGAAGCGTAGACGAATCAGAAAGAAGGCAGCTAAGTAAATTACTCCACGATCTTCAGAAACACAAAATACGAGAGATTTTTGTTTTGGTCGTCTCTTTGTAGAGACGGAGGAAGGGAATCAGAAGCAAGGCAGCTAAGTAAATTACTGCACGAGCTTCAGAAACACAAAATACGAGAGATTTTTATTTTGGTTGTCTCTTTGTAGAGACGGAGGAAGGGAACGTACGAAGAAAAGAAGGCTACTATTCTTTTATTTTAAAAAGCGTAAGGGTATTCCAGCAAGATTCTGAAAGATATGGGAGGAACTGTCAGAGTGAAATTATAGAGTTAAAAAAAGAAATTAGTAGTTCCGGGACCATAGTAACTAGATTCTAAAAAGGACTTCAATAAGGTATATTTGCTTATAAAACAACAAAAAGATAAATAAACAACAAATAAATAAATAAATAAAATAAATAAGCAACATACATGAATATTAATCGCTAACTAGCCAAGTATTATAATTACATATTCATGTCATTTCTATGACAACATTGGAAAAAAATCAATATTTTGATGCTAACAGATTTGATAATTTCGATCTAACAGTATTTTATTAAATAGCGTAAAAAGTATTACATACATTAAAAAAATTAAAAAGAAGTGGGGCACGGGGCAGGGGAATCTAAAAGAAACGGGCAGGAGGGAGAGGGAGAGAGATTTCACACCTCACTGGTAGTAGAAATGGTAGCAGATCTCCTCCGAGAAAGAAGGATAGGGGAGCTCTTCTGAGACAGGAGGATAGAAAAAAGATGGGTCGAGGAGGCCGTCGGAGGTAGGCTTTTATAGCACAGAACAAGGGCCCACCAAACCTCCGCGCCACCACTCCGTGCTAGCTTCTACGAAGCGAGAAGCTAGCTTCTCGAAAGTCTGCCGATCGCTCCGTGCTAGTCGTCTCTGTGCTAGTTTTTACCGATCGCCCGAATTGGAACCTAAGCGGATTCCCGATCCTGCCGGTCGTCAAGCACTAACAGGACTACAAAATATCATATTTAATATTATAATATATTATATTTTCCTATATTATATTATATTTATAAATATATTATATATTATAGCAGCGGAACAAGGGCCCACCAACCCTCCGTGCTCGCTTCTAGAAAGTCTGCCTATCGCTTTCACCACTCCGTGCTAGCTTCCCTCCCTCCGTGCTAGCTTCTAAAAGCCTGACGATCGATTTCGAGTCAGATTCCCTCCCTCCGTGCCACCACTCCGTGCTAGTCGTCTCCGTGCTAGTTTTTATTTTATAAATGTTTACGGACATCCGACCAGGGTCTGCCGATCGCCCGAATTGAAACCCAAGCGGATTCCCGATCCTGCCGGTCGTATCCTGTGCTTTGAAGAAAATTGAAACCCAAGCACTAACAGGACTACAAAATATCATATTTAATATTATAATATATTATATTTTTATATATTATATTATATTTATCATATATCATAAATATAAATAATAATATAATTATTATTATATTATAATAAATATTATTATGTATTTATATTATTATAATAATTAATTTTAAAAATTATATTATTATTATATAATATTAATTAGGAGAAAAATATAGTTTTGGTTCTCAAACTTTTATTGAAAATTTATTTTAATTCTTAAATATTCAGTTGTTATAATTTAATCCTTCTCAGCGTTTGACTAATTGAGATAAGAATGCAACGTTCTTAATTATAGCAATGAAAGTTTGAGGACCAAAAATATATTTAAATCTATTAATTATATATTAATATGTAATAATATAATACTATTATTAATATTTTAATATATAATACATATATAATAATATTAATATAATACAATAATAAATAATATAATATAATTATTATATTATATTATATTATAAAAATATTATATAATATGTTATAATATATTATAATAAATAACTATATTCAAACATAGTTAAGTTTAGAATATAGTTACTTTTTTCATCTTTAGATCCTTATAGGCTTTGAAGTTACTTCATTTTTTTTTACTTTTTTTCATCTTTAAATTTATGAACTATATAAATTCAAGAATAAAAAAATGATCAAATTTAAATTTGGCTACATTTGAAAATGTAATCGAGTCTATTTTTTTTAATATATATTATTAGAAGGATTCAAAATCATATTTCTATGAATGGTGAAAGAAATAAGCTATTTTAATTCTGATCTTAACAAAATTTGGTTTCAGTTTTAATTTCTGAATACCATATCAAAGGATCGTTACTGTTATTTTCTTTATATTTGTTTATGTGATAATATTTTCATGAATGACAGAAGAAATAAGCTATTTTAATTCTGCACTTAGCGAAATTTGGTTTTGATTTTAATTTCTAAATACCATATATCAAAGGATCCTTATTGTTATTTTCTTTATATTTGTTTATGCGATAATTTATGGTCCATCAGTTTGACGACGGAGAGACCGATCATATGGATTCGGGGGCTAGGTGCAGCCTGGGACGCACGTGGCAAATAAAGTTCATGTAATGGCTCAATGTGCTCGTGGTAAAGTTCATGTAATGGCTCAATGTTCTCGCGGGCTTTGGTTTAAGACGCGCAGCTTTTGGCTTAAACTACGACCCTTCGTGGCACTGCATCTCTGACATCTCTCTCATCGGCGATTACTCAAGCTGTGCTACTAATTTTAAAATAGTATGAACACAAGCGTGTGAATTTTAACTACGTGCCAACCAATTCGAGCGGTTATTTAAACCTGTTAGAACTATTATTGATTTATCCAGTAATGATCCAGCTGCACCAAAAACTTGGTACTTAGATATGTCGCAGTAATTAAAAAGGAACTGGATAGTGATTCAAAATGAGGTATAGACGTTTTCCTTTTTCTCCCCTCAGTGTGTTCCAACTGGAAAATGCGTCAATGTTTCCTAATCGTGGCTTTGTGTGTGTAAAGGAGAGAGAAAAGGCCAAGGAAACACAGAATGCAAATAAAACAGGAAACGGAATCACATGAAGATTTCGTTTGGTTTATCTGGCTGAGACCTGGTGACATGTACGTGGGGAGAAAAGGAGGAAGTACAAAAGGGGACAATATATATATATATATATATATATTAGAAGCTTTTTATTCTAAAACATTTAATATTTAGCAGTAGTCATAAAAAATATTACTATTATTATTTATAACTTTTAACTTTATATTTTATTTAAAATTTATTATATTTCATACCATTATTTTGGTATCATATTTGATTACCATGATTTATAATAATATTATTATAGTGCTAATTTTTAGTTTGAATTATATTTAATTGTATTTTCTATTTTGAATTTCATATTTAGTCACTTTTATTTATTTATCTTTTTATTGTTGTATGCTTTATTTTAATTTTATTTATATTTTGTAAATCTCAATCTATATGCTTTTTTATATTTCTATTTATATTCTTAGTATTCTAAGAAAATCTATTTTTTTTATTTTTTTAATATATATTTTAGCTTTAAGAGAAAAAATATAAAAAAAATGCTAGAAATAAGCTGGCCTTAGAAGCGTTTCTTTGACGTAGGCCAAATTCACTAATAGACCAACTCTCCGCTTTACAGTGCAGATTTGATATAAACTTTTAAAAAAGGAACCAAGTAAAAAAAATCAATAGTTTGATTAAGGAGTTTCTAATTAGGAAAAAAAAAAATGTTTCTCACTGGAAAAAAAAAAAAAAACTGAAACTGATTAAAAAATATATTTTGATTGAAAAATAAAAAGTTCACTGAAAAAGAGAAAAAAACGAGTTAAACAAAAATTAATAGAATGAACGGCTATAAAAAATAATTAGATTGGACTAAACAAAAATTAATAGAATGAACGGCTATAAAAAATAATTAGATTGGACTAATAGATTGATCGGTCAAAAATAAAATAAATGGTTTAAAAAATAATAATTTGATCGATTAAAAAATTGATTAAAAAATTAATGGTTAAAAAAAATAAATCAGATTAATAATTTAATGGGCTTAAAAATAATTATTTGCTTGACTAAAAAAAATTAATAGAGAAGGGAAAAAAAAAAGCGTATTTAAAATAAAAAAAATCGAACCCACGGAAACTTCACTGCCACCACACTAAGCACCTTTATTTGTAAAAAGTGGAAGAAATAAAATTTTAGGAGCGAAAAAAATCTCTGCATTTCATTAAAGGTGGTTACATGTGGCAAATAACAACCATTTATACTCTCCCTTGGATGGAAGGGGTATGGAGAAGGACTGCTTAACTTCCCTTGGATTATAAACACCGTTCTAAAAGATGAGGGAATAAGCCTGGGCACAAGGAAAGAGGGAGGAGACCGGAAGGACCACCACCATAGCTGGGAAGCAATTCTCTTTTCTTGCACCAGTTTTGTATGTGAAGATTTCTCTTTTCTTCCCCTTTTTTCTAAAAAAATAAAAAAAATTTTTATTGAATCTAAAAACATAAGATGTTACATCTTGGATCTTGCTATTGATGTTAACCTATTGCCTTTCATTAATTATTTAATATGGAAACAGCGTTATACCATGTTGATAGATGTTGGTAAACGTATAAGTTGCACTTAGTGCAACTCTAAAAGCATTACATCATTTTTTAATTGAGATTCTACTTTCGTGATCCAAGCTATTGGCTTATTATCTTTAAACTGCTGACATAACAAAGTTATGCAATTTGAAAATTCCAAAGCTATGTATCAAGTGGTCAAAACCACTTGATTAAAAATTTATAAATCATATAATTTTTATATTTAAATAGTTTAATAATAATAAATTATATTTAATGATTCTGATAATCAATGCAAAACTCCCATGATCTAAACTCAAAATAGTTTAATAACTTGCTGGCATTGTAGGGTGTAAAGATATACACAACGAGAAGGTTGGTTTTTGCACGAGGGATCTCGGGCTCTCTCCCAGCCTACCTGGTGCTCCACTTAACATAGTTTAAAGCTGAGCCCAAACCGAAACCGGGTTGCCCATAAAATGATCACAAACCACTTACCCAAGACTTGCCCGAATATTTATGATGACTGGGCCTTATAAAAATCTGGATTGGGCCGTATGGACGCTATCCTGGAAGAGCCCAAGTTTGTTTTAAGTCTCCAATCCAGACTTCGTTTGTTTCGGGTGAGGTCGAGGTCCCGTTGATCCAGCTGCACTGGAAAAGCCCATCATCTCATAAAGGACTCAGCCAACTATGTACAACTCTACATGGATCTCCGAATTTTAACAAACATAGAGGGCTCGTTTGATTCACAGGTGATTTACAGAAAAAAATAAAATATCTAAAAATTAAATTCTCAGGCATAGAATGTCTAAATTATCACATTTGGTTGATCATAAAAAATAAGCATTTTCTTGAGAAAGAATGAAGCTGTCACGGTTGAACAGTTTCTTTCTCAAAAAAAAATAGTGTAGAATATCAATTATATTCTTTAGTTCTTAAATTTTTTTTTTTTACCATCTAATTTTTTTAACTTCTATATGAATTATAAAAAATGATCAAGAAATCAAGATACCAAAATTTTAAATCAAGACAAAAATTTTAGATCAAGTTGACACCCCGTAAATCTGAATCGAAACGTTTTTTTCTCTCTTCTCGCTCGTTGATTAGGAAAAAAAAAAAGTATACAACGGAAAAGAAGGGTATGTTGAGAAGAAAAAGGAAACACGCTGCGATTAAAAAGTAAATCCCATGATACCTATGATATTTTATTTTCCGCAAGAATTCAAATCCTGTGAGAATAGAGTATTCCCACGGATGGACCTTAAAAAGATGAACCAAACATTCTAATTCGTAAAAAATAAAATTCTACGTTCTCCTTTACCATGAACTAAAGGAGCCAAGAACTTGTTGAAAGTCCAGCTCTACCAGAGTGGTAGAACACAAAAAAAGAGGACCGTTCTCCATTCCCAGATCACAATTTTCAGCTGTAACCTTTCTTATTCAGGGTGTGGACAAATTTGTGAAATGTGACCGAATGCAAGCCATCTGGGATCCACAAGACGTTTGCCAGATTTCTCCAGCCTCAAAGAAATTAAAAAAAGAGGAAACAAAGAGAAAACAAGAGGAAAAACCTCTTCGCTTGTAACTGATTGATTGCCAAGTAACGGTTGCCCTGGATCAGTGAGCACAATCTACATGACAGCAAGCCGGAACCCTACTCTCTAAAATATACACAAGCCTCTGTAGCATTGCATGGTAGTGTTGTATACACTACTGCACCTCCATCCAGACCCACCGGAGGCTCCCAACTTCATTAATTTGCTCTGGTTCTATCACAAAAATACATGTGGCCATAATCAGTGACTCTGAATATAAACTTTTGATGACATAAATTTCTGGTAACATAAATTTCTGATAACATAAATTTCTAATAACATGAATTTCTGGTAACATAAATTTCTAATAACATATATTTCTAAAAATATGAAATACTGATATCATGAATTACTGATGACATGCATTACTGACATCATGAACCACTGATAACATGCATTATTGATAACATAAAATATTGATAGCATTAAGGACCAAAGATATGTATTACTGATAACATGAAATACCAATGACATGAATAAGATAACATGAATAATTGATAACATGAATAATTATTATATGAATTTTGATAATATAAAACTGTTATCTAGTAATGATATGCATACGAATTAATGAATATTGATATGCTAATATGCTAGTTAATTAAGTCTAAAAACTTAAATTTGAATAATTCATAGTTAGTTTTCTTATTGAACGCGATCTCATAAAACGTCTTATATGTTTTTCAGATTCAAAGAATTGAAGAGGGATTATGGGTAAATGCACCATCTATCAAACTAGTTGATTAGCTTCTTTTGCTAGTTTTTCATTTCTCCTAGTTTTGCTAGTTCTTTGATCTATAGTGAACTTTATTTGATTAAAGTCTTGAACTTGAGATTTTTCTTATTTAGTTATTTTGACATTTTTAAATATGACTTGGACCATTGATTAGTTAAATTATGTGTTTTAAGATGCCTTACATACTTGTATATAACGGATTGTTATGATTCAGATCTACACTAACGTATGGGGTGTAACAGTTTTACAATGGCTGAAGGCTCCTACTAACAAACTTAATTGACAAATTCAAAGGGTCAAGCAAATAAATCTTCCTTTTGCTTTGTTGCACTTTAAAGAACAAGCAAGGGACATTTAGTTGGATCCCGTAGTATCAATGTAAGGTTAGCAATTTATATTTTTTTATACTATATTCGTATCATATTGAAGTCAAAATATAACTATATATATTAATACGAGTATAATATAATATAATTAATTAATTATATCAAAAGTCTAAATATAAATACGATATAATTATTCCACAAGTTATACAACACGAAATGAAATACATAATTTATTTAATAAATAAATTATATTCGATTGGTACGACATAATTCACCCAATACAAATAAACACAATTTGCTTAATATGAATAGATACGGTCAACCCACTTAGCATAACTCATTTAATATGTTAATAATTAAATGAGTTCTAAACGAATCACTTTTGAATTTATAAGTCAATCTACAATACGACACGATTATTTCATCTCACAATTATGTAAATATGTTTGCAACTTAAATCCACTTAAGATTAATTCAAACTCACTTATTTTATACTATGTTCTAAATGTGTTAATGTGTTGTCTTCAATTTTATCATTCCTAATCAATATTTTCTTAATTTATTACAATGCTGCTAACCATCCTAGTTAAAAAGCATTGTTTATTACAAGAGAAAAAGATGGTTAAAATAGATGGGTTTTGTTAACAAGACTTCGAGAGCACACGTTGAGGAGCATTAAATAATATATATATTTCTTTTGCTTATTTTAGTTTCAAAACATAAAATTATTATTTTTAACTAATTAGTTAAATATTTTTTTTCATAATTTTTTTAAAAATAATATAATTTTATTAGTTGATTCATCTTTCTTTCATATTTAATGAAAGAGGTTTTTGAAAGATTTCTTATATTTATTTATTTTTGATAAATAAAATGAGAGAGAGTTAACCTGGAGTGCAGTCAACATTTAATGATTTTATAAATTAAATTATATTTCTATTAATTGAGTTAGGCTCTAATGTGAGGATTTTTTTTTTTTTAATCTTGTCAAAGAACGCGCAGATAGATACATTTAATAGGTAGATTGCTTTCAAGAAAATAGGTGTTCTTGGAAAAAAAAAAAAAAAATGCTATATGCATCACAATTCTAGTTTTGTTTTACTAATAAAGGCAGTTTCAAGCATTTGTTGGGAGTGTTAAAAAACAATCAATGCATAGTTATTCAACGCTTCTTAGTATTTAAAATTCATTAAAATCATGAATCATGAAGGCGACAAGATTTAAATTTGAAATATTATTGGTTTTTATTAGACATCGCACGTGTCAGATAATGAAAGATTGATGATTTATTGAGCTTTTTTTTTTTTTTAATTCTTTACTTTACTGGACTCGATATTTGAATCGAAACGGAACGGTATTGAAAGACCGCATTGAGCATGGAAAGCCGCCAGCTTACCATTGCATTAACGTGACCAGAATTAGGAACGCCTGAAAGATGATACTGGGACTCTGTTGGCTGACGAGTACTTGTGCGTTGAGGAAGAAACCACACGCAAGGTTAGCGACCAAAGGTAAGAATTTGCAACCCGTGGAGATAACATGAGACGCTTGTTGACCAACATGAATCGCATGGATAATGATCTCATCATATCACACTTTCCACACTTTTCTCTCAAATAAGAGAGGCTCGAGAATACTTGTATATAAAGCAAAAAGAAAAATAACTTCCATCCACATGGAGTTAAGTATGCATTTAATGTGTTATATTAATATAATTATGGTGCAAGTTATATTAATGTATTTTATTAACATTATTATCGTGCAAGTTATATCCACATAGAAAAAACTAATCAGAAAAATACTTGTATTTAATGTGTTATATTAATATAATTAGAGTGCAAGTTATATTAATATTATTCATTGATATTCAGATTTTAAAACAAATCACTTTTGTTACATGTAAATGTATAATAAACCTAAATTCATCCTTCCAACAATAAAATAGATATGGTATTACCATCCGTTCCATCCTTGAATTTTCTACCCAAACTATGGTACCCTGTTTTTCAAACAAGGTATCTTCTTGTTGAACCAAAATCAAATTCCATTTAAATCAAACCCCTGGATTAAACCCCTGTTAATCCTTGACAAACTCAGATTATATCTCAATAGACTGGTCATATTGTTATCATATCCTAACAAATCATAACAGAAATCTGTTGAGATCTAACCTCTAACAGAATTTGTTACGTGATTTGAGGTTGGGAATCTTCTATAAAGCCGCAATCAGCGGCTGAAAGTCTCCCCATTCTTCCTTCTTCTCTCCTCCCTCCGCCAAACCCTTCGAGGATCCGTCACCGCTCTCTACCTCTCTTCCTCTCCACGCCGCCCCGCCTTTATTCTCTTCTTCTTCCTCTGCCTTCTTCTGTCGCCGAACGCCACCGATCCTCCTCTGCCTTCTTCTGTCGCCGAACGCCACCGATCCTGGCGCCGATCTTTCCCTGCACTCTCTTTTCTTCCGAGAGCACTGATCCTTCCTTCTCATCTCGCCGTCGCAGTCATCAACCTCGCCCTTCTTCTCTGTTCCCTTCTCGACGTCGCAGGGGCCGAGCCATCGGCGTCTCTCCTCCTTCTTTCTACAAAACCCTCACTCTCCGCTGTCTTCTCCTCCACCGCCGTGGAGGACTGCGTTGTCCTCTTTCTTTCTTCCTCTTGGATCTCGTCGCCGCCTCCCTCTTCCTTAGCTGCGGCCACCGAGTACCATCGCCGCCTCCCTCTTCCTCCGCTGCGGCCACCAAGATCCAGCGTCACCGCCTCACCGAGGCTTCTCTCTGTTGCCGAGCACCGCGCCACCCTTCTTCTTCTTTCCCACCGATCGCCATCGATCTCGTCAAGGAGCGCCGCCGTTTCTGTTCCGCGGCCGCTGCCTTTCCGCTTGTCGTTGCGGACCTCTCCGCCATCGCCGCTTTTCCCCTCTTCTCTCTTAGGTTTACGGGGCCTGGGAGACGGGTTTTGGGAAGCCCTCTTCTCTCTTAGGTTTACGGGGCCTGGGAGACGGGTTTTGGGAAGAAAGGGGGTGGGCTATGGGCTGTGGAAGATGAAGGCTCAGCCTTCTTTAAGTTTGAACCAGTGAGATACTCGTTAGCGTGAGTGATTAGATTATGATTTATTAGAGGAAAATCTTATGATCTAATTGATGATTTCATGGAGTTTAGCCTATCTAATTCAGTGGATTTAACCTGAATGCAGAATTAGTAAACTAATTACATTTATTTCAAGATCATTTCATAGTGGGTTGGGTTAGATATATGTCATATAATTGAATCGATCTGAACCTATGAAAACTTATTTGTATATGTCATATAATTGAATCGATTTGAACCTATGAAAACTTATTTGTTTTAAATCCTAATGAGCTAATATGATCTTAATATCTTAATTATAGCGATTATTAATAGATCTGAATCCGTTAGTGCTATATGAACTAATTAAGATTAAGGACAAGTAGGGTAATTAGGTATAAGTATGTAGTGGCACTTTTGTAAATATGGCTAAGTTTGTGAAAATGTGCGGCTGTGATCACATGGAGGTGATTGTTTGGATGCAGCATGGAGGTGATTGTTTGGATGCAGCTTCGATGTGGCTGATGGATGATTTGGATGATGATTTAGATGTGGCTGCCATCATATGCCATCACATGGAGGTGATGGTTTGGGTGTAGCTTCAGTCGTGTAGCTTCGGTCACATAGAGGTGGTGATTAGTTTGCATGGTATTTATCAAGGTAAATGAAATTTTTATTGATTGATATATTGTTTATTTATTGGTTGTCAGCAGGTATATATATATATATATTGTGACAATATTCTTTGTATAAGCATATATTATATTAAAATATTTAATTGTTTATTTAGAATATTTATGACAGTAAATATAAAAATTTTATTAGACTTTCATATATCTCATAGACACGGGCAGAACCTCATTCATTTTGTAGGACGAGGAGGATGCATATCTCATATATCTCTAAGCAGTGATAGGTTCGGCCGTCTGATCTTCGTCCTCCTCCTCCTCAGACATCTCTTCCAACGATTTCCCCTTGGACTCCGGCACCAAGAAAGTAAGGAAGAACCCAAGTAGGCTACAGCCGGCCAGCAGGAACAGCGAGTTCTTGACACCAATGCCGGCCGAGTAGCCCAGATCGGCCTTGGACTTGTCCTGGTCCTGCGCCGCATACAAGAACCCGAACGCTCCCACGATTGCCCCTGCCTTCCCGGCGGCCGCGGAGATCCCGTGGCACGTAGACCGCAGCCTTGCCGGGAAGATCTCGGCCGGGACAATGAAGGTGGTGCTATTAGGCCCGAAATTGGCAAAGAAGAAGGTGAACGCATACATCACGCCGAAGCCGATGTTGTGGCTCTTCCAGTGGTGGTAGGGGATTGCGAGGCCGAGCATGAAGACGGTCATCATGAAGAAGCCCATGAGCTGGATCTTGAACCGGCCGATGGTGTCAATTAATGCGACGGTGAAACAGTAGCCGGGGATGGCGCCGCATAGGGCGACCAAGGTCTGGGCGATGGCAACCTTGAAGACTTCTTCGATGGCGTTCATTGTTTTGGCCTTGGGGATGCAGCCGCTGGCGCTGAAAATGTCCTTCTGCAAGGCCATGGCGGTGTCCAGGAGGAACCAGGTGCTAGCGGTGCCGACTAAGTGAAGGCCATGGCGACGGGCGAACTCCTTCGAGAAGAGCCCGAAGTTGCCTGCCGAGTTCCTCGTGAGCTCTTCAACCTTCTCCTGCTCCGCCACGATCTCGACTTGGAGCACCTTCGTCATGTCGGCGACGGCCTTCTTGGCGTTCTTCGCGACGAGAGCGGTATACCGGGCGCTCTCCGGCATCTTCATCTGCCAGTAGTAGGTGAGCACAGCCGGGATGGCGCCGATCATGAGAATTATCCGCCAGACGTAGTCGGCCTGGGAGACGGTAGAGCCGGCCGGGTCGATCTCGTACGACGGCGCCTTGTAGCCGCTCTTGAAAGCGGCAGAGACGATGAGGGCGACGATGCCGCCGGCGAGGTTGCCGAAGCCCTGCATGGCGAAGACGGCAGCGATGAAGGCGCCGCGGTTGGACTTGTTGGCACTCGGACATTAAGGTGGCGGAGAGCATATGGTTCCCGCCGATGCCGAACCCGAGCCAGAAGCGGAAGAAGCAGAGGGTGGTCATGACGCCCTTGGCGGTGTGGCCAAAGGAGAGGCCGGAGGCGATGGAGCATACCACCATGAGCATGAGGGTGACGCCGTAGACCCTCTTCCGGCCCATCCTGTCGCCGAGCCACCCGAAGAAAAGCTGGCCGGCCAGCGTGCCGCATAAGGCCGAGCCGTTGACGGCCTGCGCCATGTTCGGCGGGAGCGTGCCGGGGATGTCGGAGTTTGGGTTGTAGTAGTAAATCCGACCGAGGAGATTGGTCACCAGGGAGATGCAGAAGAGGTTGTAGGCGTCGGTGAAGAAGCCCATGCCGGCGATGACGATCGCCGTGAAGTGGTACAATTGCGTTTTGGTAACATCAAGGGCGTTCAGCACCTGGTCTCTAGCCATCTTCCTTCAATAAGATATATCTGCTTATAAAACAACAAAAAGATAAATAAATAAAATAAATAAGCAATATACATGAATATTAATTACTAAGTAGTCAAGTATTATAATTACATATTCATCTGCTTTCTTTTAATTAATAGTGGGAAGGCCACGCCACCCACGAGAACTTTATTTAACTATGCTTTTTTTTCACTCTATTTTTTCCGCCTACACAACTACTAAGCTTAAGCTTGGCGGGTCGAGTCCTCTTAACTCCAAGCGAAGACGTCTATGTATTCCTAGAGAAAGCGGATCGGATGAGAGTTCTTCGGCCTCAACTTATGTCAGCGAAGCGCTTGATGAACGTGGGTTCGCGGATTGTCCTCGGCACCAAAATTTAAAAGTTCAATATTTTGATGCTAACAGATTTGATAATTTCTTAAATAACATAAAAGGTATTAAAAAAATTAAATTTTAATCTAATATTATTTTATTAAATAACATAAAAAGTATCATATAGATTAAAAAAAATTAAATAACATTCACATAGATTAAAAAAAAATTTAAAAGAAATGAGGCAGGAAAAAGGGAGAAAGAGATTTCACGGATTAAAGATACACCCGCGGCGGAGTTTATAAAAAAAAAAAAACAGACTTCTATGAAGTTTTACGGAGTTTTATAGAAATATATGAGGATTGAGTTAATAGAAAGAAAAGAGAACGGACTTCTACGGAGTTTTATAGAAAGAAAAGAGAACGGGAGCACCATGGAAGAAACAAACAAAGGACCACCACAGTGGAACTTCACACGGACTAAGAAACAATCAAAGTACCACCGTGGAACTTCACACGGACTACACACTTGGACCCGCAAAGAGCACGGACTACACACTTGGACCCGCAAAGAGCACGGAAGAAACAAACAAAGCACCGACAAAGCACCGTGGGACTACACACTTGGACCCGCAAAGAGGATTGAGTTAATAGAAAGAAAAGAGCACTATAACATCGGACGAGTGACGAAAGGACCCGCACGGAAGAAACAAAGCACCCACCCACCGTGGACCGTGGTGCATCGGACGAGTGACGAAAAGAGGATTGAGTTAATAGAAAGAAAAGAGAAGGATTAAGCGGCACTTGGGACCCGCACGGCACTTGGGACCGCGTTCGCACCCGAGATGAATTTGTCACGGTGCATGGCACGTGAGACCCGCACGGCACCTGGGACCGAGTGATAAAGGAAAGAAAGGAGGATTGAGTTAATAGAATATAAGATACGCACCCGCACCTGTTGCGCTCGCACCCGAGAAGAATTTGTCACGTTTTGCACCCGCACGGCACCTGGGACCGAGTGATGAAGGACCAGGTGAGAGGGGACTAGGTGGGGGGAATAAGGCCAGCATACAACAGGTGAGGGGTGAGGTGAGCATAAGGCCAGCATACAATAGATACAACTTTACTTTTCTAAAAGGCCTGAGCATAAGGCCAGCATACAACTTTACTTTCTAAAAGGCCAAATTGCACTCGTAAGAAGAAGCCACGGATTATTTTATAGTACACTTGCAATGGATTTAAAGGTTAAAATCTTCACTAGATTTAACCCAATTGATGAAGCCAGTTGATAAAGATTTATGCTGATTGTAGCTGAATTGAATCACATCCAACAAATCAATTTTTCTGACTTACGGTAACATAGTGACGAAGATACTCCTTCAATAATCCATTTATTTTTTCTCTACGCTGTAGAAAATCGCAGCTCCGTGCCAAATAGCTTGAACAACGACGTCCAGAATTTTTCCATGAATCTTGGATCTCTTTCACTAATTATTTCCAATGGTACACCAAAACTTTTCACTACTCCATTGAAAAACAACTCCTCTGTACATGGATAAGGTGCGGCCATGAAGATCGCAAACTTAGAGAAACGATCTACCACAACAAATATCGACCTCATCCCTTCACTTCCTCATCCCATTCACTTCTGGAAATCCAGTAATGAAATCCATTGAGACCGAAATCCATGGCTTCTCTGGAATAGAAAGTGGCTGTAACAAACCAGCTTCCTTTCTCCTCTCCACTTTATCCATTTGATAAATGTAACATGTCTTAACATAGAGTTCTATATCCTCTTGCATTCTAGGCTAAAAATACGATCTGGATAAGAGTGCCATCATCCTTTCCATTCCCGGATGCTCCCCCACTACGGGTCATGACTCTCTTTCAAAAGCATTTGCGTAAGTCCTCCACCCTTCGGAACAAACAACCGACCACCTTTAACATAAAGTAGCCCACTGTCCAATCAATACCTCCGAATAGACCCGGCTTTAACTGCTTCCACAACCTTTGCATAATCAACATCCTTGCTTGCAAAGTCCTTCAATTGCTGCAGAAATTTGCTGTTGAAAGAACTAACCGTTGCAACATAGGCTTCCAGATTCTTCTTACTCAATGCATCAGCAACCAAGTTTTGTCTCCCCGGGCGATGAATTCAATCAAAACATAATTCAGCCAGAAATTCCTGCCATCGTGCTTGTTTAGGAGTCAATTTTTTCTGAGTTGTGAAATAAGTATTTGCCACATTATCAGTCACAACTGAAAATTTACTTCCAAGTAAATAATGTCTCCATTTATCCAAACAATGCACTACTGCTGTCATTCTTTTTTATGAACTGAATATCGCTGTTCAGTTGAATTCATCTTTCTGCTTTCAAATGCAACCGGGTGTCCACCTTGAACCAAGACTCCACCAATTGCTATCCCTGATGCATCTGTATGAACCTCAAATGGCTGATCAAAATTAGGAAGTCTCAACACTGGCTCGGATGCAATACACTTCTTCAACATCTCTAATCCTTGCTGACATTCCTCATTCCCATCCCATGGCCTATCTTTCTTCAATAAATCTGTTAAGACACCAGCAATCTTCGAATACCCTTTAATAAATCTACGGTAGTAATTTGCTAATCCAAGGAATGACCTCAAATCAGCAACCCCTTTTGGAACTGGCCAATCCAGAATAGCCTTAATCTTGTCCTCTTCCATATGGATTTAGCCTTGGCTAATTCTATATCCCAAAAATGATACATAGGATTGACAAAATCTGCATTTCTCTTTTTTAATATACAACTTATATCTTCTCAAAGCAGAAAACACCAGATATAAATGCTTCAAATGATCCTCTAATGTATTGCTAAAGATAACAATATCATCCAAATATCCCACTACAAAATCATCAAGATACTCATAAAGAACATCATTCATAAGATTGCAAAATGTAACAGGCGCATTCGTCAAACCAAATGGCATAACTAGGAATTCGAATGCCCCATACCTTGTTACACATGTTGTTTTTTCTTCATCCTCTTCCGCAATACAAACTTGCCAATACCCAGATCTAAGATCCAACTTGGTAAAGAATCTTGCCTTTGCCAATCGATCAAACAAATCTGTGGCATTCAGAATAGGATAAGAATTCTTGATAGTGACTTTGTTTAGTGCACGATAATCAACACACATCCGCAAAGAACCATCCTTTCTTTGAAACAACACCGGTGCTCCAAATAGTGCTTTGGATGGCCGAATCAATCCTGATTCCAACAAATCATCCAATTGCTTTCTTAATTCCAGCAATTCACTAGGAGCCATACGATAGGGTACTCTCTTAGGTGGTAAGGTTTCCGAAATTAGTTCAATCTGATGATCTATGTTCCTTCTTGGCGGCAATTCTTTAGGAAGTCCTTCAGGTATAATATCAAGAAACTCTCCAAGAATCTTCTCCACCTCCTTCGGAACCTCAACAATCTTTTCACATTCCACCTCCCTTATCGCTACAAGAAATGTTTCTTCTCCTCTTTTCAATCCCCTGTTGGCCTGCTTTGCTGAAATTACCAATCCTCTTCCATTTAGATTGCTTGATTCAGCTTTCACAAAGTATGGAGATACCTCATCTCCCACCAACATTCCTTTCAAATGAGGAATCAAGGATACTTTGGCATTGATCAAGAATTCCATTCCCAAAATCAGATTGAAATCATCTAGGGAAACTATCATCAAATTGCAAGAACTTTTCCAACTACCTACCTCCAAGACAACCTCAGCACAGCCATAAACTGGTACGACTCCAGAATTTACAGCCTTGATCTTGCTAGGACTCTCCACCACCTTCAATCTCAACCTTTTGGCTTCTCTACGAGACATGAAATTATTAGTAGCTCCTGAATCCATCATAGCTCGAACACATGCGCCATTTATCTTGACATTCGCAAACATAAGGCCGGCATAAGACTTCGGAACCTTCTCCAAATCAGCTCCAATCGCATTCACCAAACGAATTGGATTCACCCGTGGTGCCGATTCTTTCATAGTCTTCTTTTCCTCATTTTGTGAAATGATACCATTCAAGACTTTCCTTTTTGGACAATTTCTTGCTTGATGAGCTTCACCACATATGAAGCATCCCCAAGAATTCTTTTTGCCATGAAAAGATGACTGCGGTTTGGAGTTAGCCGCAGCAACACTTTTCTTTTTCTTGCCCTTAACTCCTTTCTTTTTCACTTCCGTTCTTTAGCCGATCTATCTTCAACCAAATTAGGCTTCTCCTTCACCTTTCCACCAGAATATGGATTCCGGAAGTCCACCAATGCTTCCGCCGCTGCAATGGCAGAAACTATATCCTTCACTCCTTGCCTACGCAACTCCGCTTGTGCCCAAGGTTGAAGACCCGATAAGAAATTGAATAACTTGTCTTCATCCGACATATTCACGATGTCTAACATGAGAGAACTGAATTCTTTCACATAATCTCTCACCGATCATGTTTGCTTCAATCTCTTCAAAGCCTCTCTTGCAATCCACTCCGTGTTGCAAGGCAAGAATTGATCTCGTAATTCTTTCTTCAAAGCACTCCATGAATCGATATGGGAATGCCCTAAATTCTGATCTTCCAGCATTCTTGTTCTCCACCACAATTTGGCATCCAATCCAAGAAACATGGCTGCAAGATTGACTTGATCCAATTCAGGCACCTTCATGGCTTTGAAATAGTTTTCCATATCCCAAATAAAATTTTATAACTCCTTAGCATCTCTACCTCCGTTGAAAATATTTGGATCTTGGTGCATGAGTGTGGCGTGGATCTTGGTGGTCGTTGGAGCAAAGCAAGGTGTGGCGCAACCTTAGCAAGCGAGTTGGTGGCAAGATTCCCAAGTTTCGGAAGCAAGAGGGTCATTCTTATTGAAAGAAGGCTATCTTATGGCATGCGGGAGGATCCTGGCCCATATGCATGCAAGGAGGGCTGGTTGGAGTGAGCGCAACTCCAACACCGCACACGGTAGAGATAGGCTCAACGAAAGAAAAATTGAGTCTTATTTCGCTCTTTACAAGGAGGTGTGATTGGTGGTGTGAGAGACTTTAGAAAGAAGAAGATATGCACGTTCGGCCAAACTGCACGTGAGAGAGCCATGGAACGTTTTATTGATGGTGAAGAAAGGGCCAAACTGCACGTGAGAGAGCCACGGAACGTTTTGTTGATGGTGAAGAAAGGGCCAAACTGCACATGAGAGAGCCGGAACGTTCCACGGAACGTTTTGTTGATGGTGTAAGAGACTTTAGAAGATCTGTCACGTTCGCACCTGCGACCAAGTGAGCATGTAACATTCTTAAAATATAAAAAAATAAATTATAGCAATGAAAGTTTAAGGACCAAATATATATTTAAATCTATTAATTATATATTAATATATGTAATAATATAATACTATTATTAATATTTTAATATATAATATATAATTCATATATATAATAATATTAATATAATATCAATAATAAATTATATATTATAATTAATATATTATATTATAGAAATATTATATAATATGTCATAATATATTATAATAACATCATATATATTTTTATATTAGCTAGATTTGACCTTCATATATATTATAATAAATAACTACTTTCAAATGTAGTTAAGTTTAGAATTCCGTTATTTTTTTAGATTCACACATAATTTGAAGTCACTCCATTTTTTTTACTTTTTTTTCATCTTTGGATTTATGAACTATATAAATCCAAGAATGAAAAAAAATGATCAAATTTAAATTTGGTTACATTTGAATGTAACCAAGTCTATTTCTTTTAATATATAATATATATTATTAGTAGGGTTCAGGAAAGAAATAAGTTATTTTAATTCTGATCTTAGTGAAACTTGGTTTTGATTTTAATTTCTGAATACCATATCAAAGAATCCTTATTGTTGTGATGGCGAAGGGATCGATCACAAGTTGTTCTAGGAATACTAAACAACCAAGAGAAAAACAACCCAGTTGATTCCTTGACTAAGTCACATAATATATATTTATAGGTTTAAGTTGGTTCCATGACTAAGTCACATGATATATATTTATAGGTTTAAGTTTTGATTCTTAACTAGTATAATGTAGGGTCTAAATTGTGTTTCCAAAAAAATGAAAGGGAATACATCTATTAATTTTTGGATTCTTTCTTGATTTATTCTATTTTTGTTCTTAATTTTTATAATAGCCTGTCAAAAAGTTCAAACAAAGTCACTAAAGTATTTAGGAAACCATGGAAGGATAGGATGAGAGATTGTTGTATTTTTAGGTTCTATCATTAAATAGTCAAATATCGATATGATTACCAAACATTATAGAAGATGTAAAAGTTAACCAAATTATTTGGGCTTTTTGACCATGTATAATTATCTAAGTTTTGTGTTATAAATAGCTAATATGAGACTAATATATTTCAGCATAGGTTCCCATATTCTCTCCCTCCTTGTTTTGAGGAGTATCTCAATTATCCAATGGGCGGCTTCAAGCAAAAGGTGGTGTAGAATTGGGTGTTAAGGTGTTAGCCAACATTGTGAGGAGTCTTTGGGGGTAAAGAAAGAGTCCTTGTATTGGAGTTGGCATGCTGCCGAAATGCTTCAAGGGAAGAAGGTCTAGCTAAAGGGGTTTGAGTGGATGAGTGTGGCGTGGATCTTGATTGATTGTTGAAGCATCGTAAGGCGAGGCGCAGCCTTTACAAGGGATTTGGTAGCAAGATTCTCAATTCTTAAAGGCAAGAAGGCCGTTCTTGGTGGAAGAAGGCTATTTGTGTGGCATGTGGGAGGATCCTGGCCAATATGCATGCAAGGAGGGCTGGTTAGAGTGGGCGCAACTCTAACGCCGCACACAGTAAAGGTAGGCCCAATGAAAGAAAAATTATACTCTATTCCGTCCTTTACAAGGAGGTGTGACAGTGAAGAGCTGCGCACAAACTAGGGTGTAGAGCGCAAGCGGCGCGCACACCTAATCGCGGCAGCAGGGTCCCGGGCTGAGCGCACGCGAGCATGAAGGAGTGTGCGCGTGCAAACGAGGGTGCGTGGTGGATGTGCGCAAGGCCGAGCGACACATGGGCGATGCGCGCGCATCGGACCCTTGGCGGATTATGCATGGAAGACCAAGTGGCCAGGCGTAATTGTCGTGCGGGGCGCATGATGGGCACGCATGCGCGCAACCGAGTCGGGCTAGGGTGTGCGCAAGTGCGCGGATGAGGCAGGCGTGTGCGCAGGCCGGACGCGGCAGGCGCAGGCACGTGCATAAACTGGATACAGTGCATGGAGCGCTGCACAAGCGCATGCGAGCATGCAGGCGGGTGAGCGGTGCGGCGCAGCAAGGTTGGATGCGGCGCGCGGGCGTGCGGTGCGCCAGGCGATCGAGGCACAGCCAAGGCAAGGCCGAAGCGTGCCTGGGCGCGGCCTGGGCATGGCGCGCACGATCTGGGCGCGCGCCAAATCAAGCCAAGTTGTGCGCGGCAGGGCGCACGGGAGCTGGGTGTGCGGCGACACTTGGGCGCGCGCATGGAGGCCAACTAGGCGATGATGTGGCGGCTAGGCTGATGTGGTGCCAAGGCATTGGCTCCTTGTTTTGAGGAGTATTTTAACTACCCAACGGCTAGTGGAGTGTGTGCATGTCTATTTAAGGACTTGGGCGGCTTCAAGGAAAAAGGTGGTGTAGAATTGGGTGTTAAGGTGTTAGCCAACGTTATGAGGAATCTTTGGGGGTTTGCGAGAGGGAGTTCTTGCAAAAAAAGAGTCCTTGTATTGGAGTTGGCATGCTGCTGATATGCTTCAAGGGAGGAAGGTCTAGCTCAAATGGGTTTGAGAGAAGTCTTATCAGAATTGTGAGAATTCTTGTAAGGGGAATTGATCTTGGTGTGAGGTTCTTGATGGAAGAAGTCTCTTAGATCAATGAAAGTCTCTCTTTCCCAATCTCATTATGTGGATGAGTGTGGCGTGGATCTTGATTGATTGTTGAAGCATCGCAAGGTGAAGCGCAGCCTTTGCAAGGGATTTGGCAGTAAGATTCCCAATTCTTGAAGGCAAGAAGGCCGTTCTTGATGGAAGAAGGCTATCTTGTGGCATGCGGGAGGATCCTGGTCAATATGCATGCAAGGAGGGTTGGTTAGAGTGGGCGCAACTCTAATGCCGCACACAGTAAAGGTAGGCCCAATGAAAGAAAAATTATGGTCTATTCCATCCTTTACAAGGAGGTGTGACAGTGGAGCTTTGTTCAATTGTGTTTGACAAAGTTCTTAATATTCAAAGCTTCAATTCTTTGTTGGAGAAGAGGTTTCTAAGCTTCATTCTAAGGAATTTGAAGATTGGCGTGGTAGATCTGGAAGGGTGTTTTCAGTTTTGAAGTTCTTTGGAGTTTGGGTGTTTTCTTGGCTTTCTTGGAGGAAATCTAAGATTTTCAAGAGGTGGAGGTTTCTTGTTCAGATTTTCAAGATTGTGGTATTCTTGGAAAGGAAGAAATCTTCTTTGTTTGCTGAAATGTTTCTTGATTGGAGATCATGACGCTAGCCAAACGAATCACTCGTTTGGAGGAGATAGTGGGTGATCCGGGTGAAAGAGAGATTTCAGATTTGATCTCTTTGCAGGTAGATGGTCAAGAAAGGATGGAGTCTATGCAAACAGCTCAAAAGGAACTTGTTAAAGACTTGGAGATTTGATTTCATCATTAGCGTGAGGAACAAGAAGATTTGGTGAAGCGCATGATGGAAAGAATGAGGATCTTGGAGGATGAAATCAATGTGTTGAGAAGGGCTATGGCGAATGGTCCAAATTCATCTTCTACAAGTCAGGATCAACCAATTAAGATAAAGATTCCATAACCAAATGTTTTCAACGGAGGTAGAGATGCTAAGGAGTTAGAAAATTTTATTTAGGACATGGAGAATTATTTCAAAATCATGAAGGTGCCTGAATTGGATCAAGTTAGTCTTGCAGCCATGTTTTTGGGATCGGATGCCAAACTGTGGTGGAGAACAAGAATGGTGGGTGATCAGAATTCAGGGCGTTCTTGTATTGATTCATGGAGTATTTTGAAGATCAATTCTTGCCTTGCAACACGGGGTGGATTGCAAGAGAAGCTTTGAAAAGATTGAAGCAATCAGGATCGGTGAGAGATTATATGAAGGAATTCAGTTCTCTCATGTTAGACATTGTGAATATGTCGGATGAAGACAAGTTATTCAATTTCTTGCTGGGTCTTCAACCTTGGGCGCAAGCGAACTTGCGTGGGCAAGGAGTGAAGGACATGGTTTCTGCCATTGCAGCGGCGGAAGCATTGATAGACTTCCGGAATCCACATTTTGGTGAAGGGGCAAAGGAAAAGCCTAAGTTGGCTGAGGGAAAATCAGCTAAAGAATGGAAGTAGAAAAAGAAAGGAGATAAGGGCAAGAAGAAGAAAGGTGTTACTGCGGCTAAGTCCAAACGACAGTCCTTTTTCCAAGGCAAAAAGAATTCATGGGGTTGCTTCATATGTGGTGAAGCTCATCAAGCAAGAAATTGTCCAAAGAGGCAGGTGTTGAATGCTATCATTTCACAAAATGAGGAGAAGAAGACCATAGAGGAATCCGCACCAAGGGTGAATCCAATTCGTTTGGTGAATGCAATTGGGGCTGAAATGGAGAAGATTCCGAAGCCTTATGCTGATCTCATGTTTGTGAATGTTAAAATAAATGGCACATGTGTTCGAACTATGATGGATTCGGGAGCTACAAATAATTTCATGTCTCGGAGAGAAGCCGAGAGGTTAAAATTGAAGGTGCTGGAGAGTCCCAGCAAGATTAAGGCTATGAATTCGGGAGCAATGTCGGTTCATGGTTGTGCCAAAGTTATCTTGGAGGTAGGTAATTGGAAAAGTTCTTGCAATGTGATGATAGTTCCCTTAGATGATTTCAATCTGATTTTGGGAATGGAATTCTTGATCAATGCCAAAGTGTCCTTGATTCCTCATTTGAAAGGAATGTTGGTTGGGGATGAGGTATCTCCATGTTTTGTGAAAGCTGAATCAAGCAATCTGAATGGGAAAGGATTGGTAATTTCAACGAAGCAAGCCAATAAGGGGCTGAAAAGAGGAGAAGAAACATTTCTTGCAGCGATAAGGGAGATGGAATGTGAAAAAAATGTTGAGGTTCCAAAGGAGGTAGAAAAGATTCTTGGAGAGTTTCAAGATATCATGCCCGATGAACTTCCTAAGGAATTGCCGCCAAGAAGGAATATAGATCATCAGATCGAGTTGATTCCGGGAACCTTACCACCTAAGCAGGCACCCTATCGTATGGCTCCTAATGAGTTGTTGGAATTGAGAAAGCAATTGGACGATTTGTTGGAATCTGAGTTGATTCGGCCATCCAAAGCACCGTTTGGAGCACCGTTGTTATTTCAAAGAAAGAAGGATGGTTCTTTACGGATGTGTGTTGATTATCGTGCACTGAATGAAGTCACTATTAAGAATTCTTATCGTGTTCCGAATGCTGTAGATTTATTTGATCGTTTGGCGAGGGCTAAGTTCTTTACCAAATTGGATCTTGGATCTGGGTACTGGCAAGTTCGTATTGCGGAAGGGGATGAAGCAAAGACAACATGTGTAACAAGGTATGGGTCATTCAAATTCCTATGCCATTTGGTTTGACAAATGTGCTCGCTACATTTTGCAATCTTATGAATGATGTTCTTTATGAGTATCTTGATGATTTTGTGGTAGTTTACTTGAATGATATTGTTATCTTTAGCAATAGATTGGATGATCATTTGAAGCATTTACATATGGTGTTTTCTACTTTGAGAAGACATAAGTTGTATATTAAGAAGGAGAAATGCAGATTTTGTCAATTCTATGTATCATTTTTGGGGCATAGAATTAGCCAAGGCTAAATCCATATGGAAGAGGACAAGGTTAAGGCTATTCTAGATTGGCCGGTTCCAAAAGGGGTTGCTGATTTGAGGTCATTCCTTGGATTAGCAAATTACTACCGCAGATTTATCAAAGGGTATTCAAAGATTGCTAGTGTCTTAATAGATTTATTGAAGAAAGATAGGCCATAGAATTGGAATGAGGAATGTCAGCAAGGGTTTGAAATGTTAAAGAAATGCATTGCATCTGAGCCAATGTTGAAACTTCCTAATTTTGATCAATCGTTTGAGGTTCATACCGATGCATCAAGGATAGCAATTGGTGGAGTTTTGGTTCAAAGTAGGCACTCGGTTGCATTTGAAAGTAGGAAGCTGAATTCAACTGAAAAGTATTCAATTCATGAAAAGGAAATGACAGCTGTGATGCATTGTTTAGATAAATGGAGACATTATTTGCTTGGAAGTAAATTTATGGTTGTGACTGATAATATTGCAAATACTTACTTCACAACGCAGAAAAAATTGACTCCTAAACAAGCACGGTGGCAGGAATTTCTAGCTGAATTTTGTTTTGAATGGATTCATCGCTCAGGGAGACAAAACTTGGTTGTTGATGCGCTGAGTAGGAAGAATCTGGAAGCCTATGTTGCAGCAATCAGCTCTTTCAACAGCAAGTTTATACAGTAGTTGAAGGATTTTGCAAGCAAGGATGCTGATTATGCAAAGGTTGTGGAAGCAGTTCAAGCTGGTTTGATTCGGAAATATTGGTTGGACAGCGGGCTTCTTTATTCCAAGGGTGGTCGGCTGTTTGTTCCGAAGGGTGGAGGACTTAGGCAAATGCTTCTAAAAGAGAGTCATGACCCGCAGTGGGCGGGGCATCCGGGAATGGAAAGGATGATGGCACTCTTATCCAGATCATATTTTTGGCCTAGAATGCAAGAAGATATAGAACTCTATGTTAAGACATGTTACATTTGTCAAATGGATAAAGTGGAGAGGAGAAAGGAAGCTAGTTTATTGCAGCCACTTTCTATTCCGGAGAAGCCATGGATTTCAGTCTCAATAGATTTCATTACTGGATTTATAGAAGTGAATGGGATGAGGTCTATATTTGTGGTTGTAGATTGTTTCTCTAAGTTTGCGATTTTTATAGCCGCACCTTATCCATGTACAGCTGATAAAGCAGCGAAGTTTTTCAGCGGGGTAGTAAAAAATTTTGGTGTACTAATTGAGATCATTAGTGACAGAGATCCAAGATTCACGGAAAAATTTTGGATGTCGTTGTTCAAGCTATTTGACACGGAGCTGCGGTTTTCTACAACATATCACCCGCAGACCAATGGACAGACAGAAAGAATTAATGGATTGTTGGAGGAATATCTTCGTCACTATGTTTCCGCAAGTCAGAAGAATTGGTGTGATTTATTGGATGTAGCACAATTCAGCTACAATCAATAGAAATCTTCATCAACTGGGTTAAGTCCAGCGAAGATTTGCATGGAGTTTCAGCCTTTAAATCCATTGCAAGTTGTGCTTCAAGAAGACATAGGGAAATGTCCAGTGGCATTTCGTATGGCCCATGAGAAGACTGAGTTGATTGAGGATGCAAAGGAAAGTTTGTCCAAGGCTGTCCGCAGAATGAAGAAATTTGCAGACAGGAGGAGAAGGCCTTTGGAATTTCAACTAGGTGATTGGTTACTCTTGAAGATTACTCCGCAAGTTTGGAAGAAGATGGGGAAGATTAAGCTTCATCGTGGACTGATGCCTAGATATGATGGTCCTTTCAAGGTGGTTGAGAGGATTGGGACCGTGGCATATAAATTGGAGTTGCCGAACAGATTAAAGATCTATCATGTTTTCCACATCAGTTTTCTTAAGCCTTTTCATGAAGGTTTGGAGCGGGTTGTACCAAGGAGAGCACCCCTCACGATTGGCCAAGAATATTCGAAGAAGATGCATCAAATTCTTGAGCAAAGGAAAGTAGGAAATATGATTGAGTTTTTGGTTCAATGGGTTGATAAAAGTGTCGCAGAAGCTACATGGGAATGTGCAGCGAATTTGTGGTAGTTTAAAGAACAAGTTCTCCAATATTTGTAGAGGGAATCAACGGGGACGTCGATTTCTTTCGCTCAGGGAGAAATGTCACCAAGCCAAGTTTAGCACACAATGTGCGCACCCGTATGGCCGAGTGCGGGGCATGATGGCGTAGCGGTGTCCGGGCTAGGCGTGAGGTTATGTGCCGACAGGGCTGCATCGTAGTCGGCAAGGTGCAAGCTAAACAAAGTTTGCAAAGTTTAGCAGAGGTGGCACTATGCAGGCCGTGGCATCACTGAGCCGGGCCAAGCCTCAAGGAGCGCAGGGCTGTGTGCATGCTAGAGCACAACGCGCAGGTGGCGCGTGCACCTGGATGCGACGCAGGCCATGCGCAGAGTTGTGCACAAGCCAGGGCACAGAGCGCAGGCGGCGTGCACACCTGAGCGCGGCAGGTGGCGCTAGTAGGGTGTTGGGCTGAGCGCATGCGTCCAAACGAGGGCGCGCGGTGGACGTGCGCAGGGCCGAGCGGCGCGTGGGCGATGCGCGCGCATCGAACCCTTGGCGGATCATGCATGGAAGACCGAGTGGCCAGGCGTAGTTGTCGTGCGGGGCGCATGATGGGCGCGCACGCGCGCAGCCGAGTCGGGCCAGGGCGCGGCGCAAGCGCGCGGACTAGGCGGGCGTGTGCGCAAGCCAGACACGGCAGGCGTGGGCGCACACGCAGACTGGATGCGGCGCGTGCGTGTAGAGACGATGTGGTGCGCGGAGCACTACATAGGCGCGTGTGGGCGTGCAGACGGGAGAGCGGCACGACGCAGCAAGGTTGGATGCGGTGCGCCAGGCGGTCGAGGCACAGCAAGGCGAGGCCGAAGCATGCCTGGGCGCGGCCTGGGCATGGCGCGCACGATCTGGGCACGCGCCAGATCAAGCCAAGTTGTGCGTGGCAGGGCGCACAGGAGTTGGGCGTGCGGCGGCACTTGGGTGCGCACATGGAGGCCAGCTGGGCGATGGCGTGGCGGTTAGTCTGATGTGGCGCCAAGGCATTGGTTCCTTGTTTTGAGGAGTATCTCAACTACCCAACGGCTAGTGGAGCATGTGCATGTCTATTTAAGGACATGAGCAGCTTCAAGGAAAAGATGGTGTAGAATTGGGTGTTAAGGTGTTAGCCAACATTATGAGAAATCTTTGGGGGTTTGCGAAAGGGAGTTTTTGCAAAGAAAGAGTCCTTGTATTGGAGTTGGCATGCTGCTAAAATGCTTCAAGGAAGGAAGGTCTAGCTCAAAGGGGTTTGAGAAAAGTCTTGTGAGAATTGTGAGAATTCTTGTAAGGGGAATTGATCTTGCTGTGAGGTTCTTGATGTAAGAAGTCTCTTGGATCAATGAAAGTCTCTCTTTCCCAATCTCATTGTGTGGATGAGTGTGGCATGAATCTTGATTGATTGTTGAAGCATCGCAAGGCGAGACGCAGCCTTTGCAAGGAATTTGGCGGCAAGATTCCCAATTCTTGAAAGCAAGAAGGCCGTTCTTGGTGGATCGCCTCGCCTTTGCAAGGGATTTAGCAGCAAGATTCTCAATTCTTGAAGGCAAGAAGGCCGTTCTTGATAAAAGAAGGCTATCTTGTGGCATGTAGAAGGATCCTGGCCAATATGCTGGTTAGAGTGGGTGGGTGCAACTCTAACACCGCATAGCTCAATGAAAAAAAAATTATGATCTATTCTGTCCTTTATAAGGAGGTGACAGCTTGGAGCTTTTTTTTTTTTTTTTTTTTTTTTTTTTTTTTTTTTTTCTAATGTTTGCTTTTGTTTGATAGCCCTTGTCCTATGTGCTTCTACAGTGGATCTTATTTTTTTTCTCTCCTTCGATAAATCTGCTACGTCATTATATCTCAACTCAAGGTATAAACAATTTATTGTCCCTAATTAAACTGACCATAGCGTTATGCTTTGCTGCAGTTGATTTGCGTCTAGTTTGTCCTTGCAACCCGGAAACTCGGGCTAAGTTTCTGCTCCAAATATATGAATGACAAGATGCGGGGCATCAAAAGTAATCCTAATAGTTTTTTCACAGGGCTTAGAGGGGCGCTTGGCGCCAAAGTTTAGAAGCTTCCCGGTTGCACACGTCTTGGCACTCTGATCCTTTTCTTACGCGTCAGCGAGGATTTGATGGGAGCATCGAGTTTCACAACCATCCCGCACTATCCATTTTTCATCTGTTTTATGCCTCCGAATGGACTCTGCACCCTGTCGTTTTGTCCCGTATGGTTGCGTTTGGCGAAGGATAATATAATATTATTAAAAATTTTACAGATAATAATTAAATTATTAAATATATATAATTATTATGTTTAATTTATCTCGATAATATTGCTTAGATCTTTAAAAATATTTCTTGAATTCTATTTATATTTTATTAATTCTTTTATCTTTTAAATGATTTTTTTAAAAATATGAAAAATTCTAGCGAAAAGTAAAGATTAAAATTTATTTTAGAAATATTATATATTTAGATATTATAATATTAAATATATATATATATATATAATATTATATTATATTATATTATATATGTATTATAATATATGATGGTGAGAAATTTGATAACTCAATTTGGTGATGACACGTGGCAAAAGTTATTTAAAAATAAAGGCTTTGACCAATAAGCTAACAACTGGTTGGCTAAAATAAAATATTCTAAATCACCCTATAACTAACTAAACCAGTTTAAGAATGGGCTAACCTCTTTAAGATCAAAAAATAATTTTGATCCATCATTACCAAGAAAGCTAGCTCATGATTAATTCATTCCAGATGCTTATGAATAGAGGGCAAGGTTTCCCAAAGAAAACTCCAGATACGCGTGTGTTGGTGAGTAGTCAAGAAGAGTAGACAGATTCTTGGGCCAAGTCCTTGATCCAAGGCATGTTCTTAGGCCCAGTTTATGCTCTATTGAGCTCTCCTTCAACAAATCTCATTCATTGGTCTAATAGGTCAAAAAAAAGCATCAACAATATATAATATATATAATACATAATATCTAACATATTAATATATATTAAATATTATTATTTAAATATTAAATAATATCTATAATATCAAATTTAACATTAATAGTATATTTAATATCTAATATAAATATAATATTAAATACTTAAAGATTACTAAGTGCATATTAAATATATAATTTGACTAAGTGTTATTAAATATTTATATGAAAGTTAAGAGTGTAATTTAAGATTATTAAATTTCAATAATATCAGATACCTACTTTTCATATATGATCCAAATTACCATAGTTTGTGCTAATCTTAAATTACCAAAAATCAAGTATCATTATCTAGATTACTATATTTAACTGCCAAACAAGGTAATATAAGATTATTAAGGTAGATTATTATAATTAAATATCTTCTTCTAATGGGTTAGAGAAAGGCATGGGCCTAGATGCTTACACATTAGTCTATGGTTGTTAGCTCTTTAAATATGTGTTAGGATGTTGGGAGAGTCTTATTATAAGAAGGACATGATATATATGTCAAAATTTAATTTAATCTATATCATATTCTAAGTAGATAACTGGATAATACCTTCATCACTTTCATCCTTATTCAAAGATCTCTATGAGAAAGCGGGTAGGGAGAATCGTCTAGTGCCCTCTATGTGGAGTGGTAGAGAAAAGAGGTGGAGAATTTACATGCATGGATCCATTTCAACCTCAAAATACTAGCAAATATAGCAGCTCCAAAGTACATATCCTAACCACCTCCGCTCCTTAATCTGTAATAGATGCATCAGTTTGAAAGCTAGCAAAAATCATAGATATTCTATTAACTCACTTCATAGATTTATCAACTATCGAAGGGTAAAGTATACCAATTATGAAGTGGTGTAGAAAGTTTTCGCTTTATATAAAATCAAGATCTTTCTTTAACTCTTTTATAACAGCATGCACAGCAATTCTTGCCAAGAAAAGTTGGCCAAATAATACAAGTTGTGTGATGAGTGAGGAGGCATTAGAGTTAACTGACCACTTATTTATCAATTGCCCATTCTCAAGATTGATGCTTGAGCTACTTGCTAATTATATGGGGTTGAAGAGGATACCTATGAGTATTTGCAAGATATGGCCTGTTTAGAGATGAAAGAAAGTACTGGCTAATAGGAGGAAAGTTTGAAATTAATTGGTTGTCTTTCTTGTGATATATGTTGAGAAAGAAATGCTAGAAACTTTTTAAAAGAAGAGACTTCATACAACAGATTTTACTAAATTTTAGCATATAAAGAAATCTATGCCTCGATAAGTGAATGGAGAAACATGCATAAATTTGTAATAATATTGCCACTTCTCTGAACTCATCTTCTATGTAACTTCTAATTATATTAATAAAATTAGGTTAGGGATTTTCTTTTCCTTCCCTTTTCCCTAAAAAATAAAAAATAAAAAAATCTAATTTAATCTAAAAACATAAGATATTACATCTTGGATTTTGCTATTAATGTCAACCTATTGCCTTTCATTAATTATTTAATATGGGAACAACAATATGCCATGTTGATAGATGTTGATAAAAGTTTAAGTTGCACTTAGTGCAACTCCAAGAGGATTATCTCATTTTTTAAATGAGATTCTACCTTCATGATCCAAGCTATTGAATTACCATCTTTAAACTACTAACACAACAAAGTTGTACAATTTGAAAATTCCAAAGCTATGTATCAAGTGGTCAAAACCACTTGATGTATAGATTAGAAGATTCTAAATCATATAATTTTTAATATTTAAATAATTTAATAATAATAAATTACATCTAATGATTATAACAATCAATACAAAACTCTCATAGCCTAAACTCAAAATAGTTTGATAACTTGAAGGTTGGTTTTTGCACGAGCGATCTCGGGCTCTCTCCCAGCCTACCTGCTCCACGTAACATACTTTAAGCTCAGCCCAAGCCGAAACCGGGTTGCCCATAAAAAGATCACAAACCACTTACCCAAGACTTGCCCGAATGTTTATGACTGGGCCTTACAAAAATCTGGATTGGGCCGAATGGACGCTATCCTGGAGGAGCCAAGTTTGTTTTTAGTCTCCAATCCAGACTTCGTTTGTTTCAGGTGAGGTCGAAGTCCCGTTGATCCAGCTGCACTGGAGAAGCTCGTCATCTCATAAAGGACTCAGCCAACTGTGTACAACTTTACATTGATCTCCGAATTTTAACAAACATAGAACTTGTTGAGAGTCCAGCTCCACTAAAGTGGTAGAGCACAAAAAAAAAGAGGACCGTTCTCCATTCCCAGTTCCCAGTTTCCAGCTGTAACCTTTCTCACATTCAGGGTGTGGACAAATTTGTGAGATGTGACCGAATGCCAGCCATCTGGGATCGACAAGACGTTTGCCAGATTTCTCCAGCCTCAAAGAAATTTTAAGAAACACAAAAACTAAAAAGAGGAAACAAAGAGAAAATCAGAGGAAAAACCTCTTCGCTTGTAACCGATTGTAACCGATTGATTGCCAAGTAACGGTTGCCCTGGAACAGAGAGCACAATCTACATGACAGCAAGCCTGAACCCTATGCTCTAAAATATCTGAGACACAAGCCTCTGTAGCATTGCATGGTAGTGTTGTATACACTACTGCACCTCAATCCAGACCCAACGGGGGCTCGCAGCTTCATTAATCGGTCCAAATGGCCCAAGAAAGCTCTCTGCGCCAGTCGTGAACAAGAAGAATTATTTCATGAAGATGGTAGAGCGTTTCTCCCGATGAAAATTTTAATTCAGAATCACATACCAGGGGCCCCAATTCTTCTAACTTGCAGCGCGCGTCTCGTTCACCAGCCGGTTCAATCAGCTAATTACTACAAGCCAACCAGTGCCTTGATCAGGATTTTGCCCATAAAGTCAAGCCTTGTTCAGTATATTCTAACTTGCATCTAAATAATTATTTCATGCGTGAACCAGAAGTCAATACCTTGGGTTTCCAAAGAAATGTAATAATTAATGTACACGCATTAGGCGCAAATAAAATATACTGCACAGAGTTTGTCCTCTCCTTGCTGCCACGATGGCTTATCCTATCAAGGTCAACAGATGTAGGTCCACTGGGCGCAGGTTTTCCGGGCAACCAAGCGGAAAAACGTGGCAAGTATGTGGCTCTGCTGAAAAACTAACCATGGTAGAACATCTAGAATCGCATGGATAATGATCTCATCACATCACACTTTTCACACTTTCCTCTCAAATGATAGAGACTCGACAATACTTGTATTTACAAAAAAAAAAAAAAAAAAAAAAAAAAAAACCAGAAAAATAACTTGCATCCATGGGCAGTGTAGACGGACGCTAATGATTCCTATCTTATTTCGTTTCGTTCGCGCCAATAGAACGGATTAAGAAATAAAGAATGATTCCTATCTTATTTCATTTCTTCCGTGCCAATAGAACGGATTAAGAAATAAAGATTTCTATCTTGATTTCATTTCCTTCATGCCAATTGAAGGGACTAAGAACTTAGAAATAATAATTCCTATCTTGATTTCACTTCATGCCAAATGAAACCCAAATTATCATTCATTTGAAATCAAATTATCATTCATTTGAAATGAAAATATCTTTAATTGAAGGAATAATTCATTTGAAATGATAGGAAATAATGGTTCCTATCTTGATTTTATTTGCCTAATGAAACCCAAATTGTAATTTAAAATAAAAATATCTTTAGTCAAAGGAATAATTCATTTAAAATGAAAACATCTTTAGTCAAAGGAATGGATATTCTACCACTTCTATCCAAGAATGATGTATCATCCAGCACTTGGAGCTGGCCTCTAGCCATAAAAAATATAACAATATATTTAAATTTAATATTATATAATATTATATTATTAAAAAATATATAATAACTTTTATTATAAAATTATAGTAGTTATATTAAATTTTAATATTATATTATTATAATAAATAATATTATAATATGAAAGTTGTTATATTTTGAATGTTATAATGTTAAATCTAATTGTATATTCACCATCACAAAAAATTTAATATGAAAACTTTCATTACAATATAATGTTAAATTATAATATAATATAATATTATATTATATTATCATTAATTTAATATTATAATATACTAAAAATTTAATATTATAATTTAATGTGTTATATTAATATAATTATGGTGTAATTTATATTAATATTATTCATTGATATCCAGATTTTATGCTCTAAAATTTAAAGAATAAAATTTATTAACTTTCTAAATCACTTTCTTTACACGAGGATACTATGGTAAATATACAATAATAAACCTTATTTCATCCTTCCAACAACAAACATAGAAATGGTATTACCATCCGTTCCATCCTTAATCTTCTATCCAAACAATAAACATAGGAATGGAATTACCATCCATTCCTTAATTTTCTAAGGAACAAACACTAGTTTCATTATATGCCTCAATCTTGCAGCCAGAGTTGCAGACGGCTAAATCATCATGCTGGAGTTAAATCTAAACAGGGACAGGAACAGGGACGGTCCTGCCGTAACTCGTTTCGGCTGTCTGATCTTCTTCCTCGTTCTCCCCGGACATCTCTTCCAACGATTTCCCCTTGGACTCCGGCACCAAGAAAGTAAGGAAGAACCCAAGCAGGCTACAGCCGGCTAGCAGGAACAGCGAGTTCTTGACACCAATGCCGGCTGGGTAGCCCGGATCGGCATTGGCCTTGTCCTGATCCTGTGCCGCATACAAGAACCCGAACGCCCCCACGATGGCCCCCGCCTTCCCGGCGGCCGCGGAGATCCCGTGGCACGTCGACCGCAGCCTTGCCGGGAAGATCTCGGCCGGGACAATGAAGGTGGTGCTATTAGGCCCGAAATTGGCAAAGAAGAAGGTGAACGCATACATCACGACGAAGCCGATGTGGTGGCTCTTCCAATGGTGGTAGGGGATTGCGAGGCCAAGCATGAAGACGGTCATCATGAAGAAGCCCATGAGCTGGATCTTGAACCGGCCAATGATGTCGATAAATGCGACGGTGAACCAGTAACCGGGGATGGCGCCGCAGAGGGCGACCAAGGTCTGGGCGCGGGCAACCTTGAAGACTTCTTCGATGGCGTTCATTGTTTTGGCCTTGGGGATCCAGCCAATGGCGCTGAAAATGTCCTTCTGGAAGAGGTTCTGGCTGTAGAAGGCGATGTCCAGGAGGAACCAGGTGGTGGCGGTGCCAACTAGGTGAAGGCCATGGCGGCGGGCGAACTCCATCGAGAAGAGCCCGAAGTTGCCTGCTGGGTTCCTCGTAAGCTCTTCGACCTTCTCCTGCTCCGCTTCGATCTCGACCTGGAGCACCTGCGTCATGTCAGCGGCGGCCTGCTTGGCGTTCTTCGCGACGAGAGCGGTGTACCGGGCGGTCTCGGGCATCTTCATCCGCCAGTAGTAGGTGAGCACCGCCGGGATGGCGCCGACCATGACAATTATCCGCCAGACGTAGTCGGCCTGGGAGACGGTGGAGCCGGCCGGGTCGATCTCGTACGGCTGCGCCTTGTAGTGGCTCTTGAAAGCGGCAGAGACGATGAGGGCGACGATGCCGCCGGTGAGGTTGCCGAAGCCCTGCATGGCGAAGACCGCAGCGATGAAGGCGCCGCGGGTGCGCTTGTTGGCGTACTCGGACATTATGGTGGCGGAGAGCGGATAGTCCCCGCCGATGCCGAAGCCAAGCCAGAAGCGGAAGAAGCAGAGGGTGGTCATGACGCCCTTGGCGGTGTGGCCAAAAGAGAGGCCGGAGGCGATGGAGCATACCACCATGAGCATGAGGGTGACGCCGTAGACCCTCTTCCGGCCCATCTTGTCGCCGAGCCACCCAAAGAAAAGCTGGCCGGCGAGCGTACCGCATAAGGCCACGCCGTTGACGGCGTCCGCCACGTTCGGCGGGAGCGTGCCAGGGTGGTCGGAGTTTGGGTTGTAGTAGTAAATCCGACCGAGGAGCTTAGTCACCAGGGAGATGCAGAAGAGGTCATAGGCGTCGGTGAAGAATCCCATGCCGGCGATGACGATCGCCGTGAAGTGGTACCATTGCGTCTTGGCAACATCAAGGGCGTTCAGCACCTGGAGCTGCTCTCTAGCCATCTTCCTCTCTTCTTCTTCTACTGCAATGAATATCAGACATAGGACAGAAGACTTACATAAACAAGGTCAAAACTTTGTACAAAATTATAAATATAATATATCTTGTCCGCTTAATTCAGAGACCATGTGCCTCTAAACAGTAGGTGAGACTCGAAACAGGGAAGTCAGAGAAAGAAGGCAGGTAAGGAAATTACTCCACGAGGAGTATCCAGAAGCACAAGATACGACAGATTTTTATTTTGATTCTTTTAGTAGAGGCGGCGAAAGGGAGAAAGCGATTGGATGAAGAAAAGAAGGCTATTAGCCTTTGACTTGGCAAAAGATTAGAAGGGGTATTGCATGAAAGGAAGCCGTGGTTGGGAACTGCAAGATTCTGAAAAGATATGGAAGAAAAGTGAAATTATAAAGAGAAAAACAAGGAAGAGCAAGTAGTTCCGTGGCCATCGTAACTGGATTCTAAAAGGATTCTAATAAGATATGTCTACTTATAAAAGAAGAAAAAATAAAATAAAATAAAATAAATAAGCAATATGCATGACGAAAGAGATGGCAACCTGTTCAAACTCAAAACGACACAGAAGATTTCATCATGGATTATATAGTCGATGAACAGCTACATTAATTACTAAGTACTCAAGCGTTATAATGATATATTCTTGACATTTTTTATCACAAAGTTATATTACAATTTTATGAAGAAAGTATCTCCGCAATATTCGGGAAAGATCAATATATTTTGATGCTAAATGATTTGATAATTTTACTAGATAACACAAAAAGCATCGCATAGATTAAAAAAAAGAAAAACCAATCTAAAAGAAACGAGCAGAGAAGAGAGAGCGAGAGAGCGAGAGAATCCACACCTCTTCCAGGAGAAAAAGAGAGAAGAAGATTGATGCGCTGATAGAACTCAAGGGACTGACAGCAGAGTTCCTGTGACAGAGGAGGCGAGGGGAAAATGGAACACGGAGAGAGCGGTCGGGGAGGCCTATTTAATAGCAGGGGAACCGCGGGAGACGAGCGGCATCGCATCTGCTCATAGAATATACCGTTAACAAGCCGTTTTTTCCAGTCAACGGCTCTCCTCGCGTAGTTTCGCCGCACTGCGATGGTGGGGCAGCGCGTTAAGTCGTCACGCGCTTAGCCATCCTTCCAGGCCTTTTCCCACTCTCCTCGGCCTTTTGTCGCAGGGCGTTTGCTTGGCATGCAATTAGAATTAGAATTGCTGACTCCGTTTCAAGTGCTTGTTTGAAAGGAATGTGATTGCATTCCAATTCCATGTAAAATCTGAATCTTGCATAAAATAAATAAATAAAATTTAAAACCTCATCTAAAATTATAAATCCATTATAGCTTACCAACAATAACACAATGCATCCTAAAAATAAAATATTATATTTTTTTATATTATAATATATTTCTTATATATCATAAATATAAAGAATAATATAATATCAATTTTTATATTATAATAATTAATATTATTATATATTATAATAATATAATATCAATTAGGTCAAATTTTCATCCAAAATTTATTTTTAATTTTAAACTTTTAGTTGTTATATTTTAGTACATATGCTAAGAATATTATATTTCTGTTACATTGGATAAGTTAAAATTGATAAAATGCTAACATATCATATCTTAATACGAGCATGAGGACTGTTAATAAGATGATAGTTAGTTATATCATCGATTTTAATTAATTTCATATAATGCGATATAAACAATGTAATACTCTTAAATTGTGATGTATTAAATTGTAAAATTGAAAGTTTGTAGGTCAAATGTATATTTTAACCTACTAATTATATATTCCGTTTTGGAAACTGTTGTCAAAGGAATAGGCATGCCGTGACAGCTACTGTGCTTGCTACAAAATAAAAAAATAAAAAAAAGAAAGTAAGGTATTCAATTAAGACACGCATCAAAGTTTCCTATCCGTGGAATTACATGAAGGTTTCGTTTGGTTTAGTCGGCTGAGACCCGGTGACATTCGCATAGGGAGAAAGAGGAAGTAGAAAAAGGGGTCGAGAAAAAGGCCAGGGAATGCAGAGGAGTCAAGAGGTTGAATTAGAAGCTGCACTCTTTTGTGTTTTTTTTTCTTTTTTGTTTGATATGAGCTCCTCTTCGTTTCCCATCCTTTTTTTCAACCGTGGGCTACTTCACGGTTGGTCGATGGAGGGAGAATGGTGGGTCTATGAAGCAGTTGATGGGGACGCGTGGAAATGGGGGAACGTGGAAGAAGAAAGAGAGGAAGGGCTAATCTTACACTAGCTCTAACGAATGAACTCGGCGCATGCTATGGTGATTTTGTTTCCTCCCAAAAATTTTTTACCCTCCCATATGTTTCTCTCACTCACGGTTCTAACCACCATGCACCCTATTAGGTTGATGATAGGTTGCGAGTGGAGTTTTTACATAATTTAAATTGGATATATAAGAAAGATATATAATAGAGGGAAACGGAGTATAAAATTTCTACTGCTGTCATTTTTGTTAGCTCTTTGGTATTTTATTTCTCGTATAGAATATTGAATTTTGTGTCAAAGATCTTATTGATGATGGAGTCTACCGTATACGTGCAACCAAACCAACAGACACGAGAGTAGGAAAAGGAAGATAAAAGTAATTAGAAGAAGACTTAATGGTCATAGTTAATAAACGTCAGTAAGGAAAAAATTATTTGTTATTGTAACAGGTTCCAAGTATAGTTACTTTCTTGACTCCAAGAGAAAGCTGAGAAAATAGAAATTTTGTTTCTCCATAAAGAAGTACATATTACATCAATGCAATATTTTAATTTGCACCACTTGAATGAATGAACCTCAAAATAAATACTTTTCAAAGAAAGATCTACCACCAGTTATGCACCCCATCCATTGCCTACCAATATCTTCAATTAAAAAAGAAAAAAAGATGTGCGTGCTTTACATTGACTGTAATCACTACCATAATCTAAACAACTAGAAAATGGAGCAGCATTCTCTATCCTAAGATAAACCTTAGATACACAGAATATTGAAACATATATTCTTGAGTAGAAATTATGATGCCAGCACTTTGTATATTTATCACTAAAATTGCCTTTCAAATAGCATGGAAATGCCTTCCATAAACAATGCCAATAGTTGATACAAAATTGCTACAAAAATTTCTAGCATCGATAAATGAGTTAGATAAATATATGAGAAATGTTAGTTTCTTCTATTAGATTCATTGAATTTTCTTTTTGAATAAGCTAATTTCACTCATTAAATATTACTTGTAGATTTTGACCAAAAGTAAACAAAAATAGTCACCTCATCACAGGCAATGACTTTTACTTCCATGATCCTTTCACTCTCTTTTTGCTTTCATTTTTCTTCAACTCTTTCCTTGTCTCTGACTTCGTCCACTCCGCTTTCTCTCTAGACAAATAGCCTCCTCCTATCTTACCATTGCTCGCTGCATTACCTTCCATATCCTTGTCAAGTGCCCTATCCTTATTATCTCCTTGGCTTTTTCCCTCATCATCAATCTGGATGTTGATGCCTTCCCCTTTGTCCTCCCCCTTCATAAATTGCCTTTGCTCATCATTGTCGATGATCTTTCCTCATAAATTATTTTTAATATTTATTTTTTATAAAATATAAAATTTTACTACACTTATCTATTATGTTAATAATTATGATAGTAGCTTCATCATGTACTTGCAATCCAAAATTTTTAACTTCTCCTTTATTTGAAGAGTTAATTTAATTGCTCGGACATCGATCCTTGCACTTTCATTATTGTGTTAAACTCATCTCATTGTCGGGATTTCTGACTCCAAATTTAGGTGTGGCAGGTCATGGGAATTGCCATGACCAAACCGTACGATTGGCAAGTCATGTTGGGGGACCCATTGTCGCTATTCTACCAATGATCCCACGCAATTGAACATTTTTGACCATATAAACCACAATGCCCGGCTTAGCATTCATAAATGCATATCTTAATGGAACTTAAATGTTACTCAAATCATATGCTAGCATGATAATTATTCAGTCAGAAAAAATTTTCGCTATCATGCTTCTAACAGTATAAAGATAGTGCTATAAATTATAAAAACTTTAAGATTACTGAATAAAGTTACGAAGGGATTGAATGGTTCATGGATAAAATTAAAGCTTAATATTTTAAAAATATATTAAAAAAATACTGTTGAACCTATTAGAAAAGCAAATGTCATGCTTCTTCTCACCAAAACATCTGCTAAATTCTAACCCAAGGCTCTCGAGGAGTTAGACATTAAGATCTATCAGTAGTTGTGATATATTTGCCTTTCTCTCCTTTTTGACTAATTATTTGTTGTATTCTAGCTTAGAAACACAGTCAGACAAACCATGAGGAAGACGTGGCAAGGTGATGGATTGCAACAATGAAAGCCTTTCTATTTTAATATCCTGGAATAACGTGTGAAGTTGGTGTTTAGTTTCACAACGGCTGAAGGCTCTCCTACCAATAAACTTAATTGACAAATTCAAAGGCATTTAGAGGATATTCCGTGGGATAAGGCAAGGATGGTCATAGTAACACGTGGATTTGGTGCTTGGGCTTTAGCTGCAGTTGCTTTCCATCACATTATTCCTTTGTATAAACCATAGATTAATTATTCATGACGAGCACCTTAGAAACACCTCCTAAGTTTTTGAAATCAGGACATCTTTTTATGGACGTCAACTAGTAAGTAAGGTATTAATCAATGCAAATTTTAATTAAGTATGCAGGTTGGATCATGAAATGGGAGATGATTAATAATATATATTAAACTTAACAAGATTCTTTTCTTTTAAGTAACAAGTTTTGGAAATCATAAAATAATCATTATGCAAGTCACATCTGAAAAATTCATCCATTGATCGTCATATAATATTGGTAAGGTGTTATTATCAATATATCACTTAACATCGAATTATACTAACATGTAACATCATATCTTGTCGTTGCTTATGCTTAATAAATAATATTAGTCCATTTGCTCTGTTAAAAATACACACAGACATACAACTAAATCATGATACTTTATGGTTTTATATATCTTTTCAGCTTATAATTCATGATTTCATAGTATCAATTATTTGGGACTCTTGAATGATAAAGTCAAAGATTTCTGTTGGAGCTCTGAGTTAAATGTTTTTCTATTTGTCATTTCCTGCGTTCGTTATAACGGCCTCGCCGCTTCAATTATATGTCAACTTTTAAAATTTAAAACTTAAATTTTAAAAAAAAAATATATATCATGACTTTAGAATTGAAATCTCTCAACAGAGCACAAGAGTATTCTGAATCATGTAGCAAGAATCATGGTACAAAATTTGGGATCTTTTGAGTGCGCCGCAAGAAAAACCATCTAAACCTTTGAAAAATATGTAGCGTATGGTGGGCGTTCCATGCGAGAGGATCAAGGATGGCGGTTTGTTTTGTTTGTGACTTGAAACTTCCAGCCAAGCCCATACGCCATACTGTCGTCAGCCCAGGTCCCCCACAAAGTACGCCATACTGCAATCATCTCCAGTTCAGTCTCTTTTCCACATAACTATTAGATTGGGATTTATTTTAATTAAACAAGCAAATAAATCTTCCTTTCGCTTTGCTGCGCTCAAAGAACAAGCAAGAGACATTTGGTTGGATCGGCAGCATCGATATAAGGGTAACAATTTTTATTTTTTTTTATATAATATTTATATCATATCGAAGCTAAGATATAACAATATATATATATATCAGTATAAATATGAAATAATTAATTAATCATATCAAAAATTTAAATATGAATATGATATGATTATTACATAATTAATACGATACAAGATGACGCACATAATCTATTTAATAAATAAATTATATTTAATTGGTATGACACGATTCACTCAATACAAATAAACATAATTTGCTTAATAGGAATAGGTGCGATCCAATCCGCTTAACATAATTCATTTAATATATCAACAATTAAATGAGTTGTAAATGAATCATTTTTAAATTTACAAGTCAATTCGTGACATAATATGATTGTTTTATATTATAATCATGTAGACATGTTCTCAATTTGAACTCACTTAAGATTAATCTAAACTCACTCATTTTATATCATATTTAAAATATATTCATGTATTATGTTTAATTTTATCATCTTTAATCAATGTTTTCTTGATTTATTGCGATGGCTACCAACTCTATTAGTTAAAATGCGTTGTTCGTTACAAGAGAAAAAGATGGTTAAAATATATGGGTTTTATTAACAAGCATTTTAAGAGCATCCGTTGAGGAGCATTAACTAACAAATACTTAAAAGGTGCCATAATAAAATGTGTCCATATATTTCTTTTATTTATTTTAGTTTCAAATAATAAAATTATTTTTTTAAACTAATTATTTAAATATTTTATTTTTTCATAATCTTTTTAAAAATAATATAATTTTATTAATTGTTTCATCTTTCTGTCACATTTAATGAAAGAGGTTTCTGAAAGATTTCTCATATTTATTTATTTTTGATAAAATAAATAAGAGCTAGTTAACCAGCATGGAATGCAGTCATTATTTAATAATTTTATAAATTAAATTTATATTTCTATTAATTGAGTTGGGCTCTAATATCTGTGATCATTTTTTTTTTTAAATTTTATCAAAAAATATGTAAATTACTTTCAAGAAAATAGGTGTATTTAAAAAAGTGTGCTACATGCATCATAATTCTAGTTTTGTTTTGCTAATAAAGACAGCTTCAAGCATTTGTTGAGAGTATTAAAAAACAATTAATTCACAGTTATTCAACGCTTTTTAACTTGTGCCCTGGTATTTAAAATCCATTAAAATCATGAATCATGATATCCATAAGACTTAAATTTGGAATACTGGTTTTTTTAGACACCGTACGTGTCAGATCGTGAAAGATTGCTGATTTATTGAGCTAAATCTCTTTTTTTTTTTTTTATTCTTTGCTTGACCTGACTCGATATTTGATGTGACGAGGAATCGAAACGGTACGGGGATGGAACACCACCGCATTGAGCGTGGAAAGCCGCAAGCTTGTTCCCTTGTGGAAGGAACAGAGAAGAAACCACGGTCTCTTTCACGGCTCCAGCCGTCTACCATTGCGTCAACGTAACCAGAACAGAGAAGAAACCACGGTCTCTTTTCACGGCTCCAGCCGTCTACTATTGCGTCAGCGTAACCAGAGTTAGGAACGGACGCGTGAAGGGATGATGCTGGGACTCTGTGGATGCCCGACGAGTACTTGTCCGTCGAGGAAAATACCGCACGCCAGGTTAGCGACCAAAGGTTGGAATTTACAAGCCGCGGAAATATTTTGAGACAATCTCTGGTTTAATATATTATATTAAATATGCTAGAAAGTGATGTTTTTAAATTGGTTTCCAACTATGATCTTTTTTTTTTTTTTTTTATTGTTTATTTAAAAATTATGTTTCAATCCAACCATTGACCTAACTCTACATACAGTACAAGATTTTCATCTCTTACATACTGCCCACATGTTTTGAGAGTTTACATTACTTATCACACCGTTCATAAAAAATTAAAAACACTATAACATTTGCCTTTCAAATTATATAACAGGAAAAAGAATTTTAAGGAATAGATTATGCACATACAAAAACTTCAAAATTCATAAACTACTTATTTGATAATTATATAATTGATCAATTTTTAGACAATAAATTTTCTAACTCAGCACCAATCCTTTTATACCTCATGTTAGAGAGAATTGTTTTTAGGTTTTTATTATAGTACTCTCTGATTTTTTTAATATTAAAAATATAGCTGCTCATTTTCATTTTAAGAGATGTAAATGTATCATTAGTATCATATTTTAATGGATTATGTGCATAACTAAAGCGGTAAAAAATCAAACTTTTATGGGTTATCTCACCATCATGTTCAACGAGTCTGATGCTATCGCCATATCACCATGTAACACAACAGAAAGAGAGAGAGTATGCTATATTACCAATGGGGCACATCACGGGATATCTTGAGGATTTTGTAAGATCCTTCGATAGAAAAAATAACGATGAAGTCGATGAAGAAAGTAGATGAGGCGAGAAGGTGAGCAAATATGGAAATAAGAGTAGAGGTGATCCATTTCATGCAAGAATAAATTTAAAATTTGAAAGTTTATTGCTGATCGTTATCTTTGAATGGCATTTAAGTGGCGATGGAAGTAAATGCAAGGAGAAAAGTTCTACTTCACCGTTCCAAAATAAGATTAATATGGTGACTAGTTCAATTGGTTAGATGCATTAAATAATCAAAAGATTCTTTATCATCCCAAATAGAAGCATAACAAAACCCTTGTTCTTATGCATGTAATATGAGCCTTGTTTCATTATTCTCTCTTAAAAGGTGATTTCTACCATCTTTTTTTTGTCTTGCTTTTGGGCTACATGTGGTCACACTTCCTTATTAATTGGTCATCATGACTCATGCACAAAGCTTTAGAAATGCTACAAGATATAGTCTTCTCACCAGCACAAAAGGGGGGAAAAAGTCTCACCTTGCTAGATGAATTTGGTGCTCGAGTTTCTCTGAATCTATGAGACAACCAGTCTTTCAATTGTCATGTGTCGTGGCAGCCATATGCGGCAAATTTTTTTTTGGTAACATGGATTGGTGTTTGATATTGCTCATTTAGCTTACAAATATTACTTATATAAGGCATGAGAGCATCCAAGAACCAGTAATTGAAGTACCCATTCTCAAAATATTGAAGCTCACACCTTTTAAACAAAAAAAATCATGTTCTTGTATTGTTTGCTAATGGAATTGTAACACATGATGATGTGTGTCACACACCGAACTCGCTACCTAATTCATCCATAAAGTGTGACCTAAGGGACATATAGGGCCTAATAATCCATCATATCTAAATAAATCATAACTTAACCAAAATGGAACACATATGACATTAACATTGAAAAGAAAATTGTTTATTATACATCTTTAGTTTACAATTAACTCTCTAATCTATCCACTTGCTCCCCCATTCTAGGATTAATGGAAATGTCCTGGGACCATAAAAAATATAGTAAATACTTGATATTCATTATGTAAAATTAAATTTGTATATTTGTTGTAACATCATTAGTTCATTGCAAATTTCTTTTTACGAAAAAAAATACTCAGGTTAATAATAATAAAAATATTTTGTGACTTTAGATCCCATGAGCATTAGTTAATTTAACGATAATCTAATTTTCTACCAATTTTCTCACTAATATTGTACTATTTAATCTAGGCCCTTGATCTAATTAATTTGATTGAAATATTTAATTAAAAAAGTAATCAGAAACATTAATATGACCTAAACAATTCATATGGTCCTTGATCTAACAAATGATACTAACAAAATATGGCCCAATGAAGACTCAAATCATAGGCTCATAATCAAGTTCAAATATGATTTGAATCCAATTCTAAAACTTTAAAATATGGTGAGCTTTATAAATTTTAGATTTCTTATCAGTTGTATGTGAATCCACGCCATAGCAAATTTTTTAGAATGATTAGATATAATTTTTTAAATATTGCTTGTTCTTGTGCAAGCATTTAAAAATTAAAAATTAACTTTATTTTTTTTAGCCTAAATGGAGCGCAATAAGTTAGTCCAATTAGGTTTTGAGCTAGGCTTAGCCTCGAGTTCAAGTCAAACTTGGGCTTGATTTTTGAAAAAAATTTTAAGTTGGATCTAAAAAAACTTTTTAGGCTAGGCTCGAGCTAGGAAATGATCCAATCCAAACCATTTCTAACCCTAGCTATAACTTATATTACAATATATGGATAATTATTATATATGAATATTTATTTATTTCTTTAATGAACCAACAAAAATGCTAAAATTTAAGTTTCAAAAACCAACTTGGATAAAGTTACATTGTAGGGTTTCAATTTTAGCAATTTTACTTATTGATGGGAGTTTTAGTAGGTCTGATAAATAAATTTTAAAAAAAAATGAAAAAATAAAAATAAAAATAAAAAGAGGTCTTTTCTTGATCACTTGATTGTTTGCCAATTGGAAAAATTCCCGATCTCCATATCTCCCATCTCTCCCGATCTCTACCTTTCTATCGAGGCCAAGGACGGGGGGGCTTGAGGACGACTCGACGGCGACCCGCGGCAACGGCAGGCGAGGATCGGCAACGTTTGAGAGGCCTTACGGCTAAGTCCGATCCCCGACTATTTATCTCTGTCATCTGTTGTGAGAATGAGGATGTTAGACGTGGGGGACAGCGGCGAGGCCACTCTTGAGGGCGGAGTTATGGATGGCGACGCAGCCGACCTGAGCGGAGCTGTGCACGATGGCGGAAGGTGGGGGGAAAGGGTGGCGGAGAATGGCACTGCTTGAGAGCGGAGGCATGGATGGTAGCGAGGCTGTGCTTGAGGGTGGAAGCGTGGATGGTGGCAGCGATGGCCTAGGCGGAGGCGTGGACAGTGCGGAAGGTCAGGGAATAGGGGGAGATGATGGAGAATGGCACCGATAGCTCATTGAACTGTGCCCTAAAGGATGCCTGAAACCTTCGTTTCTGGCAGGAGGGGCTGAGAGCACTCGACCACTTGGTCGATTGACAAGCATGCAAGGAGTCACTTGAACCACTTGGTGACAGGCTGAGTACTTGACCACTTGATCACCATAAATCCTTTGTGATTATTTTAAAGATTTCCACTACTTTTGCCTAGCATTATGGTTTTCTTGTCTCTGCCATCAGAACCACTTCTTTTGCCTCGTCTGATCACGCATTTTATTACGTTCTTCTTTCAGCATTTATCATTTTAAAATACCCTTAAAATTGTAATTTAAAGATTACAAAATAACCATGGTTTGAGAGAATCAATTACGTTGCCATCACTTAACCGTTATCATTTTTAAATTTTTTCTTACTCTAAAGATGTGAAAATGATTAGACAAGTGCTAAAGAGTTCTCCAGCATTGATTGAAATCTATCTCATCCACTTAATTAGTTGGCTAAGAAAGTTTAATTCATGAGAGTTGCCTTCCTGTTGATTCTTAATATTTTTTTTCTTATTTAGTATTTTTTTTCTTATTTTTACATTTATCAAGCGGCTGCATAAAAATTAAATAACCATAATTATGATTCTGATGCTATATTGTAATTATTTTTTTATTAATTGACATAAAAATATTATCGGTCGAATGATGTATTTTGTCCATTAATATAAATAAAATATTTTTTATTTAGAACTTGTTCAAAGTATTGAGTTACAACATCATTGATCCTAAAAAATAAAAAAAAAAAACCCAAAACTTCCGTTTTAGTATTCCAAGATTCTTTGCATACATTTCTATTGTAAGATGTTAGTCACATGACAATAAATTTTTTGGGTAACAACAAAACTACCTTTCAATCTTGGCTTTAAAATCCAATAGAAATAAAACGGTTATGATTTCATATAAGCAAATTCAACTTTTTATTTAGTAATTTAGTGGTGTTAAGGGATAGATGGACAGAATGGATCCTTATGTACCAAGTAGGTTTTTAGGAGGGATTTGTAATATTTATGTAATATTATATAAAATAAAATAAATATTTATGTAAATATTTTGGTATGTAAATAAAATTTAATATTTTGACTACTTTCAAGTAGATTTTCAGAAGGGATTTGTAAATGATACCTCTAGAGATGGAATTTGTAAATGATCACTTTTAAGAATTTATAAATTCCATGAAAATTTAGAAATTCTCCCTGAGAGTAGTCAAATAAGAAATTTTGATTTTAAAATTCTAAAATCCTTACTTCAAGTGAAATCCCTTCTAAAAATTCTCAATCCAAACACACTCTAAGAGATTTACATCATCTTTGAATTGAACGATAGAGATTTGATGTTGATGACCGAAGCTATTGATCTACTATCCCCAAATTGCTTATACAATAAAATTATGTAATTTTAAAATATCTAACCTATGTATCAAGTGATCAAAAATTAGATAATTTAAATAAAATATATTTTTTAATCACTTGATATATAGACTAAGGATTTCTAAATAATATGACCTTTAGTATTTAAATAGTTTAATGATAATATATTACATCTAATAGTTTGGATAATTGATGCAAAACTCCTATTATCTAAACTCAAAATAGTTTGATAAGTTGATCTTGGCATTGTTGGGCATAAAGATGCACACCAAGTAGGTTGAGTTTTTTACACGATTGATATTTGCCCCTCTCTCTCTCTCTCTCTCTCTCTCTCTTTCTCTCGGCCTATTTGGTGCTCCACGTAGGGTGGCAAATCATGTCAAGAGGTCATAAACGAATCGATCAACTTTGAACGAATCGGATCAACTTCAAAGTATAATGATAAATAGGTCAACCTAAACATGACTCGTTTATTAACCAGGTCAGAAATTTTAATCTAAATCCGACCCATGTATTACATTGGTTACACAACACAATCCGTGCAACCCATTTAATTGAAATAGCCCGTGTGACTCATATAACTCATATAACCGATATAAAATTCATGTAGCCCGTATAACCTATAACCCACATAACCCATATAACATGTTCAATACTAATTCACATATAAAGTAATTATATATTAAAAATTATAAGTAAAGCATAGATATTTTTTTTTTTGTTTAAGCGAAAAAAAAGGAAATAAGCATAAAATCATTGTATAAGCATATAATCATCATCATAAAATAATAATTAATTAAAGAATGATATTAATTTAGATAAATAGGTCGATGGATCATATCTCGGTTGGTGGGTTGAGTTATACGAATTGACCCATTTAATAAATGGGTCAATATTGAGTTACCATGCCAGACTGTTTATTAATCATGTTTAATAGGTCAACCCAATTTTGATCCAAACCTATTTAGGTTCAATCTGAATTCGCTAACTTCGTGTCGGATTGGAATTGCATTGGAATTGCATTCATGGGTTATGTCCAAAATTATCACCTCTGGCTCCACGCAACATACTTTAAGCTCAGCCCAAGCGGAAACCATGTAGCCCATAAAAAGCTCACATGCCACCTCCCCGAGAGTTGCCCGAACTTTATTGGGGCACCGAACGTGTATGATGACTGGGTAATATTACAAATCTGGATTGGGCTGAGCAAACCCTGTCCCGGAGTAGCCCAAGTACTTTTCAGTCTCCAGTCCAGTCTTCGTTTGGTTCACGTGAGCTTGAGGTCCCATTCTCCAGCTGCACTGGACAAGCCCATCATCATAAATGACTTAGCCAACTGTGTACAACTTTATATGGATCTCTGACTTTTAACAAACATAGAACTTGTGGTCCCAGCCCTTTACCTGCTTCCCTTCTGGTCCTAGTAATCAACACCTTGAACCCTCTAGATTGGATGATGAGAGGGAAAAAGAGTTCAGCTCTACTAGAGTGGTAGAGCACAACAAAAGGATAGTTCTCCATTCCCTGTTTCCACTGAGGAGAGTCTCGCTTCAGAACGTTAGGGTGTCAGGAAAGCTGGAAATTTCCAGCTGTAACCCTTCTCTTTCATACCGTCGACAAATTAGTGATATATGACCCGGTGCCAGCCATCTGGGATCTACAAGTCGTTTACCAGATTCCTCCAGCCTCTTGATGCACCTAAAAGAAATTTTAAGAAACAGAGAGAAAAACACACACAAACTAAAAGGGGAGGAAAAACCTCCTCTTGCAACTCATTGATTGCAAAGTAACAGCTGCCATGGATCAGCGAGCACTATCTACATGACAGCAAGCCTGAACCCTATTCTCTGAAATATCTGAGACACAAGCCTCTGTAGCATTGAATAGTAGCGGTGTATGCACTATCGCACCTCCATCCAGACCCACCGCCGGGGGCTCCCAACTTTATTAACCTGTCCCCAGGGCCTCTGCGATGGTCCTGAACAGCACCGTTTGGCTTCCAGTAGTTAGCTGATTAATGTGTTAACCATCAGATAATTTGGCTTGCAAAACAAGCATTGAATTTATGAGCAAAATCCCGAACAAGGCATTGGGTGCCTTTCTCGTCACTAAGGGTCAACATAAAGATGGCAGAGCATTTCTCCTGATCAAAATTTTAATTCAGCCTCGCATACCAGGGGCCCAGGGGCTCCAATTCTTACTAACTTGCAGCATCTCGTTTCCCACCAGACAGCTCAACTGCATCTAAACAATTATCTCATGTGCAGACCAGAAGTCAATACCTTGGGTCTCTAAAGAAATGTACTAATTAATCGAGATGAGTAGGCGCGAATAAAATATACTGCACAGACCTTGTCTTCTCTTTGCCATCGCGATGGCTTGCGCTCTTAAGGTCAACAAGTCCACTGGGCATTGTTTTTCCTGGCAACCAAGCGGAAAAACATGGCAAGCATGTGGCTCTGCTCTCCTCTGAAAAACTAACCATGGTAGAACATCTAGCATCGTTTGGATAATGATCTCATCACACCACACTTTTCTCCAAAATGAGAGAGACTGGACGATACTCGTATTTAAAAAAAAAAAAAAAAGAAAAGAAAATAACTTGCATACAGAGAGAGCTAAGAATTGGCAGCCTGGATGCCTCATTTGCCCAATATACATAAAGCTTTAAAATTTTTCAGATATCAATGGTTTGAGGCCGTGGAAAGGATAGAGCTAATGGTTTCATAGAGTTGCACGCAGCTAAATCATGCCGGAATTAAATCAATCTAAACAGGGACAGTCCTGCTGTAACTCGTTTCGGTCAGATCTTCCTCCTCGTTCTCCCCAGACATCTCTTCCAACGATTTCCCCTTGGATTCCGGCACCAAGAAAGTAAACAAGAGCCCCAGTAGGTTGCAGCCGGCCAACACGAACAGCGAGTTCTTAACCCCAATGCCGGCGGGGTAGCCCGCATCGGTCTTGGTCTTGTCCTGGTCCTGCGCCGCATACAAGAACCCAAACGCCCCCACGATGGCCCCCGCCTTCCCGGCGGCCGCGGAGATCCCGTGGCACGTCGACCGCAGCCTTGCCGGGTAGATCTCGGCCGGGACAATGAAGGTGGTGCTATTGGGCCCGAAATTGGCAAAGAAGAAGGTGAACGCATACATCACGATGAAGCCGATGTGGTGGCTCTTCCAGTGGTGGTAGGGGATTGCAAGACCGAGCATGAAGACGGTCATCATGAAGAAGCCCATGAGCTGGATCTTGAACCGGCCGATGATGTCGATGAGCGCGACGGTGAACCAGTAGCCAGGGATGGTGCCGCAGAGGGCGATCAAGGTCTGAGCGCGGGCAATCTTGAAGACTTCTTCGATGGCGTTCATTGTTTTGGCCTTGGGAATCCAGCCGATGGCGCTGAAGATGTCCTTCTGAAAGAGGTTCTGGCTATAGAAGGCGATGTCCAGGAGGAACCAGGTGGTGGCGGTGCCGACGAGGTGAACGCCGTGCCGGCGGGCGAACTCCCTCGAGAAGAGCCCGAAGTTGACTGCCGGGTTCCTTGTGAACTCTTCGACCTTGTCCTGCTCCTCCACGATCTCGACCTGAAGCACCTTCGACATGTCGGAAGCGGCCTGCTTGGCGTTCTTCGCTACAAGAGCGGTATACCGGGCGGTCTCGGGCATCTTCATCCGCCAGTAGTAGGTGAGCACCGCCGGGATGGCGCCGACCATGAGAATTATTCGCCAGACGTAGTCGGCCTGAGGGACGGTGGAGCCGGCCTTGTCGGTCTGGTAGGGCGGCGCCTTGAACTGGTCATTGAAAGTGGCCGAGATGATGATGGCGACGATGCCGCCAGCGAGGATGCCGAAGCCCTGCATGGCGAAGACGGCGGCGATGAAAGCGCCGCGGGTGCGCTTGTTGGCGTACTCGGACATGATGGTGGCGGAGAGCGGATAGTCCCCGCCGATGCCGAAGCCGAGCCAGAAGCGGAAGAAGCATAGGGTGGCTATAACGCCCTTGGCGGTCTTGCCAAAGGAGAGGCCGGAGGCGATGGAACATACCACCATAAGCATGAGGGTGAGGCCGTAGACCTTCTTCCGGCCCATCTTGTCGCCGAGCCACCCAAAGAAAAGCTGGCCGGAGAGCGTACCGCAGAAGGCCACGCCGTTGACGGCGGCCGCCACGTTCGGCGGGAGCGTACCTGGGTTTTCGGATGCTGAGTTGTAGTAGTAAATCCGACCGAGGAGCTTGGTCACCGGGGAGATGCAAAACAGATCGTAGGCGTCGGTGAAGAAGCCCATGCCGGCGATGACGATCGCCGTGAAGTGGTACCATTGCGTCTTGGCAAGATCGAGGGCGTTGAGCACCTGGAGCTGGTCTCTAGCCATCTTCCCCTCTTCTTCTCCGCCTCCTCCTAGACAAAAGCGTTATGTAATGGATATCAGGCATAGGGCAGAAGGCTTAGATAATCAAGGTCAAAACAGTATACAAAATTATAAATATAATATATCTCGTCCACTTAATTCAGAGACCATGTGCCTCTAAACAATAGGTGACGCTCGAAACAGGGAAGTTAAAGAGAAGCAGACAAAGGGGACAGAAGAGGAGACGACGTGCCTCTAAACAGCAGGTGAGACTCGAAACAGGGGAGTTAAGAGAAGCAGGCAAAGGGGACAGAAGAGTAGACGAATCAGAAAGAAGGCAGCTAAGGAAATTACTCCACGAGGAGCATCGGAAACACAAGATACGAGAGGTTTTTATTTTGGTTGTCTCTTAGTAGAGACGGAAGAAGGGATCGGATGAAGAAAATGAGGCTATTATTCTTTTACTCCACGAGGAGCATCGGAAACACAAGATACGAGAGGTTTTTATTTTGGTTGTCTCTTTGTAGAGACGGAAGAAGGGATCGGATGAAGAAAATGAGGCTATTATTCTTTTACTTACTAAAGGTTAAAAAGGGTATTCCACAAAAGAAAGGAGTGGTTGGTAACTGCAAGATTCTGAACAGATACGAGGGGAACCATTAAAGTGAAATTATAGAGTTTAAAAAAAGAAAAGAAGAAAGCAGTAGTTCCGCGGCAACAGCAGCTAGATTCTATAAGGGACTCCAATAAGATATATCTGCTTATAAAACAATAAATAAATAAATAAATAAATAAAATAAGCAATATATATGAATATTAATTACCTAATAGCCAAGTATTATAATTACATATTCATGTGATTTCTGCGACAATATTCGGGAAAGATCAATATATTTTGATGCTAGCAGGTTTGATAATTTTGATCTAACGATATTTTATTAAATAGCATAAAAAGTATCGCATGGATTAAAAGAATCTAAAAGAAACCCGGAGGGAAGAGAGAGAGATTCCACACCTCTTCCAGCAGAAGAATGATGCGCTGATGGAAGTCCAGCAAAGAGACTAATAGCAGAGCCCCTCTCAGAGAGGAGGATGGGGTAAAAGATGGATCGAGGAGACCGTCGGAAGCCGGTCTTTAATAGCAGGGGAATAACGGTAACGTAACGGCATGTGCTCACGGAATATATCCTCTAGTCCCCTCGGTCAACGGCCACGCCGTTGTCACCGGGACTGTGGCGGTGGGGCCCGTGTGGAAGGCATCACGCGCTTGGCCGTTTCTTCGAGGCAGTTTCCCACTCCGGCCGGTCGTATGATTGATGACCCTCTTGAGTCAGAATTAGGAATCCTCTTTCCGATTCCAAAAATTTATTTTAAAGTAATTAGAATTCCACTCTAATTTGACCTGAATTTCGAATCCTGTCCTCCAAAGAAATTTGAAACCCAGAGCACCAACAGGATTACAAATCCAATTCACCCAACTCTAGCCCAAATATAATATCATATTTAATATTATATTATAAATATAAAATAATAATATAATATTTATTATTATATTATAATAATTAATATCATTTATTATATATTATATTATTATAATTAATTCTAAAAATTATATTATTATTATATATTAATTAGGTAAAAAATATACTTTTAATTCTTAAATTTTTACTCAAAATTTATTTTAATCTTTTGTTACAGTTTAATCCTATATTTTAAAAATATTATGTTCTCCACGTTTGATTAATTGAGATAAGAATGCAATATTCTTAAAATATAAAGAAGTAAATCGTAGCCATGAAAATTTGAGGACTAAAAGTATGTTTTAATCTATTAAGTATATATTAATATATAATAATAATAATATTATTAATATTTTAATATATATATATATATAATATTAATATAACATCAATAATAATTTTATATTATAGTTAATATATTATAATAAATAACTTTATATATATTTTAATATGACTTAAACTAGCCTAAATTTGATTAAATTCGAATATAACCAATTGCAGTATTCGATCAACTTCTTCATCATTTTTTAGAGTCATCCAATTTTTTATTTTTAATTTTTAAAATTAATGAAGTATGTGAATCTTAGAATGAAGAAGGTGATCGAATTTAAGCTTAGTTACATTCGAATACATTCAAGTCTATCTCTAGTAGGATTCAGAAATCATATTTCTATGAATGATGGAAGAAATAAGCTATTTTAATTCTGATCCAAGCGAAATTTGATTTTTGTTTCAATTTCAATTTTGATTTCGATTTTAATTTCTGAGCATAAAAGGATCCTTATTGTTATTTTCTTTATATTTGTATATGTGATAATTTGTGGTCTATCGTTTGGACGACGGAGGGACCGATCATGCGGATTCGGTGGTTAGGTGCGGCCTGGGACGCACGTGGCAAATAAAGTTCATGCGGTGGCTCAATGTGCTCACGGGCTTTTGGTTTTAGACGCGCGGCTTCTGGCTTAAACTTTGACCCTTCGTGGCGTTTGCATCTCTGACATCTCTCGCATCGGTCACGAGGTGTGTGCTGATAATTTTAAAATAGTATGATCACAAGAGTGGGGATTTTAACTACGTACCAACCAAATTCGAGCAATTATTTAAACCTATTAGAACTTAGGTACTTCGCAGGAACGGTAGAATAGTTCAAGTAGGCCTTTCTTTGAATCTAGTCTACTTGAGCTGGAATTAACAAGGAACTGGATGGTGATTCAAAATGAGGCCTAGACGTTTTCCTTCTTCTCCCCTCAGTGTGTTCAACTGGAAAATGCGTCAATGTTTCCTAATTGTGGCATAGTGTGTGTGCGCAAAGGAGAGAGAAAAGGCCAAGGAAAAAGAGAATACATATAAAGCAGGAAACGGAATCACATGAAGGTTTCGTTTGGTTGAGACCTGGTGGACATGTACGTGGGGAGAAAAAGGAGGAAGCAGAAAGGGGGAAAAAAAAAGGAGAGAGGATGGGGAGGAATTCTGAGGTTGAAGTAGAAGCTGCACTTCGTTTTCTTTTGCTTTTTTTTTTTTTGGTTCGATACGAGCTCCTCATCTTTTAGTGTCAGCCCCTTAAAGTGCAGTAGTGGAGTGGCTGCTCCGAGTCGCCTCGTTTCCCCTCGTTTCCCATCCTTTTCCAATGGTGGGTTACTTTAGGATTGGACGATGGATGGAGAATGATGGGTCTCCACCGCAATCGAGCGGGATGAGTGAAATGGGGAAGGTGGAAGAAGAAACGGGAAGGGCTTATCTTCTAGCAGCAGTATAATGCTCCAAAATCTATTGCTGATGGATCAGTGGATCAAAATTATATAATTTTAAAAATTAAAATAAAAATTAATTAGTATTAAATAAACTTAAGTTATAAATATATATATATATTTTTCATCGATATGAAATGCTTTTACTCTTACGGTTCTAACCATCATGCATAAGTTGATTATAGATTGCTAGTTGAGTTTTTACATAATTTAAATTGGATAAATAAGCAAGATGTATACTATAGAAAAAAAAGGCTATAAATTTCTACTGTTATTGCTACTTTTATTAGATTTTTGGTATTTTATTTCTTATAAAACAGCGATGCACTAAATTTTGTATCATAAATGTTATTAATGATTGAGTCTTTTTTATGGGTACACCTAACCCAACCCCACATATGCAAGAGGAAAAAGAAAAAAAAAAAAATAAGGGTAACAAATAAGAATTGATGGATTTAGTTACTATACAGCAACAAATAAAAGTTTATTTATGATTCTAACAAAGAGGTGATGAAAGTTGAAATTTTGTTCTACCGATGTAATATTTTAATGAGCACCCTTGAATAAATGAACATCAAAATAAATAGTTTTCTGAGAAAAATTTATAGGACTACCATCAAGGCAATTTCTATCATGCTTTTAGCTATATGTAAGTAGTATTGTAAATAATGAAAAGCCTGAAAGCGTTGAATAATGATTTTAAATGAATGAAATTGAAACTGAGTTTCTAAAAACAAATTAAAAAAAGTATGATGATTGAAACCATCAGAATAATTTATCATCAATTATGCACATCCATTGCCTACCAATGTATTCATTTAAAAATGTATAACCATTGCCTATCAACATCTTCAATTAGAAGGGGAAAAAAAAAAAAGTATGTTTTACATTGAATATAACCATGACCATAATCTAAACAACTAGAAATGGAGCAATAATCTGTATCCAAAAAAAAAACCGTAAATACATAGAATATTGAATTATATATGCTTGAGTAGAAATTAGGATGCCAGCACTATGCATGTTTATCACTAAAATTGCCTTTTAAACCATTCTGAAGATGACGTATAACAATCACTTCGTTGGGATAGCATGGAAATGTCTTTCATAAACAATGCCTAGCTGTTGGTACAAAATTGCCACAAAAATTTTTATCTTCAATAAATGAGTTAGGCAAATATATGAGAAATATTTTTTCTTCTAGGTTCACTAAATTTTTCTCTTTGACTTTGATACTGTCACCTTTCCCTTTGCCCTCCCTTCTTCCCCATGGACAGCCTTTGCTAGATCATCACCGTAGGTATTTAATATAGAGAAATCCTTCATTCTTGATCCTCCCTCCGCTCCTCGAATGTCCTCCAAAAGTGAAACCCCAACATGGTAACAAACCCTTTTTTTTTTTTTTTTTTCAAACACAAAGAAGTGGTATTTAATATAGATAACCCAACTCATTTAGAAAAGTATATCAGAAAAGTCTAATAAGAAGAAATAGTATTTTGTCAAACATATTTAACTTTCTTGCATAGGAATCATAAGTCGAAATGCAAAGCTAGTAGAGGTGAGCATAGATTGTGTTGCATTGGTTCCACATATCAGATTCTGCAATTAATGCAATCAAAATTGATTTCAAAATTTTAGATCTAAAACTAAACTAAATCTATCTTATAATCGAGCTAATTAGATTGACTTGGCTTTGGTTTGATTGTAAGGTAGAACCATTTATTTATTTTTTTTTATTTAACACATATTTATTTTTTTAATAACTAATCAAAAAATGTTTCTTGAAATCGAGAACCATTTCGAAGAAGATTGGTTCTAAGTTTTTAGGCCCGATCTTATTAACATTTAGAATCAAAATAAGTCAATCTTAGGTTAGGCTAACATCGGTTCTCGAGTTACACTAACGTATTACTCATCCTCGGTAGCTCGTTAATAAAAATTTAATAATTTATTTACATAAATGCTATGAAATTCTTTAAAGTTAATACAAGCTATTTCTCAGGATCTCTATTCACGTTCCTAATAAGTCATGTCATGGAGTATTAGATTTGATCTATTTCTTCAATCTATATTCAATGCACTATAAATGGGTTTAAATTTGGATTAAACAGATTTGGATTATAAACGGATTGATCCGACCTGCATATTAAGTAGATCAGATTCGGATGTAATGTCCTTTAACTTTTTAACCCATTTAAGTAACTAACTAAATCGGATCAGATTGAATTGATCCATTTATCTAACAAATTTATATCACAAGTTTATAAGTTAAATAGATTAAATGAGTTAAACATATTACAAAAGTTAATAATTAACCTTTTTATTATTCTTTAATAGATTTAGCAGGTTAAGCGGGTCGGATTGGGATATCTATTTATTAAACAAAATAAATTCAGATTTAAAATTAAATCTAAATCTAATCAACAGCAAAGTTGGATTTAAATTGATAATTTTTATAATTAATTTATATTAAATCCGATTCACTTATGTTTCAATCTAGTTGGCTTGCCATCCTAATTTCTCATGCAGTTCTTCCATCTCGTATGCTTACGTGGCGGGTCCTATGCCCCTAAATTCAGCGGCCAGCAACCCTAGCCGGAAGATAAGAGGCGTACCTTAGCTAGTACTTTTCTTCTGAATTTTCTATGCCAGTATGAATCCAATTGACTCTGCATACCGTCGCATTGGTTGCATTGCAACTCTTGATGTCTATTCATTCCGACACGTGCAATCTCTCAGGACACGAAGTATGCATAGAAATTTAATGCTATTCGACCAATTGATCATACCTACACTAGCAAATGTTAAAATAACTCTATTATAAAATATATATATATATATTAAAAATTACAAAGCGTATCTTCTCACAACCTCTCCCATAAAACCTTGGACTCACACACTTTAATAAGATTAAAATGTTTTTTTTTAACTCTTTATTTCCCTATATCCATCTTAATGCTAGATTTATATATGCTTATAAAAAAAAAAAAAAAACTGAAATATCCTACGTGAATTGAAATTCGTATTCTACATATTTAAAGAATAATATTTTATTAAGCTTATTAAACTTAAAATAAATGCTAATATATCTTTAATCGATGCTCATCTTTTATGCTTCCATTTATTTATTTATTTTGTATGCTTCTATTTAATATTTTGGATGTTCCTCAATAAAGCTTTGCTATGCTGTTTTTTAAATTTTTGTTTTGAAAAACAATGGCTAAATCATAGTCGTCAACTATATAACGGATAAAAAGCATAATAAAATTATCCGTTAATAAATTATGGCAGCAACTTCATCCCGTTGCGATCCAAAATATTCAACTTCTTCTTTATTTGAGGGCGTTAATTTAATGAACTCAGATACAGATCCTTGCACTTTCACTATTGCATTGAACTCTTATCATTGTCGGAATTTCTGAGTCCAAAATTTAGCTGTGGCAGGTTATGAAAATTTTCATAATCAGACTGTACGATTGGTAGCTCTTGTCGCTATTTTATCAATGATCCTATGCAGCTGAATATATTCGACCGCATAAACCACAATGGCCGGCTTAGTATAGTATTCATAAATGTATATCTTAATGGAACTTGAATGTTGCTCAGAATAAACAGATGTCATGTTTCTTAGTAGGAGTCGTGCACCCTTTCCAAATAAAAACATTTACTAACTTCTAACTGAAGGTTGTCACTAAGGTGGCATTAAGAATTATCAGTAGTTGTAAATATATTTGCCTTCCTCTCCTCTGATTAAATTATTGTGTTGTACGCTAGCTTGGAAACACAATAAGGCAAACCTTGAGGAAGACGTGGCAAGGTGAAGGTGATGGATAGCAGCAATAAAAACCTTTCTGTTTTAATATCTTGGAGTAAACGCGTGAAACTGGTAGCGAGTTTCACGCAAGAGGTATGAACTCAATGCCGGAACCATCGATCGAAGCGGCACGTTCAGCGGCTGAAGGCTCCTACCAACAAATTTAAACAAATTTAATCGTCAACTTCAAAGGCATTTTAGAGGATATTCCTTGCGATAAGCTAAGGGTGGCAACACAAATCTGCGGATTTGGTGCTTGGAATTTAGTTGCGGTAGCCGTTCAAAACATTATTTCTCTCTATTTGTTATCTCTGATTCAAGGGCAAAGGATACCCTAATTTTTTTTTTATAAACTGTTATGCCCAGCCCTGCTAGCTAGGCTGGATGACGATACGGTTGCATAACTTCTATAAGAAATCTTAAAAATTATGCAAGATTTATTTTTTTAATTTTTTATCAATTATTAAAACATTAAAATTTACAATTTATACGTCTTGCGAAAATGTGTTGCTTGTTGAGTCTAATTTATAGGCTGAGATGTGACATATATCATGAATTAATCATTCGTTTTAAGCATATAACAATCGAATCAGAAATACCTCATTCGTTTCAAGCATATCACAACCATATCGGAAACATCTCCTATAATTTTGAAATCAGGACATCTCTTTATGTGCAAGCGAGTTGAATTTGTATCCAACAAATAAAGATGAATAATTTGAAATAAACTTGGTTGCATTCAAATGTAGCTTAAGCGCAAAATTTGATTATCTTTCTCATCCTTAAATCTATACGGATTTTAAAATCAGCTTTATCTTTTTTATTTTTTTCATTTTAGGATTTGTTAACTATATGGATATAAGGATAGACATAAACTTATTTATATTCTTTCATTTTTTTTCATCTTTGTTATCAAATATAGCCAGACTTAGATTCAGCTACCTTTTTATTCTTAAATCTATATAATTAAGAGATCTTAAAAATAAAAAATAAAAAAATAAAAAAGATGAAGTGTTTTTGAAATTCATATGAATCAAAGGATAGGAAAAATAATCAAATTTTAAACTTAATTGCATTCGAATGTAGCTAAGTTTATTATATATATATATATATATATATATATCCATTTATTCGAAGCGTTATCATGAATGCTAAATAGGGGAATTTTTTGTAATTTAAATTGCACATGGTCAGTTGTCTCTATAATCTAAGCTTGTGTTGTCATAATTTTTATTAATTTTTTTTTATTTATCCTTTTCTGCATTTCTTTCCCTAAGAATTCTTCTTTTAACAACCTCACATCTTGAAACAAAAATCAACCTTTTATTATTTTAAATTTAAATTATAAAATAAAATTTTGACTTCTGAATTAAAATCTCCCAAGAAAGCACGCAACCGTTCTGAGTCATGTAGCTAGAATCATGATACAAAATTCGGGATCTTTTGAGTGCACCACAAGAAAAACCATCCAAACCATTAATTTTTTTTTTTTTTTTGGGTAATAGGACAAGGGACGGCGTTTTGTTTCGTTTGGCTTGGTGCTTCTAGCCGTTCACACGACGGACGTCGGTATCTCGGGTTCGGTCTCTATTGGATATTGAAGCAAGCTAATTCTCAATAGAGACAGATTTGGGTAAGTCTCTGGCAAGCTAATGTTTTCTTGATTTATTGCATAATTATTTAGTATGTTAGTAAAAACGTTCTTATTATAAATTATTATAATTTTTTTAAAAAATTAAAGATTAATTTTTAATTCTAACAGACTCTTCTATTTAGGATTTTTTTTGGATAAAAATTAAAATAAATTATTTTTTTGATAAATAGAGAATAATAATAATATTTTTTTTATTCTATTTTTTTTTGGTAATGATTAATTTTAATTTTAACAAATATTATGATGAATACAGCTCGAGATGAATTCTAATTTTTATAAAATACGATGATTTCGAGCATACATTGGAACAAATTCTCGAACCATGTCTAGCCCAACAACCTTACCAACAATATCAATTAGCACTCTTGCAATTATGAAGGCATAAATTAAACATTTTTTTAAAAAAAATCTCATAAAAAAAATTAAGATGATCCTTGGTCCTCGTGATAGAGACCTAAGGCCGGAGATATTTCCTAATCCTATTACTGTGTCCAAAAACACAGCTTTCTCTCATCGAAGAAGCTTGTTCGCTTCTGTGTCACGCGTCCCTAAACTTCTTACTCTCTCCCCCCGGTCCCCCCTGACAGGGACATTAGGTACAAGTTGTAGAAGGGCAATCAATCAATCATAAACCGACGTCATGTTGACTTGGCCGTCGGTCTTGATGCCGTGTGGAGCCCTACCAGTTTTTCTGGACTCTCGCATTCCTCTCTATCGACTCTAATGCCAACCTCATGTGGTCCCTCTAATTAATCGTCCAGTTTCCATGTTACTTCGTTCGCTGGATTGATGTCATTGTTGCTGCAACAGCGACGAAGATACCATTATATTTCATATCCAATCAAAACTTGGACATATTAAAATACGTAAGTCTAATTGATCGTGGTTTTATGAAGAGTCAAGTGCGTTTTGAAGTTAAAAATCGGATTTCATGATATTTTTCTTGTTTTTTAATGCAAAGAAAGACGATACCAGCCAGTTTGACCTCCGTTGTTTTAAGTTCAGTGAAATTATTCGTTTCTTAATGGAAATATTAGAAAGACGCCAAAGCCTGGAGACCATTTGCTATGGCGGATAGACTTGGGGGGGGGGGGGGGGGGGTCGACACCATTCCCAAGCTTGTGGATTTGTTGAGGGGCGACCTAGCTACCAGGGTCACTGAAGGCTGAGGGACCAACTACTAGTCTTCTTCTTCTTGACGCCAACATCGACAAAGTAGATAGCAGGTCGAAAAGGCTCGGTAAGCCGTGAGACCCTTGCGACGCGGGATCTAACCATGTGGCTGTCATCAAGCTTATCTATTAATTTCTACTCGAGTTTTTAGGCTACATGATTTTGATCCGCTAACGAAGTCGATTGAATCAACAGATAAGCTTGGGGCATTACATTCTGAGATAAATTTGCTTTCTTATGGATAAAACTGCGTAAAAATGCTACCAAAGTCTCCAGCATGACTCAAACTCAGGGAGTCGTGGGAATGGAGTATTTATCGTGAAATCATCGACAGTTAAATTGTTTGACAGTAACATTTCTCTAAACAACAACTGCAGCTTCACTGGAAACTACATGGAAACTTCCCAGGTCTCATATAAGCCCATCCAATATGGGACTAAATTTTAAGTATCACAATCTCTTCTCATTCCTCATTGCACATCACAAGTTAGAGAGAATCTAACTCTGAGTCAGATCGTTGGTGCACATGACCCAAAAATTAGAGTAAAAATTAATGAGTAGCAAGTGGACTTGAGTTATAAGCACCTAACACTTTCTTTCTCATTCAATGTGAGACTAAATTTTAGGTATCACATAGAAACATATTGCAACTACCTGCTTTCTTAGCTTCACTGATTTTGAGCACTCTTGGATCTCCAGTGAGACCTCATAGAGTAAGTCCTTTGCTTCCCATCAAAGATGGGGCAAGGGTTATAGATGCATGAGGCAGCAGCTTATAACAAATGAGATTTGGTATGATAATCTAGGACCACATCTTAAAAAACAAATTAATCAAAAAGATATTATCTTAATTTATTGATACTGTATAAATATTTAAAATTTTAAAATTTTATTAATGATGCAAAACTAAATACGCATTAGTATATCCTGTTACTATATGAAGGTGGACTAATTTAATAGTCCATCGAAACCAAATCATGTTTAAAATTTAATCTTAAAGTTAGCATATAAGATTAGTGGCTCAAGGAGTACTGTAAATGTTGCGGCACGACAAAGCTAATCCCTATTGATTTGAGATATTTATGATTTTTGCTATGCATACTCCAATTCATATTAGATTCCTAGAGATAAGAAATTGAAAGCTGTAGGCTACTAGATAGTTTTCTTCATTTCATAATTAACGTACATTATTAGGCAAATTCTATTATGCTTTTAATTGTATATGGATGGTGCCGTAAATAATTAAAAGATTAAAAGCATTATGACATTAAGTAAGAAAGTGAAAGCATTAAATGGTGACCTTGAATGGATAAAATTAAAGCTTAATTTTAAAAAAAAATATGGTAGCTGAACCCTACATTATTAAGGTTTGGATCCTAAGCCTACTTGTCAATTCTTAAAGGAGAGTGCTAACCATTGGACCCATCCCATACGGCATAATTTAAATCTTAGCCTTTATAAGGTAATAAACCAAGAAGACTTGAAGTCAAGGCGCGAAGACATCTTGTTTTATAAATCAGCTATGAAAACAGAACAATATAACATGACAGAGAGTGATGATTATTGATGCAGTCAATCTACTATTCTTTCATAAACTATAGCCACTAATCCTTACATAAGCTTCAACCATCCACATTTGCCCCTGCAGTATTTGTTGAGGGCTAACAATTGAGTAGCTTACAAAAGACATCACATTTTCTGCTAATGGAATAATCTAAGAATAGCTAAGTGTAAGCTATTTAGGTTGCAAAGTGATGCTAACTACATTGGTTGATGATTTTAAGCCTCCCCAATGAAAAGAAAGAAAGGAAAAAAATTATAATCCTCCAGCCTTCATCAATATGTTTGGCAGCAATAAGCATCAATTTTAACAATCAATGCTTGATTTAGAACCATACTCTCCATAAAATGGTTCAAGAAAACCACAAAGCTTCAAAAAAATCACAAAGCTAAAGATAGACCTTGTAGCCATCCTAATTTTAGGAAATAAAGGATAAGGTCAGTGGCTAGGAGAGAAGGTGTTGAGAGGAAGAGGAATAAGAGTGGGAGAGAGAATCCAACCGTGAGGAGTGAAAAAGATTCTTTTTTTTGGAATGGGGTTCCCTCTTATAGGCATGCTCTAATTTTGGTGTCTGAGGCAGTCTTAATTAAGACGGTGGTGTTCAACTTTGGCAGTGAGATCAATGACGAAATTATTTCACCTATCATAAGCCATACTCGTGGTACAAGGACATGTTGGAGTGGTTATTCTCTAATCTTGTCCATTGGCTTGATGGGTGGAATAATCAGGAGCTTTGTTAGCCATGTCCTTCTAATACCTTTCGATCATCTTAGACTGTGGTAACATATACTAAAAACTGTGTTCTTGTGCATGTGATAGAAGGCCAGCTTGGTACTAACTCGATTATAACCCTGTCAATATTATTTATCATTATATATTATTTCAATTTTAACTATTAATAGTTAAAAAGTAGTAGAATTTTTTTCACTTATTATTTACTTAAATAAAAAATAAATTTGTTAGACCATACAATCTTTTTTTTAAAGGAAACTTAATATAATAATATTTTAAAAAAATTATATAATTGTATGAATAAATATGATAACAACAATAACATGCTATATTTAAAATTTGACATATAAACTATCTTGATAAATGGCTGAGATTGAAATGAAGTGAGATCTCCTTTTTATCTTGCAACATTTGGGTCTTGACTGATATTCTAGAATTAAGATGTTGAAACTTCCACCAAAGTGATGCGTTTGAAATTAAGAGTTATAATAAAACTTTAATTTATAATTTATTAATAAAATAATAATTTAAAATATAAAAAAAATAATTGAAAAATATCGATCTCCCTAGTTTTGTTTCGGTCAAGATGATGAGGCGGAGACTTTGATATATTTAATATATTCTATGTATGTATGCCCACACCTTCCCGCAAAATCGAAAGGACGTGCCACATCATGAAATATAGATGATATGATTGGGTTATCTTTTAGATTATTTGCTTGACTTGACTCAACTCGAAATTTGATGCGAGCTTATCCTCCCGTGGAGGGAAGAGATGAAATCAGTATCATAACGTCTCCGCCGTCCAAACCGCCGCACCAATGTCACCGCGGTTAGGAACGCCCGACGAGGACTTGTCCGCGGAGGAAGAACCGCACGCAAGATCTCATGACCAAAGGTGAGCACCATCATTGAGGGAAGGAAACTTTGCAATTTTACAATCCGTGGAAATATTTTGAGACACCGGTTTTAGTGGTGTGAAACGGCCGTGCCAACCCATTTAATTTTTTTTTTTAAAAAATATTTTTTTAATTAATTATATAAAAGTTAAATAAATTATATATATATATATATATATATATATATATATATATATATATATATATATATATATATTTGTTTATGGGACAAATTATCCAAGCTCCAAATTATCCAACCCGACAGCTCAATTTGTAAGCATTTTTATTTATTATTATTATTAATCTTAAAACTAATTTTAAGAAAATTAAATAAAATAAATAAAATATACTTATCTATTTTGAAACTTACTGTTAGCATAATCCGTCACAGTTATTTCTTTTATCTAGTCTTCAGAATAGTGATGGATCACGTTATCTTTCGTCTCCTACTTTTTTATTCGATCGGAGGTTTTTTTTGTTTTTATTTTTCGTCTAACCTTGCATCGTATCTTCCGTTTCATATTAGTTCTTTAGGCAGACTAGCATCTCCACTATATCAGGTTCTAATCAACTCTTCCAATCTATTGTGAACACTATCAGAAGCTAAAATGCTGTAAGCAGAGGATAATTGTTCTTATGTATTTGTCATTAGGTCAAAATATTAAAATTATCTAATTTATCTCGAGTTAGAAAATTTATAAAATCATTACTTAAATAAAAAATAATTTATTAGATGATAAAGTTGTAGATCTTAGTTTTTTCTTAATAAGAATATTTTATATTTTATTAGTATATTACCCCACTATTACTACCTGAGGTTGATCTTAAAGTAAAGGACCTTTTACTTTTATTATATTTTTGATCATATAATATATATATTTTATTTAATAAATTAATAATTTCTTCTTTAATTTTACTAGTGCCATGTGTCATATTATAAATTTCTTCTAATATTGTAAATACGTTATGTAATTTAAATCTAGGATTCATAAATAAAGCTAAGCAATAAAAATATAAAATTTCTTATCAATATTTATTAAATTTTAATTCCATTAACACAATTATATTTTTCATATTCTTATAAAGTAAAAAATAGCTGGTAATATTAAAGACTTATTGCAAAACTAAGGGAGGGATGAGATAATAGTATCCGATAAAATATTAGTAGCTTCATAAAAATATTTTTAAAACTACATCATAATATTACAATTATCCTAGTGAAAATATAATATTAGTTCATTAGAAAACTAATCATTATAAAAGCTAGTAATAATATATTAATATTTAAAACATAATTATAAAAATATACAGAATTCTATTTATGTTTACATCTAATAAAAATTGTTTAAAATTTTTACTATGAATAATCCATAAATTTTTAAAATCTTATTATCTAGGTTCGAAAGATGTTATATATTTAATGATATTTCTAATTTTACTTACATATAATTCAATAATAACTAAATCATTTTGTATAATTAAATTTAAGATGTAACATACACATCTTATATAAAATAATTTCAATATAATTTTCCATTTAAGACAGGAGGCAAGTGTTTTTTGAGTAAATCAATAGCAATATTATTATCAATAATATTATCTAAACTAATTAAAAAAAATATCTTACATATAGTATTCACATACTATATATATATATATGATTGAACTAGAAATGTTGGTAGAGTGGCATGGATATTCAAATAATTTAAAACTAGTAACTCATTATTGCATAACCCAATTGCAATTAATAAAATATGTAGTAACACAAATATAAGCTAAATCAAAATGGTTAGTTTATATTTCATAGGTAAGTGCTATTCTACCATCAAAATTTAAAAAATATGAAATTAAATTTTTTACATCAATAAAATTGTTTAAAAGAATTAGATTTAGAAGTATTTTGAAATTTCTTTATATGCAGGATTTAAGATAGTTTTTATATATTTTTCAAAACATGTATTTTTTGCAAAAGAAAAGGGTACTTCAATATTTATAATTAATTTTGATAATTCTTTTTTATTTATCTTTTGAGAATAAAAAAATTTTGATAACTCACTTCCTATACCTAATTTGGGCTTGGGTAGAATTATTAACAATTTCATACTTCTTCCAATACCAAGTCAGGTGGCAGGTTCTCTCTAAAGTACTACAACTATAGTTCTTTTTACAAATTTTATATACAGCTTGGATCCCCTTACTAGCTATCTCCTTAATAGTGAAGTGCTGTCAGACTCTAGAGGTCCTGAGTCTAGTCTTAAATCTAATACTGAAGATGGCACTAGTGTTACAACTAGAGTCAGAGGCACTGATGGTGTGCCTAGATCAAGCTTATAATAAGGGAACTCCTCTATGTTAGTATCAAGCCCGAAGATCTCATGGGGTAAAGCGAGAGTTATCATCACCAAATATTATAGAGAGTAGAGAAATTAGAAAAGGTTATAGAGAAGCTAGGAAAGCTTGTTGGAGGAGATTATGACAGCTTGTAAAGAGATTAAAAGATCTTAAGAGGATTAGAGGCTTGTAACAAGATTAAAAGAGTTTAAAAGAGCTTAGAAAAACTTAGAATTTAATATAGGATGACGAAGAAAGGTTGGGGATCATTTATAGGGGTTGAAGATCCGAATAATCTTGAAAACTAGTTATTTATGGCTATTGTGAAGGGTAAATAGATCTTTTTAATTAATAAATGAGAATATTCTTGAAAACTAACCATTTTTCGTAGTTGAAAAAAAAGAAAAATGATCCTTTTTTAAGTAAAGGACCAAAATACCCTCTAAACTAGTCTTTTTTTTTTTGTTGTTGAAAGCATTTTAGTAATTTGGCAAGCCAAGCCGGAGTAGCTCATCATGTGCCAAGTGAGCCGTGCTGATGGCCAGCTCACACGGGCTAGGTGAGTCAATTTCTCATGCCCAGGTCATTATGCTGGCACAGCCTATGGATCATAAAGGGGCCCGATTGGGTATGACGTGCTAAGCCTAACATGGGTACTGTAGCACCAGAGCCGTGTGACCAACCGTTTGGCCTACTTAGCACCTCTAATTGTTAATGATCATAATTTTTTTTTAAAAAAAATAGACTTTTAAACCTCAAACTTTCATTCAAAATTTATTTAGATCTCCAAACTTTTAGTTACTACAGTTTAGTCCCTCATATTTTATGAGTATTACATTCCTGATGACCATTTATATAGAGTCAATTAAAATTAATAAAATAACTAATGTATCATCCTATTAACTAGTTCATGTATTTACATTAGGATAACATATCAGCAATTCTATCAATTTTAACTGACTTTATGTAATGGGACGCCAGAAATGTAACCTTCTTAGAGCATGAGAGATTAAACCATAACAACCACTAAAAGTTTGAGAATCAAAATGCATTTTAAGTGAAAGTTTGAGGGCTGAAAGTATATTTTAGCATTTTTTGAAGGATTCAATTGATATTTGCTTGGCCACTCAACATTGTTGAGCAATTTTTGATTTAATTTATTGCATTAATTACTAGTGTTGTACTAATCTTCGCATATTATATGACAGAGAAAATGTTTTATATGCATTACTTTGCAATTAAGGTTTTATTTTAAATTTACAAAAACAAAAATTTTAAGAAAACTTTTTTTTGTTTGAATGAATGCTTTGAAGGGATCGGTTATGGACATACAAAAAGTTCAAAATTCATAAATACTGATTTGATAATCAAATATTCTATTGATTTTCATATGTTACAATAATTTTTCTAAGTTGCACCAGTCCTTTATTAGTTAGTCAACATGACTCACACAAATGGCTTCAGAAATGCTACAAGGTATAGCCTTATCACCATAAAAGGGAGAATAAAATCTCTATCACTTTGCCAGAGGAATTTCGTGCTCGAGTTGCTTTGAATCCATGGGAAGCAATCTTCCATCGTCATGTGGCGTAGCAGCTGTGTAGAAAACTTTTTGGTAACATGTATGGGCGTTTGAGATTACGCATTGGGCTTATAAATGTTGCTTTTATAAGGCATGAGAACATTTACTTGAAGCACCCATTCTCAAAATATTGAAGCTCACACCTTAAAAAGATGGGGCCTGATCTTGTATTGCCTGCTAATGTAATGTGTTATCACAGCTAGGTAAAAAGGTACTCCAACTTAATGAAGTCCTAGACAAGCATGATCCAAAGTAGATATTAGGTCAAACAATCTTCTCAAAAAAAAAAAAAAAAAAAAAGGCAGACAAAGCTCATTAAAATTTTATTGAGATCAGGAAAGGCAATATTTAAATCTAAAATTTCTTTATTAACTCCATCTGACTGTATCATCTTGGCAAGCTAAACTCCCATTATTAGGCCAATGAGTTAAGCACTATACACGTTTAGTTGCATCAAGTTGCATGAAAGCATCAGTTGAATTGCTGTGTCATTTTGTCCATAAAAATACTTTAGAGCTAGAAGTCTATAAAGCTTCTTGAAGCTGAAGGATATCCACTCTGCCAATGACTGCGATTGGAAAACTGCTTGACCTCTTCCGAGACTGCCATCATCCATGGCGACCGTATAATTGCATGAATAATGGACATGCTAGTAGCTAAAATCCCAAGCCCAAGTCCCAGTACGGAAATCCTGGGCAAATTTGATCTTGTTACCTTTCCGTAGCTCAACCTTTGTAGTGAATATTTAAAGCGTTGGATATTTGTCAAAGTAATTTCAAACTTTTAGTTTCATATTAGATAATGAACTAATCATAAATTCATTTAAATAGAATTTCATATCTTAAGTAGCGTATGGTTCAAGTCCACCTAAACAAGAACGTACAAGCCAGAGAGATCAAAATGTTATAGTGAACTTAGTGTGCCCTCCGGACTGGTCTACATAAATAAATTTTTATCACAACTAGGTTTGATTGTTTGAATTTGTTTTTATTTTTTATTTATTTAATTTTTTTTTGCTAGAATGTATTTCAAAAAGAAGACAACCTATATGAGTAGGACAAATTTTACTTTAAAGTGAACATTATTCATAGCATGTATCGAATTGAGTAATATTATTTTTTAATTATTTATTGTCTTGTGTGTGCACTAGAAACTGCCTATGCTAAGAGATAATTTGCTAAAATAAAAGTAAAGGGCTCAATCACATTGTTAGTTAATCAATAGTTGTGTATGAGTTAGGAAGCCACCTTTACTTGGTTGCTTAGAAATATTTTGCATTTTGTGTAATACATAGCGTAACTTAAATTTTGTTAAGATAATATAATCTAAGATAACAGTAGGTACTGGCTGGTTTGTTTGATAAAGTTTTGTTAAGATAATTGGCTCAGTAGAATACTTTGTCGTATTACATCTTCAATGGAAGGATTAACTATCCATTTAAAGATAACTAATTTATACCTTGACTAACAAGAAGAACAATTTTCATGAATTTGAACCAAAAAAATTCCATGACATTTTCACCATATTCCTTTTCATACAAATCTAACTCCTACATGGTCAAATAAAATTGTTTCTTTTTTGTGCTTTGTAAAAAATTATATTAGTCCCATGCTATCTATGGTAATGAGACAGAATAGGATTCAAGATCTCAATCTTCATTCTCATTTTTACTAAAAGAAAATAATTTTCATCCCCATCTCATCTTCATAAATAAAAATTATTTTCATCTTTATTCCTGCTTTGAGAGAATGATAAATTCATATCCTCGCTCCTCGCCCCATCTCCATTCTGTGCCATCGTCGCTACACTCCTCTCATTCCGACTCTATTCGTTCTACCCTTAATGATATATATAAATTTTTAATAAAAAAATAAAATTAATAATATAATTTAAAATTTTTTCATCAATTATGTTAATAAATTGAATAATTTTTTTTAATTAAAAATTTAAATTAAATTAAAATTAAATATCACTAAACTACGGAGCCAAAAAAAAAAAAAAAAAAGAGAGGTGGGAATGGAGTGGGATGAAGTAAGATATATATTTTTCTATTTCTATTTCACGCCCTTACGTCTCTATCCATCCTCGTAAAATATAAAGAATCTTTACGTTAAATGCAGTTGGTGGGATGGGTCTCTTCTATGAGTTAAATTTATTATCTTTGTCCGGTACAAAAGCTAATGTCAAGTGCATGTTAGGCATGCCTAATGATCACCCACCCACATTTTCTATTGCATGAAGAGGCTAACTCACCGTCGGAAAAAAAAAAAAAAAAAAAAAAAAAAAAAAAGCTCACCTTTTCAAGCAATTACGTATGCCTGGGGCGTGGACATCTTTCTCCCGCGAACCCGCAATTGATATTACCATAAGATAACAATGTAGTTGTTGAATATATATATATATATAAAGCCTAACTCACCGTCGGAAAAAAAAAAAAAAAAAAAAAGCTCACCTTTTCAAGCAATTACGTATGCCTGGGGCGTGGACATCTTTCTTCCGCGAACCCGCAATTGATATTACCATAAGATAACAATGTAGTTGTTGAATATATATATATATATATAAAGCCTAACTCACCGTCGGAAAAAAAAAAAAAAAAAAAAAAAAAAAAAAAAAAAAAAAAAAAAAAAAAAAAGCTCACCTTTTCAAGCAATTACGTATGCCTGGGGCGTGGACATCTTTCTCCCGCGAACCCGCAATTGATATTACCATAAGATAACAATGTACTTGTTGAATATATATATATATATATAAAGCCTAACTCACCGTCGGAAAAAAAAAAAAAAAAAAAAAGCTCACCTTTTCAAGCAATTACGTATGCCTGGGGCGTGGACATCTTTCTTCCGCGAACCCGCAATTGATATTACCATAAGATAACAATGTAGTTGTTGAATATATATATATATATATATAAAGCCTAACTCACCGTCGGAAAAAAAAAAAAAAAAAAAAAAAAAAAAAAAAAAAAAAAAAAAGCTCACCTTTTCAAGCAATTACGTATGCCTGGGGCGTGGACATCTTTCTCCCGCGAACCCGCAATTGATATTACCATAAGATAACAATGTAGTTGTTGAATATATATATATATATAAAGCTAACCGTTCGATTTACGCTAAGTGTCGGGCAAATATATAACGTATGAGCGCTGTGGCACGGTTTTCCTCTGGGAAGGAAGCTTAAACAAGTTCGTATTCTGAGTCAACACTCCAATGGCCACAAGATAGGCGTCTTCTCTGGGCATCCGGTCCAAATCTCCGTTGGTATATTACAGCTTAAACATAATTGGAGCAATAGTTGAACATATTATACGTAGACTCCAAACTTGAAGCACGAAACTCAACTGGCAAACATATCCAAAGAAAAGTTTGAGGATCAAAATATATTTTAATCTTAATTTTGTAACAGTAGACATTTAAAATTTTATCATTAGAAAGGATGATTGGGTGAAATAAGTCTTGATGTACAATGGTGAAGGATAAGAGAGAGGCTAAATTTAGGTCTGGGATGTCTTTAAGGGAATAGTCAATGCATTGGTGGCGCAGTAGGTGCGGTAGGTCTAACAAAAAAAGTACAGCTACACATCTCGGACCAAAAACAAAGGGAAACCAGAGGTGGTCCACGAAGAGCAGCTGAATCCCTTGCCATGTCCTAAAGGCCACTTCTCTTTCTCAGCTCTCAATTCGGCTCCTCTCTTCATGAGCCATGATGGGTCTTTCAGTGGGAAAACGTTGAAAAGGTGTCATCATGCCATGATGCATGGCGACAATCAAGGACTTAATAGGAGTCAAAAGTTGAGACCTTTTTGAATGAGGATCTCTCCAACCCAAAGGAGGTGCCGGGGTGCTTTGATTTTCAAAAAAAAAAAAAAAAAAAAAAAAAAAAAGGTTGTTAATACCACATTTTGCCTCTTCGGCCTAATATAAGCGAAAGCATTTAGTCTCTTCGGCCTAACATTGACGAAATTGATATGGATCGAATATGCAGTGAAATTAAGTAATTAGGACTATGTTTTTGAACGAATGCAGTACTAATCGAAGTATTGTCCCAGCAAGTAATACATTTTGTCAAAAATAGATGGAAAGTATGATTGCTAGAAGCTTTTTGGTCAACAAACTCGATAGAAAGCATAAGTAGTAGAAATTTCTAGGTCAAGGAACTAATTAAAACGATTAGAAAAAGAGGTTGAGCAATGCAATGGACCATTCAGTCAAGAGAAGAGAATTATATATAAAAAAAAAAAGCTCTAAAATGAAAGGCATAAATAGTTGTCAAGTGTCGGTAAAATATGGAATAACCACTAGTACAACTTACCAAATAGTTATAACTTGGAATAGAAAATATAGTGGGAAGTTTTAACAGCTATTTTTCTGAATCAAGCTAGATGGTTACAAGGCAATTCAGATGATGCAGAACGTGGATGGAAGTTGCTCGGAATTTCCGCATGATTATATTGTTTACCATTATGCTTCTCAATCAGTTCGATACAAATAGGAGAAGGTAATATGAAGATAGGATTCCAAACTCTTATCTCAAAACCAGTCCAGTATATTACTATACCCCAGCTTAAGAGCAGACTAGCCATAGGTTAGTTCTTCTTTTTGTGCCTTTGTATCCTGCTCCTATTTGTATATCAAGGATGAGAACTAAGTCAGTTTGTCATTTGAGAATGGATGTTGTGCCAAAACTTTTCCTTAGTTATAACACAAATATAAATAGAATTATCTTTCAAAACTATATATATGTGTGTGTATGTGTGTGTGTGAGAGAGAGTAGACCTCTTATGTGAATTTATTAATGAATTAATATAAGGTTTGTTTGGTTTGGCATTGGAATCGAAATCAAAAATCGGAGTCGCTCATTGCTCTAACCTATTTGATTTACATATGAATTAAAATTGGATTTAGATTAATTCATATTGTTGTTATTTGGTTCATTCAAACCTCGGAATCAGAATTAGTTCAAATTTTTAATGTTGCTTCTGAGCTCAAAACTTCAAAACTTGATTGTCTTTAAAATTTTTGATATATATACTTAATATAATATTTATTTTACAGATAAAAAACCTAAAAATATATAAATAAAGGTAGAAATTCCATGAGTACGGTTTCTTCCCCTTTGGTATGAGAAATGAAAAAGAGAACCATGGTTTCTCAAAAAAGATGAGAATTATGGGTTCATCTTCTTGGCTTTTCCTTTTCTTGATATTTAAGCGCCTTTTAAGCATCAAAGAATAGCAAAAGGAAAAACCTCTACTCGTTTCTAGCATACCTGATATTGTCGAAGGTCTTCCATTCCTTGTTCATCATCTATTATCTATCGTCCACCTTATAAAGAAAGAGAAGGGACTCAAGATGATAATGGTATTGTGATAATAGAGGGAGAGGCAAAGGAGAGAAAGGAGGCAAGATAAGAAGAGGAGAGAAAGAGAAGGGGGTACACGAGAAGAATGATAACAGTTACAATGATTGAAATCAGAATCATAAACTTGAGCAAGATTCTAATTCTCTCTAAGAAGTGATTCTCATTTTAAATAAAATTAGAATATGATTCTAATTCTATGTAAACAAACAATTGGAATTAGAACCAGTGATTCTAATTTTCATTCATGAGTCTCATTTTTAAGAACCAACTAACTCTTTTGGTGATAGAGGTGAATTTATTTAAGAGTTTAAAAACTTTGACATTCTTCTGAAAAAGGAGGAGCTTAAAGTGGGTTTAATTTTGTCGAGCTATGTTGATTTATAAAGGTTTGCGAGGATTAAAAGTCGGTCAGGTGAGAGCTAGAGAGAATTCCAAAGGCATCCGCATCCTTGCTTTTCAACCATTTATTCTAGGTTTCCAATAGCATGAGATCCTCCATGCGTAGGACTTTTTGGTGTTCCTCTTGTTGATAGGCTTAGATTGTTCACTGCAATGTCCTAAATTTTCGAATCAAAAAAAAAAAAAATACCGCACTTGATGGTGGATCATAATCATGGTTAGTAGAAGGTTCCAATTTTCTGAAATGCTATTAAAATTATACTATTAGTTAGCCATGGCAAAGACGATCCAAAGCGTTCCAGGTGCACAGAAAGAAACGTGGCATTTTGGGCCAGCACAGAAAGGTAAGCACCGTCAACTTGCAGCTTGGTTGGCATTCATGTAACAGCTGAGTTGTGATGCATAGCAAACATATTTTCAATAACAATGAAGTGATGCGATGGCTAAGATAGAGATAGAGATATCAAACGGACTAAAGTTAGATCAGGTCACCCACCTACCAGCCTATAGGCCATGTTGGCATAAATAAGTCAGGCATGACATGCATGAATGGGCCAAGCATTGCACAAATAAGTTAGATATATCACGAATGAGATGAGCTGATATTTAAAAAAAAAAAAAAAAAAAAAAAAAAAAAAAAAAAAAAAAAAAAAAAGAAGAAGAAAAATTAAGCCATGCTGGTGGATCAACATGGTGGGCTGCTACAGTGGGTCGGAACAGCATACAAGTCTGGCATGGTACAATCCAACCTGGTTAAAGCACATACATATGTGTCGTGTTGTGCCACCCGTCAGTGCAATGGATCATGCCGATATTGCACGATGGTTCAACGGACTGCAACTTATGCAAGCCATGCCAACTCAATAAAGCTTGACACCTCTAGATTGAGATGGATTTCACTAAGATAATATTTAATTACAAAATAAAGTTTGTAAGGAACAAGAAAAGTTATTTAGATAGGGTTGGAAGGATAGAACTTAATGAATTGCATAGAAAATTTGTCTTTTTAATTATATAGATAATTTATGGGTTATTTAGACACGGTGTTGCTTTATTGGAAGAATATGTTGAAAGAATTTTTTTTTTTTTTTTTTTTTTGACCATAATCATTCTTTTGGTAGTTTCGAAAAGGGGTCAGGAAAGGTTTAGGGTTGACATCAAAAGCTATGATAGCTTATGCTCAACTGTATATGAATTATGCACTATATAAATTCTGAATACTTATATAATGTCAAGGGCTCAAATAATAACTTATTGATAAGGTTTTTTTTATGGATAAAGTCTTAAATTTTTATAATAATATATTAGCGGATCTAACCAATCACTTATATAGATTAGGAGACACAAAAGATGGTTCTTTTGGGACTAACTATAAATTGATTATAATGATTGTGATTAGATTTGATTAAATTTAAATTTGTATCCTTAGTTTGATAAGAAGACCAATGATTAAACAGGAGTATGCATGTGTTTAATCTTACATTGATTATGCATTGAATATAGTTTGTATATTTATACGAGAACAACAAACTCAGATAATATTCTTTTGACTACTTATTTTTTTTTTTTTTTTTTTTTTGAGGTTAAAGCCCTGAATTGTTACAACCACCTCATCAGATCAACTCTCTCGGAGCAAAATTTTATTAGCGTAAATTAGGTAAAATCATGTTTTGAAGCCTTGCAGTGAAAATTTGTATGACCTCCTCTCCCTCTCCTGTCGACATGGCATGAGATCAATATAGCTCGGACGTATACGCAACGAAGATCTACTAAAGTTAAATAGAATAATGTGCGCATATTTGACAACCCATGTAGAGCTTTACAAATACCATTATCAAACCATGCACACACGTAGCCCACGCCAATGGAACATCAATTAAGAAGATTCTATATTCCACATGTTAAAATATATATACATAATTAATGACCCGCAGCAACTGGGACGCTTTCATTATGTGACCGAGTGCTCAACCTTAAAAAAATAGATGAGCTGGGCCATTGCATATACGGCTGTAATAACACATTAAACATCACAGCTTAGAATTATTTGGATTCAATATCATCCTGATAGGCTCCAACTTGTGCTCACCCACTGACTTAATCAATCATGGTGCATAACCGAACAGATGTTAATGGTCGACGATAGATGCTTAAACTAACCTTCACATTGGAGATGAAGCAGGCTCAAAAATATAGGCATTAACATTTTGTCATGAAGGTTGCTTGGAATATGGATGGCATGGACAGGACAATCTGATGTGGATCTGGATGTGGATGTGTCACCTTACAGCGTTGCAGATTGCCATTTGGCCTGAGCAACCGTAGCTCATTGCGGTCGTTGTCTCAACGATATAAGGCTGCCACGTTTGGTATGCCTTAAAAATTACTGATAATATAATACTAAAGCTACTTTTAATATATTTAATAATTATAATAATATTTTTATCATTAATATATTATTTATTATAATATTATATTATAATAACACTATAGTTACATCCTATTACATTATAATTGTTTCTATAATATTATATTACTAAATTGTACTATATTAGTATAAAAATAATGTTAGGATTTTTTTTTTTTAAGCATCTTTTTTTTTTTCTATGTATGAAGAGTATTTTGGTCATCAAATTTCAATCTAAGATCACTATCCTGAAGAGTGATCCTAAAGTGATCTTAGATATCCATCATCAAGAATGGCTTTAAATTAATCAGAATAGATAGTGATTCTATGGGTCAAAGTAATTTAAGATAACTACGACATAAGATCGATCAAATATATTTAAATACAGTAATTTCATCACTTTCATTGATCATTAATAATCACAGATAGATCATCCTATACCAAATGTCCTCTTTAGACATGCAACTTATTATTATACATATAACTCGCAAGCTTATACCGTGGAAGTATAATAAAAATTATTGCAATTTTCAAGGTAGGTCATTTTGGCAAATCAAAATGAAATCCAAGATGTGTAACACCTTGTAAAATAGATGAGGCTATTTTGTGGGGTCTAGTCGGGTGTCATCCTATATCTCATGGATACCAAGGAGCTTCCCATTCTTTTCGTGCCATCACAAAATGAAGAGGCTCAAACTGTAAATTGCATCATCATCAAGTGTGCATGTCGTGCCAAGTGCTAGCTAGTAAATCATTGCAATATCCAATTGCATCCCATTAAAATAATTATACCAAGAGTTTAAAATAAATGACACATATTTAAATAAAATTTAAAATAAATATTAAAAATAATATGAGTCAGAAAATTAAACAAAGCAAAGAATGTTAAAAAAAAAAGTACACTCTAAAACTTAGTATTTGATAATATTATTTAAGAAGTGCTTCTATATATCTAAAGAGAGAGGGGAAGAAAGAGCTACACTAGACTACATTTAAATGTAGTTAAGCTTAAATTTGATGGTCTCCTTCATTTTTGAATTCACATAACTCATGAATCTTAAAAATAAAAAAAAATTAAAAAAAATAAAGTTACTCTAGTATTCATATGGATCTACAGTTGGAAGAGATGACTGAATATAGTCAAGTCCATCTCTCTCTCTCTCTCTTCTTAATTATATATATATATATATATATTTATGCAATTATTCTATATCTTTCAAATATGGTAAACCCATCAGTAAAAATATGCTAAATATGCCCAAAGTGCCTAGGTTTGTCATCTCTTCAGTGAAACTTACCCTTTTGTAATTCGTCATGCCCAAAAAAGAACAAAATCAAGATAATTTCTTTTGCAATTTTTCAATATTAAAGTTTGGCATCTTATGCCAAGTGGAAAGTTTTCTCTAGTAACCCTTATTTTACATCAGCTAGTTGGAATTTAATGTCTTTTCTGAAGTAACTTGGAATTCGAATGTCACACGACATAGGTGGACAGCATCAAGCCGCTCTTGTCACAAAAAAAAAAAAAAAAAACAAAAAAAAAGAGAGAGAGGGGAGGGGGGGAGGGGGGGGGGGGGGGGGGGGGGCATGGTTGGTGCCCGGTCATTTCATGCTTGAGCACCAAATTTTGGAGCTTCTCAAATTAAAAACAAAAACTAGTTGTCGTTAACTGATAAAGTCTCATAATGAAATCTAGGTTCAAATCTTATCTTTGTTAAAGGATATAGAGATCGAGAGATGGCTTCTCTCCATCGTGTGGCTCAAGATTACCTGGAGACGTCTCTCACGCTGGCTAACCATAGAAGTTAGCTAGCTGGCCTTGAATCTTTCTTGCCATATAAATTATTGAACATGACAGTGAGACAAATACGTAGCTGTTGCTTGAGCTCGTATAATTAGGCCCCCATCCATGATTTGAGTTCCAAACTCCATACTTCAGCGAAATTTGCGGCATCTTGTCCTGCTCTTCTATTAACAAATGATGAGTTGGATATTATATTTTTGCCTATCATTGAAAATTCGCCTGGAAAATATTATTCACCAAAAGCAAATCATATTCTCTAATAATTATGTAGATTGACAATATAATAATCTTTTGGTGCAATGGGTGCTGTGGAAATGATGAAGATTGAAGAGCAGAGATTGGGGGATCCAATTGCAACAATTAAGACGAAGCTTCATGTCTGGTCTGTTTTCACTGATATCGAGTCTCACGTTCAAATTGTAGACTAAGACTCAATCATAGGATTAAATTAAGGTCCATCAAACTTATTATACTAAGAGTAGTTTTTCTATCAACCATCTGACTAACGCCGCTGTTGCACTGCGGATGAGCTACGTTACCATGGAGCTGATGGAGCTATGGTGGGAAGAATTCCTTTCATTTAAATGATACAACAAACCATGGACACCACAAATCAGCTACCAAATCCTAAATCTGGCGTTTCCTTCTTTTTATTTTTTTTTTATTTTTTTATTTTTTAACCCCTCATTTTGGTTGGGGTAAAATAGAAGAGAAAATTTTGTTTTTCTTATTTTTTAATATTTGATAAAGGTAGGCATGAGCCGAGCAACCTTAAAGCGGCCCAAATCTAGTGTGAAAAATTTTAGAACCTGAACTTTAAGTTTTGGATTTAAAGGGCTAGGTCAGATTGTTTAGATCTATTCAAATTTCAAGTTGCTTTTTTGATTCTTGGCTTAGCCCGAGTCTAACTCAATCTATGTCCACCTCTAACATTTTGTTGGAGAAGGAATGAAAAATAATATGTTCTATCTTTCATTGGAAACATAAGTACCATGCGATGGCGATATTTATTTTTGGGGGTCAGGTTTTCCTCTTTCTCACGGAAATCTTTCCTAAAATACCAGAAGAGAGCTAAGAGTGAAAGGGAAAAAATTCTTCTGAAAAAGAGGAGGAGAAAAATCAACTAGTGGAAAGTAGGGAAAGGAACGCTACCTTGTTGCCATGGGTAAAAGGGCAATGAAAAGGCTCACCGAAGACTAAGAAAGTTCTGATCCGTTGAAGAAAAACTACGTTTTTCCTCTCCAATCACTCTCAGTTTTTAATTCCCTTGATCCTCAAAAATTCTACACTCTTTTTGAGGCAATTGCCCGTAGGAACTGAATTCATTGGGTAGAATGGTTGCAGGGGACCGCTAAAGATATCTTTTCTGCCACCTACTTCTCCGAGAATTTATTGAGCCTATGAATGCATGGAAATTGAAACACCTTTTCTAATGGAGGTGGGCCAATGTGGTTGGTAGAACGAGTCATGTCACACCTGCAGGGCTTTTTGGTTGTTCGGCCCGTTTCGTTGACAATGCTAGCCGGCGCTGCATTGTGGGGCCTGCGTGGGTCGGGATCTGAACCCAAACCTGTCATGATCAAAATATACCTAAAATACAACTGTTGGATGACAAATTATTCTAATGAATCATAAAAGAATTGAATCAACTTTAAAGTACGATAATAAATAGATCAATATAAATTAGATTCATATATTACATCGATTATATGGTATAATTCATATAAGTTGTATAACTTGTGTGATCTGTATAATTCATATAATCTATGTAACTCATATAACTTATATAACATATTTAATACTAATGCACTTATAAAGTAATTATATATTAAAATTAAAATATAAATAAAAATTTTTCTATTTAGAAAAAAAAGAGAGATATAACCATAAAATTCATATATAAGTATATAATTATCACCATAAAATAATAATTAGTTAAATGATGATATTAATTTAGATAAATAGGTCTGATGAATCATATTCGAATTGATGGATCAGGTTATATAAATTGATTTATTTAATAATAGAATCAATTGTAGATTAATTTCGAGTTAGTGGAACAATCTGTAATTTAACTTGTTAATTAATTATATCTAACGGATCAACTTAATTTTGATCCGAATCTATTTATATTTAATTTAAATTGACTAACTTTATTTTAAATTTGAATCGTGTTCATGGACTGTGTCCCAAATTACAATCTCTAGCTGTTTATGGTCATCATTAAAGGCCGACACCGGGTACAACTCATGTGCCTCAGACCTCTGGCCCACAATGGCCTATGCTGTGTTGGGGCATATGCTGATTATAGGCTGGCACAGCCAGTTTTACACTATTATTGGTTGATAGCGCTATTAAGCCAATGATCACAATAATCAAATTATGGTTGGCACATGATGTGAGTCAATTGTCTGTGCGTTTTTCCTTTTTTTTCTTAAACAAAAAGAAAATCTTTTGTTGCAAGTTAATTGGGGCTTCACTGATGCTCACCCATGTCAACTGCTTAGCATTGTATGAACTAAAGCAAGGCCAAATCTACCATATTATTGCAATAAATAACATGAAAAAACATAACAATCATTATTTTTCATTATTTCTTATAATTTTCTGTTACGATGAACGGTTATAAGACAAATAATAATCATTATTTTCACTTAATACTTTCTTTTGGATGAAATAATATGTTAATAATATATTTTTTAAAATATTTCCTCTAAAATGATCCTACGCTCCTAAAATATATTATTTTATCTAATAAAAATAATATTGTTATTTTATGTTATTTTTTTGACATTATTTAAGATTTAAATTTTAAAATTAATTTATGAGATAAATAATGGCTGCTATAATAATGGCCAACAACGGTTTTGGTGAGAGGTAAATTGGCTATAATAACACACAGTATTTAAAACCAGGCGTTGGGCTCAGTAAAAATTAATTATTTAAAAAATAAGCTTGCCAAAAAAAACACAGGGTCAACATATATTTGTAAATTGGCTGACGTCCACTGGTCACCTTGAAGGTTAAGAGTTTTTGAGTTTAGATGTCAAATAAGTTCACTTTTTTCCTTATAATTTTATGATGCCCTGAATTTAGTGTAACGAAAGAAATGTGTTACATATTTATATTCAAACCTATTTACTATTGGTTACTTAAATTTTTTAGCGATATAATTTTAATCCGTTAACGAAGTTAATTGGATCAACAGTGAACTTAAAGCGTTACAAATGATATCCCAAGTGTACAGAAATTGATGGGCCTGCAACAATAATCCGGTTCGAATATAAAAGTCTGATTAGCTTGTGGCATGCAACGACGATGTTACATTTAAAAAAAAATTATGATACTTTAAATTTAATCTTATAAAAAAATATTATTTATTTATACTTAAATTTATTTACTATCAATTTATTTTTATTTAAAATTTTAAATTATATAATTTTAATTTATTAATAAAATTAATTAAATCAGCGGATAAACTTCACGTGTTACAAATTTTAAGCATATTGAATTAGACCTCCAATGGCTCCACGCGTCACAAGCCCCAGGCTCACTGCGAAAAGGTTCCATGAAACAAATTCTAGAAGCCAGAACGCCGTCAAGTGGTGGCCACCAAAAGGATCGAAGGAAGATTCGTCGCAGTCTCCATGCCTTTCCCGAGAACATGGGTGTCGGACGAGCGCTTCTATTACCGTCGCAAACTAATGTCACGGGATGACATTTATTACCTGGTGTGGGTCGTAGAAAAAGGTAGAAGGTTAGCCCTTTTGGACCACTCGCAGAACTAGTGTCATGCGTGAACTGAGCTGTCAATTCCGTGACAATTAAAATGTCATTTTACGGTGAAACGTCATGATACTTGCATATCATTTTAATTTTCTAAACTTATTAGGTTGCATGGGTGGTGCTGTATAGCGTATGGTCTGATTCTCATGGAGGGAGCTGTCAAACCTTCACTCAAAATTCAATTTGATTTTCAAACTTTCCCATGCTACCGTTTAATTCCTTAAATGGAAAGTGAAGGCACGCACAAAAAAAAAAAAAGTGCCCCAATAGTGTAGCCATGGGAGGCAGAAATTTAGTGAAATCGTCTCTTAAGCTGGCAATTTTATTTGAAATAATTTATTAAACAGATGATTTCAAACTAAAATCATCTCTTAATTAGATAAAAGATGATTCAATTTTAAAACTAAAATTATCTATCGCAATGATGGTTCATTCAAGATCAGATGATTTCAAACAGGACAACCCTCCTTCCCAACACTTGATAATTTGTGAGATCTGCAAGGCACCCCAGTGCAACCGTAAATCATCATGCGGCAAGAACCATATTATTTTGGTGAATAATTTTTTTTTGCATTATTTCAGAAAATTATTTTATAAAATGCATTTTTTTTTTTTTTTGAAAAAAGACCCGTTTTGCGTGAACTGTAGATGTCGTCACTTGAAGGAACGGGTAGTTCAAACTTCAGAATCTTGAACCAACTCAAAGAAACCTAAAACCATTTAACCACTACCGTCCGGACCGTTGAGTGCCACATTTCTACCAATGTAGGGAAGGTAGGACATGACCTCATTTTGTTCTCACTCACAATTGACAATGGAGGTCGACTTGTACGAAGAACTGCGAGTGAATAATTCGACCCATGGCTATTAGCAATGGATCCTCCACTACCTATCCTGTGGCACATTGTGGTAGAGTTGGAATTTAAACAATATTCTCTTCATATAAAATCAATTGGATGCGCGTCACAGATGTTTCAGCCAACTAAAATCTAATTGTCCCCATCATTTTAGAAATTTTCTTGATCCAGGATTGTAGGATTTGCGCTGTCAATATGGCCAATGTAAAAAATAATAGTTAAACATCTAAGTTACTTTAGAGTCCAAAGGAAACTCCAGTCCTCTAACTCTGATCTTTTCTCAAAGACTCATGCATTTTGTTCTTTCTAAAAATTGGAGTGGTCCGTCGCTATGAAAATGAGGATAGGACCGTATTATTAGGCTTGTTATAGTTTTAACAGATCAGAGTCATATCACCATACCCTAATAATAACTCCAATCCATTCACAAGCCCAACTGAAGCCAGACAACAATGGTTCAGCATGCTTCCCAGATTTGTGGATCAAAAGTTTGTCATCAATATGTAATACCCACTCTTCTACAAACTAATGCTTCCAAACGATGGTAGAGTGGATTGAATGGATGCCTGATCAAGCATAATAATAGGCCAAAACGAGTCACTGCCAACAAACTTCTGCACACGCTACTGCTATACGATAAATCACAAACCACACAGTTAAAATATTTCAGAAAAATATTGCCACAGAAGTACCCTCACTTTAGTATACACTTCAGATAGCATCTCGAGCTAACATTTGATCATTGTTTCATGAGACCATGAGAGCATCACTTGCATTATGTTCTTCATGGCATGCAGTGTGCTTCGATGCTTCACAATTATCCAGAAACTTTCACTGGACACCGTAGCGGAGTTCATGACGAGATACATACAAACACATCTGAAAGATATAAGTTGCTGCACGACTCCAGCTCTGGAGGACACAAAGCATAACGAGCGACAATATGTTTAAAAATTGGAGTCAGCATTATTTCCTTCTCTCTAACAACTGTCTTGTGACCATCAAGCAGAATCACATTTCTCAATGTTCTTGACGTTGAAATCAAGCACGAATGTGCTAACCATCCACGACTAATATACATACAGATCAAGACTCGTGCAACAAAAAAAGGAAAAATAGTACTCACCTCAGTCATAACAACCTAAGTGTAGTCGATAAAAATGTTGATTTAGATTCTTGGATGGATCAACACCTGGTCGGTGGATGGTATACCATGGCGTATCCTCTTTGATCGCCTATCTCATACCCTTGAACCAAGAAAAGACTGCTACAATGAAAAAAGAGGTCAGAATTTTTATGAAAATAGAAGACAACGATTCTTGCGTTTAAAGAATAAACTTATTTTTTTCCAAATATATATATATATATATATATATATATATAACCTTAAGTTGAAAACAAACTTAAAGCAAGGAAAATTTCTGAGGTTCCAACCGCTAAAACAGTCCAATATAAGAGCAAGGCCAGCGGAGAAGATACAGAGACGCCGTAGATGCCAGCAGACAAAAAAAAAAAAAAAAAAAGCAACAAATACAATCACATTAATACAATGACAGATCAAACTTAAATACTTGTTATGACATATAACTACAGGTGTGTTTGATTTTTGAGAATAGTCCTATTTTTCATTTATATTTTCATAAAAAATAGAAAACAAAGACCAAGAAACTTGAAAACATAAGAGTGAACAGGATTCTCCCTATAAATTTTTTACCTATCCTTTTAAAAGGTGTCATTTATGATGAAAATAAAAAATAAAAAGTAATTTTTGTTCTCACTTACCAAACACATTTTTTACGGATCAGAAAGAAAAAATGAAAACCATTTTCAAAAAATCATAACAGAAAATGAAAACATTCTCAAAAACAAACACAGCCTAAGTTTTGCTAAATAAATAAATCTTGTGTAGTATGCTAACAAGAATTTTATTATACTTGGTTCACTTTTTTACTCTAGATCTGTTATTAGCCAGTGTAATCAGCTGAAAAATTATCTAGGTTATCTGTTGCAAGAATTGCCTTGGCAAAACCCATAATCAAAATTATAATTGCTTATGTTTCAAGCTCCACTTGAAATAATCAAAATTATGATAAAGATCGCTAGCTGACATTCATGGAAAACCAAAAACTATTTGAACTCAGAACAACAACATGGATGACCTGATTATGATATGTTGTGCAAGAGTAAGTCATTCAAATGCAGTAAAAAAAAAGAAACACAAGAAGCATGATCAATTGGAATTGCAATTTATTCATATTAATATTCTTTAATATTCTATACAGAAAAATGAAAAGATTTGATGCTAAATTAATCACAGAAGTGATACAGCTTCTTAACTTTGGGATGATTGAAAAGCGATGAGGCCATAAAAATAATTACTGCCAAACATCACTTTTACTAACTAGCTGTTGGCATGGTAGATGACAGAATTATTTGGCACGTGAAAGTGATGCTCTTTTGTGACTAGGACAATTACAGCAGTACCCGCAAAAAAAAGGCTTTATCACTTCCTTGTTTTTAATGATGTCTTAGATTTTTCCCCTGATTTTTGTAGAGGTATTATTTAGAGGCAAAAAATCTGAAGACTACAGCCCATACGAATCAAAAACATCTGAAAATTAAGAAATTAAATCCAAACAAATTAAAATTCTTCTCCAGCACATTTATGTTCAGATTCTCTGAGAAAGAAAAACTGCATGCACCTTCAATCCTGGTGGTGGGGTTCCAGCTTTAGCGGTAGTTGTACTACCAAAGCCAAACTTTGTTTTCTTTTCTGCAGGCTTCAAAATTTGGAATGAACACATCAAGGTTTCATCTACGCTCATCATGGCGCCTGCATTGTCAAATTCACCACAGTAGTTTGGTGCCGAGAAAATTGTTACAAGTTGTCTGTCAGCAAAGAATTCATATCCATCCTCCACCACCTGATAAGTAAAACAACTTGAATAAAATAGTAGCTTTATTGATACATCAAAAGTCAAAAACAAATGAAGACAGTCATCTATGACCTGGTGAGCACGGCATATAAGGTCTAAATCATGCTTCTGAAGGAACTCAGATACCATATCAGGCCCAAAAGTGTATGAAACTCCCCTGTCATTCATTCCCCATCCTTGAATATCTTTGCTAGGATCAGACCAGAGAAGATCACAAAGAAGTCCAGTGTCTGGTACATCGGTAGGGCGCGTTATATTTCGTATTTGGTCCAAATTTTCCAACTCTGGAGAAAGACCTCCATGCATGCAGAGGATCTTATCATCAATAAGAGCTGCAACAGGAAGGCAATTGAAACAATCTGTGAAGACCTTCCAGAGTCTAACATTAAATCTGCGCTTACATTCATCATAGAACCCATAGATACGGTTTATAGAGGCACATTCATGATTTCCTCTTAAGAGAAAGAAGTTCTCAGGAAACTTGATCTTGTAGGCCAGAAGAAGACAAATCGTTTCTAGGCTCTGTTTTCCTCGATCAACATAATCCCCTAAAAACAAGTAATTAGCTTGAGGTGGCAATCCACCATACTCAAATAGCCTTAAAAGGTCAGAATACTGGCCATGAATATCACCTGCATTCCAAAACAATCCACAATGTTAAAACCTTGTTGATGAAGCAAAATATTAGCAGGTATATAATAGACCAGATTGTTACTTCAATGTATGTAACAAGTTCTACTTCAAAAGAAAAGAAAAAAAAAAAGTATGAAACAGATATTTTTAACATTACTTATTTAAACCTGAAAATGAAGTAAAAATCAATGAATGCCTCCAGGGGTAATGCGTGAAAAATGTGTTAGTGGTGGTTACAAAAAGATTAAAAATTAAAGCAGTTTCAAACTTTAAATTACTTAAAAAAAATTATGGCCTACAAGGAAAAAAGGACACAAATGGATAATGCAGAAAATATAAGAAGCCATGAGTTATGAAGATATGAGCACAGGAAGAAAAGCTTGCTAAATGTGATTGCAGGTTAACTAGTATTTATAAGTTATAACTCATCCTATATAATCAATAAATTAGGACATTTTCTAGATAAGATAAATTGATGGAAAAATGAGGGAGGAGAGAAGACCTAAGCATAGCTCTTGTTAAGTTGTATAAGATGCACAAGGAGAATCAAGACTTTATGATGCATATTAAGGAAGATATATTGTTTTAGCGGGAGATATTAATAGCATTAAGGATAACTATAACAAACAGTGAACCAAGTGTGATTAATCATCAAAAGAGAAATGGTTTTCTGGCTGTTGGGGGCTTACCTGGGAAGTTGACTCTAGACCTTTATACTGGAGGTCATTAGTATTGCCTATGGATGATATAACATGGTGGATGTAGAAGACAGAGCTCGACATCCTGGTCAAAGGAACACATTTGATTCTTTTGATATAGTCATCAATAAGGGGGAAAGGTTTAGCTTCCTGTTTCACTATAGATCACAAGGACACAAACAAATGCCTAATGAGTACATCGAAGGTGCCAACAAATGCCTAAGTACCTCTAGTTCCCAATTGACAATATATGACACGAAAGAGGAAGAGAAATTGTTGATTTAGGTGAAAAGGAAATCATTATTATAACCATCATGCCTAGTGATCCACTTATGCCATGTTTGGTTGGGTGGAATCAACACTAGAATGGAATAGCAATTCCAATCTTGATTCCATATCATTATTTGATTACCTAAAATAAAGCTAAAATCGTCATTTCTTTGAAATAAGAATTCTTTCTTGGTGAAATGGACGTTCTACCACCTCCACTCGGAGATCACAATTTATTCCATTGCCTTTCCCCCAATATTTTTTATTATTTCAACTCTGCCCTTATGCCTAGAGGAGCATACTGCTGCTAATAATAAATTTAATATATCTTATGTCCCATCATCACCAAAAAATTTCGTATAACTACTTTAATTACAATATAATATTAAATTATAATATTATAATATTATATTAAATCAAATGTCATGATATTATAAAAATTATATAACTTCAATTATAACTTTAATGTACACTATCCCATTAAATTTATTATTATATAATAATATAAAAATTATATAACTTTCATTATGACAGCTTTCATTATAGTACTATAACAGTTATATTAAATTTTAATATTATAATATTAAATTTTAACATTATAATATGAAAGTTGTTATATTTTAATATAGCAATTTTGACTACAAATATAATATTAAAATTGTAACATAATATAATATTACATAATATGAGGTAAACTTGGCTTCATTGAATGTAGCCAAGCCTCGATCCGGTCATATTCCTCACCCTTTGATTCATATAGTTTACGAATCTCAAAGATGAAAAAAGTGAAAAAGATGGTATGGCTTCGGGATCCGTATGGAATCAAGGATGGGGAAGGTGACTAGATCTTGAACTTGGCTACATTCGAATGTAGTAAAGTCTACCTCACATAATATTATATTATAATTATTATAATATTAAACCTAATGTCATAGTATTATAAAAATTATATAGCTTTCATTATAGCAGCTTTCATTATAATATTATAACAGCTATATTAAATTTTAATATTATAATATTAAAATATTTAATATTATATTATGAAAATTATCATATTTTAGTGTTATAATATTAAATTCAATGTTATATTCATCATCACCAAAAAAAACATATATAACTTCCATTATAATAAAATGTAAAATTATAATATAATAATTAATATAATATTAAATTTAAAGTTACAATATTATAAAAAAATATATAACTTTTATTATAAAAAACTATATAACTTGCATTATAATATTATATTTAGTGTTATAATTTTAATATTTTAATATTAGAATATTAGAATACTTAATATAATAATATGAAAATTGTTATATTTTAATGTTATAATATTAAATTCAATGTTATAATCATCATCACCAAAAAAAAATAATATACAACTTCCAGCAAGGCTACCCACTCAGTAATAGCCACCAACCCCTTAAGACAGGAACTCACAACTTGCACGTCGGCAAATGGCACGTGGCTGACTAACAAGGATGCACATATCCTAGAACAGGCTAGCAAAGCTATCTACTTCCTACAAAAAATGCAATCCATGGCAACAAGTATGTGGCACAGAAAGCGAACTCAGCATGACATAGAATGTGGCGCACGATTTGGACTGGTCACTTGATCTTGTCATTAGATACAAAAGCCAGCCAAGGACAAAAAGATCATCCTTTGCCAGGGATGGCTTTCTCCTACCATACCAAACCATCAAACTCTACTGAACCATCAAACTTAAGTAAGATCGAGCACCCTCTCATAGGAGACTTTTCCTCTCTCTCGTCTCCTCATCTTTCATTCTCTATTCTCTCTACCAGCAAGAGCATAGCTATTAAGGCTTGCCTTTGGCCATTTTATCCTTCCCTTATTGATTTGATTTGAGCATTGGAGGACCTTCATTGAGACACGCCAACACCTCTCATACTCTTCCTTTGTCCCTACAAGTGCTACGTTAGGGAATGCCTGAGAGCTCTCTTTACTAGGCTGCACTGTCTGCTATTCCGACTCATCAACCTCAACCACCTTAATATCAACCTTATACTCCTTATTGGTATGCAAGGTCCCATAACCAGATTTCACCGCCATTAGTTATGATTTTATAGTAATCATTAAGATATAAGCTCTCGATGCATAAAGATGTGAGCTTGTCAGGAAAAGAAATCAAATGATTCAAATCATACTATGACCCATGTCTATATTCCTTCTTAGCATCTCTAGCTATAATTTCTTTTGCTAATTTAAGTCCTTGCACCATTAGCCACGAAATCCGCTATCTAGCCTATAATATGCCCCACTAAAGTTACCTATAGTCATTCCTTGGTAAGCATTGGAAAGCACGTTACTCTACTCCCTCGAACCAGCTTTGTCATCAATCCTACACATGAATAACTTCACCTGCTTGTGTGCACGTGCAAAAAACAAGAAACAAATGGTGTTGAGTATACACAAAACTAGATGGTGGATGAGATCTTCTATTCGCAATTATATGTCAGCGTTCAAATGATGAAATAAGACGTGTAAAAGGATTTACTTACCTATAAAACTGTAATCACAGAACTATGCTTTATGTGCTCGAGGACCTAATTTTCTTATTAATGAATGCACCTAAAGTGGACCTTTAGGCAACAGGATTCATGATATACACATATCTATAGTCAGATCCATGAGGTACAGATCACATATGATGCTGTGAAAGGCACTGGTTATCTCTATAATTGAACTTAATGTGCTAATGTCCAAGTCTCCCAAGTAGCATTCACTATATTGGCACCAGGGTAATTTCAATAATGTTATAAGCACATTTATAGCCCATGCCAATAACAGCCACGATATCCTAAAATATTAACACCAAAGTAACCATTACAAGACATCATGGCCATTACAATGCCATTAACTATATAATAATCAAAAGGATAATAGAACCTTGTTGATATTTTAAAGTTTAGCCAAATAGTTGAAACACATCCTTAGACATACAGACTGAAAATAACTGAAGTACTAGTATTTGATGATAGATGGTATTTGAATGAATGAAATAACTTGTGTGTGAGATACATAAATATACTTGCATACATACAAATATGCATATATGTAGGCAAACACATGCTGACATAATACACATATAGAGGCACAGACAGACAGACTACTTGCTTTTTATCATGATATAAAGTCTCTCTTCTAGTGCTTACCTTTTGCCACAAGCAGCAATTATGCTTAAATAAAACAAAATAATTGATTGGAGCTTCGGCAATCAAGTTTAAAGATGTTTCATTAGTTTAATCTATGCTAAACAGCTACAATATTTTCTTTCTAACGCTATATAAAGTGTTCCCCAGGCACTTTAGTTTTGGGGATTTTAGTAGTGTCAATACTTTGGCCATGGTTTCAAATCTTGGGGGTACATTCCTTATGATACCAAAGTAAGTTAAAGTTCCCAAAGACAAGAAAAGACTAACTCACCATCATCCCTGGATCCCAATCAATACATCCTGAGCAACCTCCTATCTCAACTGTTGAGATGGGGTAAGAAGCTAGCGCATCCTATTCCATAAATTCAGAACAGCCTCGTTCCACGGGATTTAAAACTTTACTTTGAGGCACTGGACATGGTATAACAATCCATAGCACTCCAAAATGGAGTCTCCTGCTTATGCTAGCCAAAAGCATTGACACTTGGCATTTTTTTTTATTTTTGGGAGTTTCCTTTTAAAAGATACATCATTGCGACACACAAATAAACAACTATATTACTGCTGAACAATATTAGTGAAGTATCCTGACCCTTCTAGTCAAGTGCTAAGTGTCTAGTCTTTCTCTTTCCTTGTGTTATAGTGGCATGCATGTAAGTTCTCTGCAATTTAATGAGCGGTTGACTTGTAAACTTCTGCTAGTCATCAAAATACCATAAGAAACATTTTTATTTTTTTAAATTGCATTGTGTATAAATATCTCGATGTTAGAAATTTTAGGGGTTAAATTGTTAGACATTTGAGGACACCTGAACAATTGGCACCTTTGCCCATTGCCCAGTTAATTGGCTACAAACTCAATTTGTACTCATCAACGGACTTTGATGGAGCTCTGTTCCTTTTAGTTTATTTCCCTCCACATTTTTTATTCAGTTCACTCAATAAACAGTTGTTTTTTATCAAGGAAAATATTTTGTTCATAAGATTCTTTTGCTCTACGTCCACATGTACGCGTGTGCATACATGGTAGTTTGAATAACATATCTAAAGAAAATGAAAATAAATTACTAGGAAATAGAGTACTTAGTCCCAACTACCAACTGAAAAGAAAGATACAACTTGCCTCCACTAACATTAGAATCAAATAAACTATCGAACAAAGTATGAAAAATCTGAGCAATTAAATTCTTTCCTTAACTAGATCCGTCTTTCAGAAATTAAAAGCCATATGCATGAATAAAGGTTAAAGGCAGTATTGCACCAACCATCATGAAATCAAAGCAATGATTGATATCGTGAAGTCATAGGAGTGAAGATGGAAAAAGTCTATAAAGACAACCATGATTAAGAAATTAGATCTGGATTTATCATTTACACCAGAAATGTTGATAATATGGGCAACTTTCTCATCGAGATATTTGATGGAAAGTTTCATTAAAAAATGCATGTTCTTTATGAGCTTGGAGAAAGCTTGAGCATTGCATGTGTAAAAAGGTGACTTTTTGGATTTCTAAGGAAGAAAGTTGCACACAAACAGCGAATTGACATTGATAAGGAAGTGTATGCTAGGGTAGTAATAAGCCTCAGAAATAATTGTGGGCCTTGTGGATTAGGCCTAAATATAGGATTAAGCTGATATATCCCTTTATTCTATCTACATTAGTCATAGATTGATCTTAATGTTGATATTCAGGTAGTGTACCAATGGTGATAGTGTCTGAATGTTTGGAGGAGAATAAACAAAAATGCTAAATTGGAATAGTAAATGAACATCTAGGAGAGTAAGAACCTAAAAGGCAGCAGAATAAATATAGGAAACATGCCAAACGAAAATGATATGAGAAAAAGTGTTCAAGTTAATAATCACAGCAAAAAGATATCACTATGTAATCTTGGATCTATTTTACAAAAGAACAAAGAGATAGATAATACTTATCTAGTAGAACTAGATGTGTTGATGAAGTGAAAGGTTTCTATGAAATTATATAAATGATGCACGTAATTACAAAAATGTTGAGCAGCAAAAAGTGACCAAACAAATCAAATAAAAGTAGCAAAGATTAGACTGATAAGAACATGGGGATGAAATCAAATAAAAGTAGCAAAGATTAGACTGATAAGAACATGGGGATGAATATGCCGTAGAAATCTGAGGATAAGGTGATGGAACAAGTATTTAGAGGGTAAGAGTTGAACTCTGAGCACAGACATAGACATGAGTCATGGATATGACATGATACAAATATAACAAGACACAAATATAGTTAGGATACAGGAACATGCATGTAGGTACATATGTTAATAAACACCAAAAACAACCATGGTTCAGAATGCAATATATGCAGAAACAATTAAGTGACAAAATAAAAAAATGAACACAACAGCATAACAAAATAAGTTCATCAAATATATTAAGTAATAAAAAATTCAGCAAAAATCAAGATCAGGGATGATAAATGCAAATGCCACCCGTCTTGTGAATATAGGTGAAGAAAGGGGAGAAGTCCCAGCATCCAAAGGAAAAAAGGGCTTTTAGTCATGCCAAAGAAGAATAAAGGGGAAACAAAAGGTTTTGCAAGAAGGCTAGAGAAAGGAACAGGAAAAAAATACACGCATACAGTCTTGTGTATCCTAGGCAAAAAGGAAAAGGAAAAAAATACACATACAGTCTTGTGTATCCTAGTCTTTTGCCGTGATGATCTACTACAACCAACACTTCTCAATAATTTTTCTCTCCCTTTCTTCCCTCTTTTATCTGGTAGGGCACAAGATATTAGGCCACACGAGAGGATGGAGGCTGGCTGAACTTTAGCTACCCTATTGGATACATATGTGGGTATGAAACAGACTTAACTAAAACCCGGTTAACTACTAGCAGTTTAAAGTACTATGAAATAATTGTAGGAGTTTTCTGTCATTACCCCAAAGTATCCAGAACTCATTTCATGATGCTTGTTTGCCATTTAGACCATTGAGGGTTGGCAATCCTAATTCAGACCCATTTGCCCAACTTGGACCTGATCCACCTAACACCATCCATAGGGTTACAGGTATATGTTATACATTCTTTTAAAAAATATATATATTTCAAGTGATGGGTGAATATGAGTCATTTGATATTTGATTCAACAACTCACAACTAAGAAAGAGATAAGAAGGCCAGGTTTAAACCCCATCTGCCTCCCTAAGGCCTATTCCTCTCCCAAGAATTCTCTATTCCCCTCTCAACTCTTCTTTAATTTATCTTCATCAGGAATCTCTTTGGCTCCTGGTAGCTGCTCCTTCAAAATCCATTAGCAACTGCTCTTATTGAGTTCTTAGCAACGTTGCTCCCCATCCTCCAGCTTTGCCCCTGCTTTTCCTAATTCCTAGTTCCCATCAGCAAGGACCATCGCAACGTCCTCTCTTTGCCCTATTCCCCCATACCGCATCCTACCTGTGCCTTGTCCATCTTTTCCATTGCCACCCCACCTTCCACCCTTCCGCTGATGGACTCTCCACCCCATCACCCTCCCTTTGCATCGTCCTCTCTTCCCACTATCATTCCCTCTATATCCACTTCTCTGCCAAGTCACCAACTCCACCCTCTCTCCACCTCTCCACCAAGGTATCAGCCACTGGCTCACTGCATTTCTTGAGGGAGAGATGCCCCAGCCTCACCACCAATATGGGTCAACTTGCTGTGGTTCAGATTTGGCTTGAGCATTTCGACCCCACTAGCAGGTCAGGCCCATAGGACCTTATACATGAGCTTGACCCAACCCAATTGACACCTGTATCAAGGATATAACCTTCATGTATTAGCACAAGATACATATTGAATGCAGTGATAGCTAGTGCTTTGAAGTATTTGTGCTTCCTAGGTTACACTATTGATGGTAGAGTGTTTCAAACTAATGAAGTTAACATGGTCAAAGCTCCAAAAGGTTAGGGATCAAGATCAGAAAACCGAATCTAACACTAATCAAAATTATTAGGACTCTAGAAAATATTGCAACACCAACAAACAAAACTCTTAAAAGAGATGGATGGTGAGCCAGGGTCCTGCAAGTCAAACCATATAGTTGCTTAAAAGCATCCATGATTACTCTCATCCCAAAATCGTTTTGATGAAACAAGCCTATATACTTACTAAACCAATGGATCTCCAAGATACGTGGTCAGTGGAAACGAATGTATCATGAGATTAGTTAATCTAAATGACATCCTAGTGGCTCTAAATCATTAATCACAAAACACTTGATCCATCATAGCATGAGGGTTCTTCATGGCGTGTCACAATTTATCTCCTATTTCACTAGCACATCCATAGGTGTGAGATCACCAACCTTTGGGTCTTAACGTTAGGACTTTTGTTATACAAAACAATCTTTGGTGGGTAATCTTCAATATAGGATCTTTAATTAAAAGACCACTCACTAAGAAATTGTCATTTTCTTTTATTTTTTGAACCAAAAGTATTTCAAACGTATATATCAACTCATTTAGCATCTCCATCACAGAATACCTTGTGTTTTTAAGCTATTCTTCATGTGTTTGGAGACACTTGCCACAATCCACACTCAGTACTTCGACAACAAATCTCAAAACCTTGGTGTCAAATCTTTATGCTTCAGCATTAAATCAAAGTCTTGACAATCAAATCTCAAGGTGAAGGTTTAGATCCAATTTCTTATAATCAAATCTAAGAATAAAGTGAGGTCATGATCAAGTCAATGATGGAACTACTAGAAAACAGAATCCGAACCAAGCCCAATAGATCAGCCCAAAGTAGGCCCAGGTTCAACATTTAATCAAAGTCCACTTTTTCCAATGAGTGGTGAAGAGACAAAAGGTTTTCAACCAAAGCTTCAAAATTTCCCCTCAATCATCTGCGCCAAGGAAGAAGATGGGTCCACTGGCAGTGGTGTCCCAAGTGATGGAGCTTTCGACTGAACAAGCTTTTGTCAAGTCAACCAGGTGGATGACGCTGCTCGAACATAGCAGGGTTTCGCCCGATCAATGCAACAGCGGCCGTGACTCAAGCGCGATAGATCTCTCTCTCTCTCTCTCTCTCTCTCTCTCTCTCTCTCTCTCTCTCTCTCTCTCTCTCTCTCTCTCTCGGCAATACTTCAACCCAGGTCAAGAACATGGGTTTGGGTGGGTCTCAAATAAGAGGCTAGGTGAGCAATCGGGTTCCCTCGATCTCGATCAGACATCCCGGATCCACACTACCACCGCCGAGATTAGCCATTACCAATTGAAAACTTTCTTCCTCTGAAAGAAAGGAAAAGATTACGAGAAGGATTGAAAAGCCGCTCTCCAAAATGAAGCAATCGTAGCCCAAGAAACCTAAGAAACCCTAATCAGAGTTACCACTGCTCGGCAATGCAATGAGCTTCAAAAGTTTTAACTTTTAGCTCAAAATCGAACCCTTTTGGTCATTAGAGTTCGAAATTAGTTCGAGAAAAGAAAGTTCTTTTTAGTCTTTTTATGCCTCTGTTCTTCTCTCTCAATTGGAAGAGAAGATGATGCAGAGAGGAGGAGCCAAGGGCGGGCTGGGTAGTGGGAGATGCCTGCCATAGACAATTATGGCAACTGATACAATAAGAATTCATAAAATTTATCCCCATCTTCTTCTGTAGAGTCGGCACCGATGAGGGTAGAGCAGTGAGAAGAAGGGGGAGGAGTGGGAGAAGAAGGGCTCGGGCCTAAAGTTGGCCCAATGGGGCTCAGGTTTGGGCAGGGGTGGCCCAACCCAACCCACTTCCAATTTTATTCAGATCCAATCCATAGGTCTAAAAATATACTTAAGATATGAAGTAAGCCAATAAGAGTTGACAGCAATGAATAAAAGAATAAATTAAGTTTGAGAAAGAATCAGATCAAGATTGAATACTAGATGTGCAAAAACTTTGTAGAGATAAAGAGTGAAATATAAATTGACATGCAAAGAGAACAACAGGCTGATAGACAAGGATGACTCATGAGGAATTAATGCAACACATTCTCATCAAATATCATAAAGAGAAAAATAATATATGATAACTGTAAGGCTAACTATATTGTAGGATTAGAATGGTAGGAAGTGAAAGAGCACATATGTACAGAATAAGAATAAATTGAATTGTCAGTTGAGTAGTGTCATATTAAGGAAGGAGAGAATTTTTAATGATCCAGCCATATGCAGCAAAGGTTAATTCACAAACTGACTCAGATAACTAGGACTTGTAGGCACTCTTCAGTTTAACAAATATGACCATGGATGGGAACAATTGCAAAAGCATTCCCCAACCATGCATAAACGTTATAAGGCTTATCCCCTACATTTGCTTGTTTGGTTTTCTTTCCCCATCACTTCTCACCGACATTTGCCCCTTCACCATCCTATCTTGTAAGAGAATTAAATTAACAATTCAAGGAATTCAGTTGCTTGAATCACACTCAAATGTCTAATCACATTCAAATCTCTAAATCAATAGGTCTTGGTAAGTTAGTAATAATATCGAGAAGGTCTTGGTAAGTTAGTAATAATATTGAGAAGATCTGAGCGATTTATTGATAGTTACTGCCACTTTACATATATAGGAAAAGGTCAATATGCAATGTAAAGCACCAAGTAACATAAATGTCTCGAAGTGCTTTGGTTTTAAACTTTTCCGCATAGTTGGATGCATAAAAGTACATCATACAAAATCAAGTATTTATCTGTGTTTTCAACTTTTCAACAGTCATATATGATCTTAAAGGTAACCATGACATAATAATAACTATGACATCTGTTGAAATCCCTTCATCACCTCCATTAAAGGGAGATAAGCATAGAAGTTGTTAGCCACTTTATCCATAAAAATATTAAGACTTATCATTTTGTGTCTTCATGTAACATGTAGCCTTAATCTAGTTAGCACTTTGCAAAATGCAATAGACGAGCAACAAACTGTTGCCAGTTGATAAGTTATAAATTCAACACCTTGTAGCTAGAACTTTGAATCAAGCATCGTGACACTAGAACCATGAAGCAGTGGTGCACAGTGTAACTGAAGTTGTAATACTTCTAAAAACATCTTTAGTTGACAAAAAGCTAGAGTTAACAGGAAACACCTACAGCTTAACCTTATAGGAACTTGAGTGGAAAAACTTAGTAGCTCTTAAGATTTTTTCACTATAATTTTTTAAATTAATTTCAGCACAATTTCTAATTTATCTGATTGACTAATTGTAATGCCCCAAGCCCACATGCTGGTCCAATTAACCTCATTAGCAGATCAAAATCACATGGTCCAAAAACTTAAGTGAAAGTTAATAGGTAGCAAGTGAACTTGAGTTATAAGCACATAACACATTTCTTTCCCATCCAATGTGGGACTAAATTTGAGGTATCACAATTTTTTCTCCTTATAATGTCGCACGCCACAAGCGCATCCTTTATAATGTCGCACGCGACAAGCATATAACACAACACATTTCTTTCTCATCCGATGTGTGACTATTTTTGAAGTATGAGTATTACAGTCTTTCCTCAAGCGTATAACACATAACACATTTATTTCTCATCCGATGTGCGACTATTTTTGGAGTGTGAGTATTACAATCTTTCCTTATTATAATGCGATGTTCTCGTTGCATGCCACAAGCTAACCAGAATCTACCTCCGAATCGGATTGTTGGCGTTGCAAGGGTGGCTCTACGCCATGGCAAAACTCTACCACCGTTCCATGGCTAGCTCTTTCTTCATACCCACCAACTTCCACACATTCAGATTGGCTCTGATACAATTTGTAATGCCCCAAGCCTACCTTCTGCTCCAATCAATCCATTAGCGGGTCGAAACTACATAGCTCAAAAATTCGAATGAAAGTTAATGGGTAGCAAGTGGACTTGAATTATAAGCATATAACACATTTCTTTCTCATCCAATATGAGATTAAATTTGGGTTATTATAATATTATAACACCCACATCCCAAAAATAGTCTCACATCAAATGAAAAAGAAATGTGTTATGTACTTATATTTAAGTCCATCTGCTACCAATTAACTTTTACTTGAGTTTTTGGGACATGTGATTTTGATTTGCTAACGAGTTAACTAGACCAGCAAATGGGCTTGGGGCATTATAAATGATATCGAAGCCGATCCAAGCATGCGAAAGTTGGTGGATATAAAGAAAGAACTATTTATGGGATGATGATTGAGTCTTATCATGGCGTAAAATCATTCTTGCAGCGCCAAGAACTATTCATAAGACGATGGTTGAATCTTGTCATGATGTAAAATTATTCTTGCAGCGCCAATGATCTAGCTCGAAATAAATTCTGACTAACTTGTAATATACGATAAGCGACGAAAACATAGCATCATAAGAAGGATATAACATTCACACCCAAAATATAGTCAAGTTTTTGAACCATATGGTTTTTATTCTCTAATAAATTAATAGGATCAGCATATGAGCTTAAAACATTCCACTAATAACATTGCACTAATGCTAAAATCATGTAAACCATCCTCTGCCTCTCCCTCGGTAAAAATAAAATAAAATAAAATAAACACAACCACCAACTCCAAGCAACCGAATTGGCCCGCATCCAGATCATAAAAACTCAGGATATAGGTCTCGGAAATTACCGCAAATCTTGATGGGCGCCTCGAGCTCCAAGAGGTTGGGCTGCTGCATAAAGATCGTCTTGGACACGACGCACAGCTGCCGGATCTCTGACTCCGAGAGTTGAACCTGCTTCCCCGGTCGGCTCCCTCTGACCTCCAGAAGCCGACGTATGATATCATCCAACACCGCCTGCTCCATCCCCTCGCTCCCCGCAACCGATCAAAACCCCTCCCAAATCGGAACCAAAACAAGAAGAAAAATTCCACCTTTTTCGTCGCTCCCACCGCCCGAAAGCTCTACGATTCCGAGTGGGAAGAGGACGAGAGAAGCCAGCCTATCTCCCTCGCCGAGATAAAGACTTCTTCGAACATTCCTCCCTTTTGCTCTCTACGTCTTTCTTTATCTCTTGCTCGCTCGCTTGATCGATCGGTCGGTCGATTAGGGCTTCTTTCTCTCGGATTCCCGAGGGAATAAAAAAAAAAAAGGAAATTCTCTCCCACCCCCTCTAGGCTCTTTCAGGCCGAGGGGTCCGAGCAAGCGAGAACAAGAGAATTTTTTTCCGGCAGCAGTCGGCCGTAACAGATGGGAATATAGGTGAGGGTGATGACCAAAGTGGGGTTTTTCTGGGCAGCACGGATTGGACGGCTGAGATTCGATCTCGTGAGGGTGGCGCTACAGAGAATCGATTATTTATGACCGGTCTGATCATTGATTGCAAAGGAGGTTCATCGGGCGGGGTCCACGGTGCATTGATTGGCCGATACGGAGCGGTGAGCCGCCAGGCAGGTGGTGGGGTCCAGACTCTTTGCGAGGGAGCTCTCGTTCGGGGTTTTTTTTTTTTTTTTTCTTTGGTATTTTTCCGCAGGAAATGTTCAAATAACTGTGGGATTTGGTGTCGGGCTACATCTGGGCTTGGGTGGTTGGAAAACAAAGTCACCAAGGATCCATGGACATATAATATAATTAAAAAAAAAAGGAGTGTGAAAAAAAAAAAAAAAAAAATCTTAAAGCAGTGTACCTTGCATCTGAAACGCACCACTCGTTGGACCAAAGGAAGATGTTTATCCGAATTAGGAGTAGAAGTTTTCAGTTGAGTTTTTTTTTTTTTTTTAAAGGTCAATATTAATTCATAAAATTTTTTTAATTAAATATATTTTTTAATGATCATCAAAAAAAATTTATTTGAATTAGTATATCTAATTAAAAAAATAAAAATTTAATTAAAAATTTTAAATAAGTATATATATTTTTGATGCAATTATATCATCTGAAATATTTTTCAAAAATAAAAAAAAAAGCTTAATTCTTATTTAGACGACACAAGTTACATCTCCTATACTGTGAAAAATCCATTAATAATATTATTATTTATGTTATGAAAATTTGCTTTGCGGCTTGGAGGTGCCTTAACTAGCATGCTTAAATGGGCAGAAATAGTTGGTGGCAAAGAAAATATGAAGGCATGTAAGTTTAATTACTATAAGGTGCCTAACAAGCTGCAACCTTTTTTTTTTATTATTTTTTTTGAACCATGAACATGATTGTCACAAGTTATTGTGAACATAATATCCATATTATGTGATATTAATATTTTAAGGTTTACATGTAACAGTGCTATGTAAAATTTGAATTGGTGTTGTTATGGTTTAAACTTATGCATTTGGTACAATAATGTGAAGGGTTTCAGTTTTTTTATTTGTGCTGCTTGACATTTTGAGCTTGTTTATTATATGCACTACACCCTTCTTTTTTTTTTTTTTTTTTTTTTTGCAGTGTTAATGATTTATTGGGTGTTATATGTAAGCATATCTTTGTTTTGTTGCCGATGAACAGGAATGAGCTGGGTTTAACATTTACATCCTCCTCTAGTCTTGATCCAAAACCATATCCGATTTATCAAATCAATGCTTCATATGTTTTGTATTTGCATGGCTTTACAACGACCTAACCTATTCTATCATAGTCCATTGGACTGAAAATGGTTGGATATATATTAGATATCAATGTGCCTATGTCAATATTTCTTTTTTTTGGATTTGCTGGATAAAAATACAGATATTAGATAAATAAAAGAACTCATATCAAGCCAGTTACAAGAAGTTCAAATATAGATTGTTACTTTAAGCTTAGCTCTAATCGAGCATTTAACACAGCCACACATCCTCTAAAATGTAATCGAAAACATATAAGACTTATTTTTTAATTATTTCCATAATAACAAAAATATATCCTTATTAATTCTTGATAGTCAAGAATTTTAGTATATAATAACACAACTTTATTTTATTTATCTAGTATCAAAAATATATTAACTATTGTGAACTACGTCTCACATGAATCATATTGCAATTCAGCTTTGCTCATCATATAGCTCTGAAAAGATATGTAAAATATTGAGTATGCTAGCAGCTGCATAGGAATCCCCATCCCTTATAATTAATAAATATAAAAAATAATAAAAAAATTAAATAAAAAATATCAAAAAACCATGTAACATATTGATTGATGCTTAAATAGATTATGCATAACACATATCATTAATTGACCTTTTCGATCATATGATATTGCATATATTATAAACAATAATTGTTTTAATTGATATTAATGTTCAATAACTTATCTTTCTTTTCTAATTAACATATTCAAATTCAACAAACAATTATCTTCAACCACAACCATGCTTCGGTCCATAATGAAGTTATGACAATACTATGTGTTACCTATCTATAACATGGCTATCTCCATATCATACAACCTATTGGTAGCAGAGTTGTTTCAATACAATGTACAGCCTATCTATAATGAGGCTATTACAATTCCATGTATAATTTGTTTGTGATGAGGCTATTCATTATTCTACGTATCAGTACATTGTAACAAATCAATAATTCGTAGCATGTCCAACTTAACCATCCATTTTACCAAATTAACTTTTGTTTTTACTAATCAAAATATAATTTAATAATAAATTTGGTACAAAATCTAGCTCATATAACATATAGTCCATAATCATGAATGTGCGATTCATATATACATAATGAAATAGTTATAATCGTCAGCTAATATATATGGCTTGTTCTATGATGCTTTTGATTGTATATATATGGGTGGTGCCATAAATAAAGAAAAGGCCTACGGTAAAAGAGATGATATAAAGGGCTGAGGCTTAAAATGAGAGCTTTGAACATGATAGATTGGAATCCATAGCTTGGAGCCCAAATTCCCAAAAAAATGTTAGAAATTTTTATCTCTACCAAAAGTCTAAGTAATACAATTAAGGACCTGATAGGATTTATATAAGTAAGGGACCTTATAAAATTTTTCACTCTATATAAATCAAATCAACATGGTAGAAAAGATAATTATTAAACTCATACTAATTTCTCAAAGGTTTTCAATTTTATACCTTTAAACTTTTTAGAAAATACTTAAAGCTTCCACATCTATGCTAGTTGCATTTTATAAAATCATGATCTCATAGTACAACACACAAAGAATCTTTTTAAGCCAAAAATTGAAGCAAATCTTTAAGAAATTTATTGGTTAATTTTTTATATCAAAAGATTTCAAGTTGGACTTGTTCATAAATATCCGCTAAAGCTAATAGACATCCTACCTCCTATAGGATACTAATTCCCTAAGACCAATATATTTTCTACTTTCAGTATAATAGCAATTTTTTGAAAAAAAACTAAAAAGATAAATGTTAAATGCGAGATTCCTAACTCCTTACAAATTTCTAGAAGAAAGAAATATAAAAAAAATGGATAAAAATATTAAAAAATTATCCTTGCAAAATATCATTTTTATAATTTTTGAGTATTTCATCAACGATAAAATATGCTCATTAAATTATCTATAACTTTCTCATTTGACTTCTTTTTAAGCGATTCAAAAGGTGTTGTAAAACTAACTTGTTACCAAATACCATGAAAGTGGATTTACTCGAAAAAATTAACCATATTACTAATAGTAAAGTTTTCTTTTTAATTATATTTGAATATAAATCGAATAGTTAAAAGTCATCAAACCAAAGATGTTACTTAATGGAAAGTAAATTAAGTCAATATAAAGGCGTCAAACGAATCGGAGAGCTCATGGCATAGCTCGACTTGGCACAAAGTGAACCATGACCAAGGGTGCTATAGCATCCATGTCAGGCCTAGCATGACATGCCCAGTCGGGCCATGTTAGGCCCTCTGTGCAGCCTATGGGCGATGCTGATACGATGACCTATGACCGATTAGAATGACTTGAGCACACTTAAGAGGCCTGGCTAGCCCACATAGGCTAGCCAATAGCACAACATGCTTGGCAGGCTTATTAGCACAGCCCACCAGGCTTGCATAGAACCTGCTTATCATAAGACTGAAATACCCCTCTCTAACAGTCCAAAAATGCTAGTTTGGGGGCATTTTGATTCATTTCTAAAAAACAATCCTTTTGCCTTTTTAATAGCTAAAAAATAGCTAGTTTTCAAACATATTTTCATCTAGTACTCAAAAAAACCTATTTATTCTTTTCAATAGTCAAAAATAGCTAGTTTCAAGATTATTGGAGATATTTAAAGGCTCTCCAACACTTATAAATATCCCAACCCTTCTCCCTCATCTTACATCAAATTCTAGGCTCTATAAAACTCTTTTAAGCTTGCCTAAACCCTTTTTATCTTCCTATAAACCCTCTTAATCTTCCTAAGCTCTCTTAATTTCTCTCTATAAGTTAGCTATCCTAATTCCCTCCCCCCCCCCCCCCCAACCTTTCCTAATTTCTTGATAATCTTTTCCAATCTCTCTAGTCTCTATAATATCTAGTGCTGGTAGCTCTCATCCATTCCATATAATTTTTGGATTCAACACCAACGCGAAGGATTACGGGACCAATCTTAGCACACCATAATCACAAATTGAAACTAGTGTTTTTAACCCCAGTAATGCCACCTTGAGCATCAGTTCCAAGACTAGATATGAGATCTTTAGAGTCTAAGAGTACTTCACTATCGAGGAGATCACTAGTAAGAGGGTTCAAGCTTAATGTAAAACCTGCAAGAAGAACTATAATTGTGATACTTCAGGAGGAATGGGTTATCTGACTTGACACCACAAGAAGCATAAAAGTGCTCATAATTCTACCCAAGCCGAAATTAAATTCGATTTTGAAGGTAAGTCATCAAAATTTTCTTATTCTTTGAACTTAAAAAAAGAATTATCAAAATTAATTATAGATACTGAAATATCTTTTTCTTTTACCAAAATCCATATCTTAAATTTTATATAAAAGATGCCTTAAATCCTGCATATAAAAAAATTTCTCGAAATACCTAAATTTGATTCTTTGAAATAATTTTTTGAATATAAAGAGAATTTAATTTCATATTTTTTAAATTTTGATGGTAGAATAGCACTTATGTCCAATATCTAGACTAGTAATTTTGACTTATTTTATATTTATGTTATTATGCATTTTATTGATTACAACTGGATCATATAAAAATAAATTTTAAATTTTAAATTAACTGAATATTCACATGATGCCATCAGCAGCTCTACTTATATCATGCATACAATATGCGAATATTATATGTATAATAATTTTTTTCAATTAGTTTCAATAATATTACTATTGAGTTACTCAAATAATACTTGTATCCCATCTTAAATGAAGATTTATTTTATATAAGGTGTACATGTCACTTCATAAATGTAATTGTATAAGATAGTTTAACTATTATTGAACCATATGTAAGTAAAATTAAAAATGGCATTAAATATATGCAATCTTCAAAAGGTAGAAAAAAATAAAAAATTTGTGTGTTATCTATGGTAAAAAGTATGAATAGTTTTTATTAGATATAAAACATAGATAAAATTTCATATATTGAATATTACAATCATATTTTGAGTATAAAGATACCATTACTAGTTTTTATCATCTTCACTTCCCTGGTGAACCAATATTAGATTTTCATTGAAAAAATTGTAATATTATTTGGTAACTTTTAGAATGTTTTTTAATGAAACTATCAATATTTTATTTGGTATTTATTACTTCTCTCCTAGTTTTGCGACAAATCTATAATATTATTAACTATTTTTTAAATTATAGAAATGTGAAAGGTTTTGAAAATATAATTGCACTAATGGTATTAAAATTGAGGCCAGATTTGGCCGGGCCTAGGATAAGGTTTTCTAAACTTCGGGCCAATCCTAGGTTCAAAATTAAGACCCATATTAATTTTGGGTTAAGCTCAAACTAGGGTTTAGCTTGGCCTAGGCCTGGCCTGAACCTTAGCCCAATTCAAACCCAATTATGAAGCTTGAATCAGGTCCGATTATGCTGGATTGGTTGAATATTCATGTAGTTTTAGTTTACATAAAATTGAATCAATATATTTATTGCCTAAATGAACAATCATTTTATATATGCTTTAATTTAATCTAAGCACATAACTTGTATATCTTAGCAAATAAGTAAATAGTTTTGTAAAATAAATTATCAAAATTGGGCTAAAATCGGATCGACCTAGTGTTTTGGCCCAAATGGACTAATTCAGGTTAGTCCAATGGGTTTCGGGTCGGGCTTATGCCTAAGCTCGAGCTCGGGCTTTGAGCTAAAATTAGCTAAAAAAAATTTTGGATTTGATCCGTTCGAAATTCAAAAAAAATTAGATTGAGCTTGAGCAACGATTTCGTCCAACCCGATCCAGCTCACTTTCAGCTTAAACACCCCTTTGGGGTCGGACAATCGGAATAAGATCCGCACACGATCCAGTTTCACCTCGACCAGCCTGCTACCTCCAACAAAGCCTATTCCGAGTCGGACTGGCACAAGCGCGCTCTTAAGATCGTGATAAGCCGCACGACGCGTTCTGATACCCGTCGTCGTAATCAAATAATTCCAGTCCCGGCGCAAAAATCCCTTCTCTGTTATCGGCGTTAAATCCCACTCAATTTGGCATCTCCGAGAGATGAAGAAAGGTTCCGCCGGCGCGGGCGGTGGCCGCGGCCGCGGCCGCGGCGGTGGGGAGAAGTACCGGAATCCCTGTCTCACGATGCACCAGCCCTGGGCCTCGCTTTTGGTCCATGGCATCAAGCGCGTCGAGGGGAGATCGTGGCCGGCTCCCCTTACTGGTATGAAGCTTAATTGACCTTTCTTTTCTTTGATCTCCGCTTCGAGATTCCAGCGTTAATCAATAGATAATGTATTTGATGCACAATAAATCAACTAAATAGGAAGTCCGTTTAACACTCGTCTCGTAAATTTTACTGTTTTTTTGATTCTCTTTTAACATCTGAGTGGACCTCTAAATTGCCTGTGGTTTCTTGTTCTTCATTTTTTTTTCAGTATTTGAATTGGCTGTAGATTTTGTGAATAACTGATGCTTTTATTCTTTTGAAGGCCGACTTTGGATCCATGCTGCGTCAAAAGTTCCAGAACCAGAAACTATCAAAGCAATGGAAGAGTTCTACAGGGAAATATATGCCGTTGATGGGATCACTGATATCAATTTTCCAGAGCATTATCCCGTATCGCGACTGCTAGGTATTACTATTTTACGAGTTTTTAGATATCAGGAGTAAAAAGAAAAAGAAAAAGAAAAAGGAAAGCAACTTTTGAAAATCCTTTGCTGCACTTGTATTACATGCTTGACCAATTTCTTCAGTCATTCTTTTTGATGAAACTTAAGAATTGAGATGGTTTTTATTTTTCAGTTGTAATGTAAATTATCTGTGACGGGAGGTCATAGCATGGGAGATATGCACCATATTATAATGTTTAAAAGGACAAGACTTAGGCTCTATTTGGGACAATAGCAGTAGTTTTCATTAACTATGTAAGGTAGCTATTTCTCAATAACTGGGGTCAACAGCTATCCTAAACAAATCCTTAGGTACAGTTGCGTAAGTGTTTGCCATCTGGATCACCATTGAACAAAGGAAACATTTATAACCATCACACTTAGCAATTGACATTCTTTTTAGCCATCATTTTTTTAATGGACATATATCACTTGTTAAGTGTGATAGTTGTATACGTGTTACTTGTCAATGAGAACCTGAAGGCAAACACAGAACTGCACTTAAGTTTCATCCTTTTCAAAACCCCCTGAATATGCTAGGGATGGGTAAACGGGTTCTGACATATCATAGGTTTTTGTAGCTTAAAACAGGGAAAAATTTGCCTTGTAATATGCTTTAAAAAAAAATCTAAACTTAAATAAGTATCAAAGCATAGCCAGTCTGCTTTCAGCTTGTTTTCATGGGATTTTACCTGAGAAAAATAAAACAAGTCAGTCTCTGATGTTTGGTTTCAGCTGAATCTTTTTATGGCTTCTTTAAGAGATGTTTCAAACATCATTGTTACATTCCCCTTCGATCTTTCTCGCTGAGAAGCCATGGATATGGGATGATAGGTTGTCTTAGTAGTATTGCATATATATATGTTCTTGCTTATTTGCTTGTGTAATTCTAGGTTGTTTCAGCTATATAGCAGCCTTTGTTTTTTCGATTATGTTAGCAGCTTCTGCTTATGGTTTAGAATATCCAATCTGTCAGAACTTTTTACTATGGCTTTGCTAATTATACTTGCCAACAATTCTCATTTATTTACAGTTTTTTTTTCATCTATTGTTTCTTCTGATAGCCAACAGATATTTTTTTTTTTTTCATTTATTGTTTATTCTGATAGCCATCTTTCTGGATCAAATGAAAATCAGACAATAAAAAATGACAAGGTGATCAAACAAAAGACTTCTTGTTGAAAAAAGAGAGAAAAATATACTATTTAATGCTTTCAGTGGTGAATTTAATCTGTCAATATAAACATTTTCTATAGTTCTTGAACTTGATCCATATATCAATCAATAAAGATTGAAGAAGTTAAAGACTCGCAGAGAGTTGTTTCCTAAATAGCATTTTATTCATGATATGGTCCTCTCTTTGGGGGTCTTTGGGTCAAGGAAGATCTTGTCAGCCTGATAAGATTTTCCTGGCTGGTACTCCATTTCACTTATGTGCAAAGTGAATTGATCCAAGGAGGAGGGGTGGCCGGTGAGCACAAATTATCTTTATTTTTAGGGGCGAGGTAAAATTCCTTCTAAATAGATTCAATTATTCTGGAAAACAGGGATTAGCAGTGCAGTAAGCTGTCCCATCTCTTTAAACCACTCTTTTCCCCACATGAACTTAATAGAAATGCTCATTGATAGGATCTTATCGGGCCCAATAAGATCCTTTGACATCCAAACAGCCTCTTAGTCTATCCATATATGTTATATCATAAAAAGTATGGTTTTTGGGGCTAGGTACGTAGGAATTCCTGTTTCAGTTTAAGCTTCAGACTCATTTGGTGGCTGTGGGTGCCGTGCAGGGGTGGGGAATGGCCACTCATAGATATCATAAATATATTAAAGTGTTTGAGTGAATGTCTCTGTCCTTAAATTGTGTTTTTCCTCTTCTTGAATGTACCAAGACCTTTAATTCTTCAGGTCCTCTTTTTGGTTCAATTATTCTTTTAATATCCTTAGATGTTCAGCCTCACTGCGGGAAAGGCTGTTCACTTTTTTATTTCCTTCTGTTTCCTTCTACTTTTTCTTTTTTATTCTGATTCCTGTATTGAATCAACTGCTAATTTAAGGTGAAAATTGATTGACTCTCCTTAAACATGAGGAAGTCTTAATTTGATTTATGTTGTTCTTATTCCTTTTTTATGATGATTTCTTTTTTCAACTTTGATCATGATTGGAGAGGAAAAAATATTGAATGTACCAAGACAGTTATCCAAGTATTCTCAAAATGCTTTGTTTGTCACTATTAATTATTCTTTGTTGCTTCTTTGTTTTTTGCTTTCCTTTTCTCTTTGGTATCTTTTTATTTGGTGGTTGAGGGGGGAATGTTAAGAATATGTATCAAGTAATGGAATGTTAAAGGAAGAATCACATTTGTCTATTTTAAAAATTATGAAGATAAAATTATTTCAAAAAAATGAGAGGGTTCTTTGTGATTGTGAATAAAACTTGAAGGGGTCAAAATGAATTTGAACAAAAAAAAATGAAGTCCATGAGGGCATATATGCAGCTGCATATGCATATACAATACCATAACTGCATGGCATTGTCTTTATGTAGTTACCTTATGTTGTCATACCATTTAAAGGCCAAAAGAGCAGTCCACTTAGTGCTATGCAGCCATATATGTGGCTTAGTTAGTGTAGTACAACTGCTTATGTGGCTCGCTTAACATTATGAGGGCCAAATATGTGGTTCACTCTTATGTAGGCATGTGTAGATGTAGCATGTTCAAGTAGTGGTTAGATTGGATGTGGGTTTTAATTATGTTATGTCTATTGCTATCAATATCAAGGATTAAGTAATAAACATTAATTGTTAATTGTCATGTTAATTGTCATTGTTATTAATGTTGATAAAGAATATTGCTATGATTGTTGTTATTTTTATTGCATTTAATATATATTTTTTATTTTATATAATTAGTTATTACTAATCACTTTGCACCTGCATATGTGGCCTTTATACCTCATATGTGCTATGCAATCCTTTGATCGCCCACATATATGTCGCCTTTAAGAACATTGAAAAATATAAGATACTAAGTACTTCCAGATATGAAAGGAGGAAGAAAAATATCTAATTTCTTTTCTCTCTTCATTGTCTTCTACTCAGTTTTTTTCCTTGTCCTTTTGTTCATCTTTCTACCATGCTTTACCCTTTTTTTTCAGTTCCATAAAATGCTATTACATGTAGGCTACCAGATAAAGGTAATTGAATACTTTATATAGAAAGTAGTTTATGGTAATATGCAGTTATTGTCATTTTTTGGTCAAATTTCTCATCAAATTTATAAGAATTTATTTGGTAGGAATATCTCTAGTTGGTAATTGGTTCCTTAAAACAAAGGAAAGATGCTTTGTGGCTTTAAATTTTGAAATAGATGATGAGGTAGAGAGAGATGTGGAAGAGCAGTGAGAAATTGTAGTAACTAGTTTGGTGGACAACATTTTTATCTATTACTTTCTAGTTTATCTAGAAATAACTTCACTAAAAAAAACCTTATCTAAAAGAGAAGGGGACTTTATTTATTTATTTATTTTGGTGTGGAGGCGGGGGGGGGGGGGGTTGCCCTCAATCCCATCCTTGGGTCTGCCACCAGGGTTTGAACACTTCCCAAGTGGAAAGAGATGCCAACAAGCTAAGTTAAGACTCATTGGCTTAGCTTGTTTGGTCCTCAAGTTGTGAATTAGACCCCATGATTAATGCTTTAAGTATCATGCCTACGTTGCACCATACACTTATTGACATAAAATATAGTACATTATTCATATATTATTATTTAGTCTTAGACCAATTTTAATTGATCAATGCTAGTTTATAGGCATGTTGTGAACAAACAAGCGACTTTTTTTTCTAGTGTACATAAATATAATGTGATGGTTGCTGTTCAGCATGCACATTGTGCAATTTTAAGGCATCTTTGGATGCACAATCAACTTATCCATGAGACATCTCCTATGTTGATAGCAGTTGCTCTATAGGGACAGATAAGGATAACAGAAATAGGAGGAATTAATGAAACAATAAAGGCTGTTTTTGCTCTAATCTCAAGTTTTTCAGGATTCTGGCATCCACCTAAAATGCAGATTACCAGGTCCTTAGAGTCTTCAGACTTTGGCATCCATGGGCTCCTATGGTCGCTAATCATTTTGCCTCATTTCTTTCCATATTCTGTCTTGTGTTTTGAATAACACATGGATGAGCTAGTTGTCTATCAAGACAAGTCCTCAACTAGTTCATTGTACGTACCAATATGTACAAATATGTTCAGAATTTAACAACATAAATGATCTTGAATTTTATGTTAAAAATCATGATGAGGCATATATTTGACAAAAGGAAGCCTAGTTGATCGGTAATTGTTGATCATGTCTTGATTTTTCTTGATTTTGGGAAAGAAATTTGGATAAATTCCACATCTCATCCTAAAATGTTGAGTCTTTAATGTATATATTAATAATTTTAGGAATTTGGTGAATGCATAGTTTCATTGATCTCCATGGTTAACTTTCAATAAAGGAAAAATGCATGATGGATTTTTGCAAAAGGTACCTTTTCTTTATAAAAAAAAGGGGGCACATGTAATTGCTTGAAAAAGCGCAAAAAATAGTCAAAAATAAATGATTACCTATATCGAAAAGAAACAACAAAAGATAATTAGATTAGCGTCCCTTGTTGCATCCCCAAAGTGGAACCCAAAACTGAAAATTGTTCGAGAGAGATAGAACTCCCTCTAGTTTCTTGTCCAAAATCCCATGGTGTTGGTTAATACACCTGCCCTCTTATATGATCTCGATCTCTTGTCTTATCTCCCCTTTGCTTCTACCATTGCCCCTTCTGCCTCCATTGATAGCAATCTGGCCCCCCCTTTTCTCCAAACCCTAGCTGAAATTGGAGAGAGAGAGGTTTGAAGTGTGATTTTGTGGAGGAAATTTTGTTCGAGCTACTTTTTATCATCATGCTATTTTCAATTTAAAAATGTATTATTTTGTTTTGAGTGGGCTGATATGGATCTGACCTGAAAACAAAGCAGGTTGGTTATGGTTCACTTTAAGTGATCTGGTCAAATTTGGGTTAAACATTGGTTGAGCAGTTTCTAACCCCATTGTTTGGATCGCCACCCCTAGGTGTTAGGAAAAATGACAATTGAGGAGTACACAGTTAAATTTTATAGTTTGATGACAAGATTAAAGTGAATGAGGATGTGATGACAGTTTTATCATTAGGGATTAAATTCTTAGATATTTTCAAGTTTCATAGCTAGTAGGTTATACACCATAGATAATCTAGTTTGGGTGGCCGACTAGATGGAAAATATATTGAATAAAAAAATATTGGGTACATATCTAGGCATTATTTTTGTGTAAGGACAATGGTGGTATCGTGAGCAATGACACACACAAAAAAAAAAAAAGAAGGGCATTTTAGTTCGAAGTACCATGATTTCAACCTTTTCTTTTCTTTTCTTTATTAAATTTGATGGCATATGGTGCTGGCCAAAAATTTATAAGTCACAAGGAAGTTAGTTTTTGGCCTGCACCACCAGAGTATTAGTTCCGGGGAGATGACATCTAAACCATTTCTTGAAAACTGAATTGATGAGATGACAAAGCTGACCATGATCAACTTATTTTCTACCCTCTCACAAACGCCATGAGATGGCTAGCACAAGGGTGTCCCAAATCAGCTTCCGATCATTAGGCATAAATCTCCACTTAGTCCATGAGGAGATCAGGGAGCCCATCCTATCATTTATAATCTTACAAGTGTATTTTGGGTATAGAAATCTGTTGTTTTTACTTCTGAATAGAAATTAACAGTCTTGTTGTTGTTCTTGCTTAAGACAACTAAGAAAGGGATATTTTTCTCTGAACTGAGTTTTATTTCATGTGTAGTTCTTGCTCAGCTTTGCAGCATTTCCACAAATCTGTTAACTTGAACATTAGTAGGAAATTAGTGAACATGGAGGGGTGTTGCAATATCTGACATGCTAGAGCTGAAAACCATAATCTGACCCTGTCGTTCCCATATCTAACATTAGTCATATACACGTACATTAGTATACATTAGTATATATATACATACATGAACATGTAGATGCGTGTGTATGCTTATATATAAATACACATTTACATGTCATATACAAACACTGCATGTGAATATTCACTTTCTAAAACCTCTATCAGGTTAGAATATGGATATAGATGTTAATGCATTATTTGTATAGGAATATAGATATTCAGAGTCTTTAAATATAGATATTGTTTTTTGGACAAGAATAGAAATATTGATATAAACTATGGTTGTGTATTAATCTTTTTAACGCATTTAATCTTTAATTTTTACTATGTCTATGCTTGAAGAACTATGATATTTGAATATTTAGTTATCTGAAAACCAATCTAGATATTATTAAAATCCTATCTACAACAACCAAGTCTTCATGCCATATTAGTTAGGGTTGGCTACATGAATCCTTTTTATCCATTTTGTTTAGTTTAAGATTATACTTTTTGTAAGATGTAAAAATATTAAGACTTTCCTTAGTACTACCTTCTATATGATTTTTAGTTTACCTCTACTGCTCTTTTCTTCTTTGTGTATTAAATTATTTTTTTCGTACTAGTACATTACCAAGCTTATGTTGTGTATGTCCAAATTGTTTTAAGTTATTTTTCTCTCAATTTGTATTCAATTGATGCCATCTTCATCATTTTATAAATGACTTTATTTTTAATTCTATCTTTTCTTATATTACCACATATCCATCTCAACATTCTCATTTCGACGATGCTCATCTTGTGCACATGTAGTTTTTTATCTATCCAATATTCTATACCATAAAAGATAATTGTTCTTATGACTATCTGATAAAATTTTTTCTTCAACTTGATAGGTATCCTATAACCGCATAATATCTCAGTTGCATTTTTATATTTTATCCAACCTGTTTTAATCCTATGAATAATATCCTCTTTAATCTTCCTTTTCTTATGAATAATTGGTTCTAAATATTGAAAATAATATAACTTAAGAACTCCATGATTCTGAAATTTCACTCTACCTTTTTCTTTACTTCTAATTTTACTAAGACTACATTTCGTATATTTTGCCTGACTCTGCTTAACCTAAAACTCTTTGATTCTAATACACTTCTCCATAATTGTAACTTACAAGTAATCCCAACTTTAATTTCATTTACTAAGTCTATATCATCTGCATATAGCATGCTTAAGGAATACCATTTTGAATATACTTAGTAATTTGATCCATAACTAGTGCAACAAGGCAAGGACTTAGAATATATAAAAAACTCACGGGTGTTATCACTAGTAATTTTCACCCTAGTAATTAATTCATCGTATATATCATTAATTACATTAATATATCCAATGAAGACTTCTTTCTTTTCTAACACCCACTATTAACATATCTTAATTACATTACAGTCCAGTCTGCACATTTATTTATTAAAAAAAATTGCTGACTATATTTTTTTTTCCAATTGATATCCACATCATACGTGGTGAATAAAAGCAAATATGATGTGGACATAGAAAAGTTGACACATATGCAATCCATTTTCAGTCCTATAGTGTGCATATTTTAAACAGCAATTGATATGATGTGCACCATAAATTGGAAATCTATTGCTGTCTAAAATTTTCTCTGTGAATGTCTTGCGCAGCTAATTGAACCATGTTTCTTATTACAGGTTGTGTTGAAGTGGTAGGTTGTCTTAAAAGTGAAGAGCTGGTGTGTTGGGAGGCAGTACCTGAATCGGTGGGATTTCTGTGTTTTTTTGTTTTTTTGAAATCATTTTCACATAGATTTAATTTGAAAAGAAATTAATTTATTTTGGTTTTGGTCTAATCAAATTGACTGTTGGTCACAGGTAAGGCTAGAAGGCCTGACTGACTTCTGCTGGCTCTGCCAGAATCCACAGGTGCATTTGTGCATCATTCAGTAATCTTATCTTGTATAGGACAGAGAGCTTTAATAAAAGTTTTTTCCCCTTCAAATTTTAATAACAACCAATCATTGTTGTTTTAAATGATAAATTACCTTTACATTGCAGTACCTTTTGGACTTTAAGAGCATGATACATTTAGATTTTTGTTCAACTAACTCTCTGTCATTCAATGCAGAAATTAATAGTTCCATTTGAAATGCGAGGTTATCAGCGTGTTTATAATCTGGAAAAAAAGGTACTCCACTAAGTCTGCTATTTATTTTAAGGAAGCTTTTCCCTTGCATATATTTCTATTCCTTTGCTGGAGCTGCACTGAAGTGGTTGTATCTACCTCTTGCGATTTCGGAATAGATCTATGAGGCAGCAGTAAGAGGTCTTTGCCTTGTCCAAGGCCCTCTACCAGTGAAGTTTCCACTTCCAGATCCCCAAGATCCTTTGTCACTGAGGCCAGGATCTCTTGCCCCGTACTTCAACAGCTCTAAAACATCCATGGTGGAGATACTACCTAGTGTTAGTGCAGCTATAGCTGGTGCACGAGCTGCAGCTGCACAGTTTTCAAAGGAAGATCAGAGCAATGCAACCAGTAGTAATCAAACTGATGTGATTCAGAAGAGTGAGCATGAATTCACAGAAACTAGTCTTGACATGACTACAGAGGGGGGAAGGTTGTCTTACTTCCCAAATGGAAGGGTACATCAGGGCTATCAGGCCCATAACCATGAGGAACCGAAGACTACTGCAAAAAACAGAGAACATAACAGAGGCCACAACGAGGAAGTTAGCAGAGATCTTATTTTACAAACTGGAGCTTCTAGTAAGGTCAGTGATATACCTTAAACTGCCACTAAGTCACAGACTGATTAAAGGTTAAGATGTCAGGCCACTTCCAAGCTTTCAACTGTTTTTTATTTCTGATTAATCTTTCAAAGTGAACAAACTTTTTTTTTAGTTGATTAAAATGGGAGGAGTGATCCAACCCCATTCATTGAGATAATGAATCCAAAGCTACAAACTAGGTACAAAGACTTCAGAGTACACAATAGAGAAACCTCAAAATAAGAACCTAGTACAAAGCCTCAAACATGTCCTTCACGTGATGTCAAAATGAACCTTTGATGCATGCTGCTGGACACAAATACTCCAACCACTTTCTAGATTAGTTTGATAGTGTGTAGAGAATCTAATGTCTAGAAATATACCCCTTGGATGTGAACATTGACAATTTGTGTCTGCACGTGTCTGGGTGTATATGTGTAGGTATGTTTGCATGTATCAATATATTTATGTTACCCACAAATATATTTTACATAGGTATACACATATTTTAGTATAATGGATAATGCACAGACATATTTTACACATTTCACTATAATGGGTAAGCATTTCAGTATAATGGGTATATTGAATAGAACACAGGTTTGAAACACACAGACATACATATTTTTGTATGTATGTTACATACTTATATTTTTGTATTTAAGTATAATGTTTATGTGAACACAGACATATAATTTACGTATTTCATTATAATGGGTTTATCGAATAAGAAGTAAGTTTGAAACATACATACATTCATGTATTTCAGTATAATGTGTATATTGAGTGGATTGCAAGTTTGGAACATACCATTATAAGGCAAACTTATTGAGTCTTTGTTCCTGGCCCTTGGCCCTTGGGCCTTCTGTTGCGTGGAATCAGACTGCCATGCATCCACTTTGGGATGCTCCTTATATATCCATATTTAATAAAAGTACACCGTTATCAGTTCATCCTGTGTTTAGTTAAGACGCCCTTGTATGTTGAATAATATGAAAATAGGTTGATTTATTTGCATGCAAAATTATTGGTATATCGAATGTAGCTATATGTAATTGCTCTAGGAAAAACATATAGGCATAACTATTAAGTATGTTTGAATATTAAACTTCCTTTTATTTATTTATTTATTTCGAGCAATGGTGGAAGGACCACCACTCATCTCATTGATGGACTGAAATGGGTAGAAAAGTGTCACATGATGACAAAGCACCCCACAGCTGAGGAAAGAAAAAAAAAGAGAAGCGGGAAAAACAAAAGCAAGAGAATCCATAGGACAACTACCCGCCTATTACAAAAAAGTCTGCCCTCAACTAACCTAATACCAGTCCAGCTCCCTAAACAATGTCTAAATATCACCCAAGACATGGCCATAAATAACCCGTTACACAGAAACCTCCCAGAGGTCCTCAACCAAGATGCGGGCAGTTCATCCATAATTGGTAACCCTGTTTGATGTCCATCCTACCTCCCTCTTCTTACTGCTTCCTGTCAGCCCCAAAAAAAAATCCTCTTTGCTGCACAAATTCAACAGTTAGCGAGAACATCTTTCCAAGTACTTTGGTCTCCCAATAGCTCTCGATCAACCCAACAAATAGGCTACCCTTGGTACCCTCAGCTTCAAGGCATTCTGAATCATTCATCCTTGCTCCACCAAACCAAACCATTGTGGCATAACCATAAAAGGATAGACCACCTTGTTTTCTTGTTGTCCAATGATGTAAGATTTAGGAGGGTTGATGTGTTTCTGATGCAGTCTTCTCTTACTTGACCCAAGTCACAGATTTTCCAGGGAACTACTTGGTGTATGGCATTTTGTCATCCTCCACTGTCTGGGGCAAGTCTGCCTCATTCTTTCGGTTTCTCTTAACTGATTTAAAAAGGGCCCTGTTTTGAATATGAAACTCTAGAGGCAGGAAATCTTTTCCATGTATTTTACGTGTATGCTATTTTGTCTCTAGAACATTTTAAAAGAGCATGGCTCAAGTTAGCAGGGCATGGAATATATAAGGTAATAAATCATTGCACAGGAGTCTTTGACCTTGTACATATTCTGCTTCTTTGTTTCATATAATCTATAGAAACACTCGTTTGGATATATAATTCAGATTCCACTGCATGAAACTTCCATCTTTGCATATCATCATCGTCGTCATCATTCAAATCTGTGCAGCTACTTGAACATTTCTTGTCTTTCATTTCATATACTGACTTTCTGAGTTCCTAGCTTTTTGCAGCAGCGTTGAAAGGACTAAAGCGGAATTAACGATCTATCTTGCTGTTAAAAGCTTTCAGAATTGACAGAGAGTAGAGCATCCTTTTTACAAAGCAGTGGATTTTGTGAAGTTGCTTTCATAGGTTATTGCTGCACTGTGAAAGGATTCACAAGAGGCTTTTGAATTGTTCCGGCACTGCTGTATAGCTTCCTGTCCACGTTATTTATCTGTATCTTGTTAGTCTAGGTCCCTATATATTTAAGTTAGAACATTTAATTTTGTACACAGTTTAGGTTCGCTGGTATAATTGGGATTATATTCTGGGAGGAAGCAACAGATCACTGAATTATGATGTAATCTGATGTACATGCTGTCTGAAAATTTTTGGTATTCCAGAATTGCTGCGTTCGATGCAGGCTTATCTTTTGGATTATTGTTCAAAATTTGGCACAGTATAGTTTCATGCTACTATGAAAAAAGAACTTAAATAAAAAAAACTGAGAAAAGCTCCTTGGGCGTGCAGAGCTGTATTTATTGACTGTTAATTTGTTGCATGGGAGGGTGTCGGCAGGGAGCAGTTCTCCAATTTGTACCGTGGAGCGACATGGATTTCAAATTTGTTAAATCAATGGGTGGTTGAAGTCATAAACTTTTTTTAATGATATATCTATTAGAAGCCGGATTCCTTTAGGACTTTGAATGAACGATTTTTCTTTTTCATTTTTTTTTTTGGAATCACGCTAAGCTTGCCAAGGCTAATTGTTTCTTCGTTTAAACATAATTAGAATTTTAATATTATAATTTACTTGGGTTAGAGAGAGTATTGATGATGATATATGACTAAAAGAGACTAGTTCACCCTGCTGGCCCGTGCAAATTTGAAGCCTCTGGAAAATGAAAAACTATTGTTAAGCAAGCTTATCACTGTAGGAGGAAATTCGATATCGGAGCAATGAAATCTCTCTCATCCCTCTCTCCAATTTGAAAAGGTATCAATATGGATTTAAGTGGTTTTTAAAATTACACTTTTTTTCAAATTTGAGGACTGTATCCTATTTCTTGATCTTTATAATTGCTGCATTAAAAAAAAAGAAATCTCTCTCATCCCTCTCTCCAATTTGAAAGGATATCAATATGGATTTAAGTGGATTTTAAAATTACACTTTCTTCAAATTTAGAAAGGACTCGGATATAAGATTTTGAGATGATTTGATAATAACCCACTTTGTATCCTATTTCTTGGTCTTTATGATTGCTGCATTAAAAAAAAATGAACCTTTTTCTTCTTACTGGAGTCTAAGAAGAAATATATGGGTTCTCAGGCTCCATAGATCGCTGACTTGAGATCAATTCTCTCAGCTCAAAGACTAAGAGGAAATTCTTGCTGTAGATCAACCTTTTTGGACTACTGATTAGCTCTTGTGGAGACCTATAAAACATGAAGGATATACCATGAATTCTTTTTATAAATTTGTAAACCAAAGAGGTGTGATATAGCCATATAACAAGATAATTTGAAAGGCTGTAGTCCTAGAAGTCTCGGAAAAAATCAAGATTTTTACTTGGCTAGTCCTTCGTAATAGGCTACAAACGAAAGAGAGATTGATTAGAAAGGATTGGTCGTCTAGTTTTGGATGCCCATTGTATAGTACAGCCCAGGAGACTACCCATCTCTTTTTATCTTGTTCTTTTACTTCCATGTTATGGCTTTTAGTAGCTGATAAATTATACATTTAAGTAAAACCTAGAGGTATTCATCGATTGTGGACATTTTGAAGGAAGAGTTATATTCTTAAGACTTAGAGATCAGCTTGACACCTAATTTGTCCTTGCTTTCTAGTGGCATATTTGAAAACAAAAAAACTCTAGAATCTTTTTCTATAAAGCCTCTTTCATTTCAGTCATATGCCAAAAGATTCTATTCTTTTTTGAGTCTAAGACTAAATCACAAGAGGAAAGGGCATAGATGCACATGCCATGTTAAAATCTTTGTTGAAGCCACTTTGATATAAAGAATTCTGATCCTTGTATTCTTTTCTCTATATATTCTTTCTTTTAATCAAAAGATTTTAATCTTTTTTTTGGGTCTTAGGACTAAATCATGAGAGGAAAGGGCATGGATGCACATACCATGTTAAAATCTTTGTTGAAGCCACTTTGAAGGAAAGAGTTCTGATCCTTATATTCTTTCTTTGTATATTCTTTCTCTTATATATTTTACTTTTACATTAGTAAATTAGAGGATTTTTTTTAAAAAAAAAGAAAAAAGAAAACCATATGATTAAAGGCAAGAAGGTGACAAGGGAATTGAAGGGGAGTCTGGAGAAGAGATCAAAGAAAAATAGCAAGAAGCGATCAGAACGGAGGTTGCAGAGTCGGTTCTAAAGGAGATTAGAGAGGTGACCTTTGAAAAGCATCTTAGAGAGTTAAATAGAATGGTCTAAACAAAAAAAATTAAGTGCCTTAAATTTTAGTCTCTACTTTACCCCGGTCGAATCTTTTGGTATGCTTTCATAATCTGGTCTTTCAACTACTTTCTTGCGTTTGATCTTCTATCCTATTTTTTAAAGGATAAAATTTAAGTATAGTTTTTTAACCATGGAAGGTGCAGATAAAATTTATCTCTCGACTTTTTTACTGCACTAAATTAAGGTAATATTTAAATGCATGAAAAAAAGTTGAAAAGATAAAACGCCAACTGCATCTCCGGTAAGTTGAAAAGATAAAGGCGTTCTCAGACGAGGTATTTGCAAAAGTGGTACAAATTTACATCAATTTAACATTTTCAAAGTAGGAACAAAAGATTTTACAAAAATGATGTTAAAATAAAAAATAACATTTGAAATATTATTTTTAGGTTAAAAATGATATTTCAAATGTCATTTTTGAAACCGCATCAGCATTGTAAAATATATTGATGTACTGCCTAAAAACAACATTTGGAGTGTCGTTTTTAAAAATATGTGTCGCTTCTCCTTCGCGTCTCTACGCGCCCCGCTTTAGTCTTCCTGCACCCCCTTAGTCTCTCTTATGCCTCTCTTCCGTGGCCCTTCGCCTCAGTCTTCCCATGCCCCCCTTCCCAGAGAGAGGCAGAAGGGCACGGGAGAGACTGGAGGCGCGAAGGAGAAGCGATACACTAAGTGTCATTTTTAAAACCAACATACTACGTGTCGTTTTTAAAAACAACACACCAAGTATCATCTTTAGGCACTATGTCAGTATTTTTTTAAATACTGACGCGGCTTCAAAAATGATATTTAAAATATTATTTTTAGCTCAAAAATATTATTTTAAATATTATTTTTTTATTTTAATATTATTTTTATAAAATTTTTTATTTCTATTTCAAAAGCATTAAATCAGCTTAAATTTACATAATTTTTTGCAAATTTACGCTGATTTAATGCTTTCGAAGTAGAAATAAAAAATTTTATAAAAATAATATTAAAATAAAAAAAATAATATTTAAAATGTTATTTTTAGCTTAAAAATATTATTTTAAATATTATTTTTTTATAAACATTAAATCAGCGTAAATTTACATCATTTTTTGCAAGCACTTCGTTCTCAGACCCCCTCCCTCAACCACCAACCATCAAGCTTGAAACCTGCCATCATCCTCCTTCATTCAAAAAATAAAAATAGACCACCTTGTGGTAAGAGTCCACCATCGCGCCGCGAAAAAGATAGGAGTACTCAACGAGGTTCGCCTTCAAAAGGTGGATGGCATGCTAGACCTAAGCCAAGAAAAGCTTGCACTCTAGTGGCAGACAGCCCCAGCGTGGAGTATCTTGGGAGACCATCGTGATGGGGTCTCAAGCAATGCATTAATTGTACGGGTTTAGGGGTTGGCCACATGCATTAACGGATATGATGGACTAATTGGAGGAAGAAAAAAAATCATTCTTCCTCCGTAAAAGCTTGGGATCAACTTGTTCAACCTATTAGTTGGCAAATTTAATAAATACAATAGAGTAATAAATACAATAGAGTTGGATAAGGATTATATAGAGTCTACAATATCTGAAGCATCAAAAGAAAAAAAAAAAAAAAAAAAGAAGAAGAAGAAGAGATTGTAAGAATCAATTAATCTTTTATGCTAATTAATGCTTGAATCTTTTGAAATTTGAAACTCCTATTGAAGCCTTATTAGCAAAGGGAGAGAGAAAGGGTTTGTGGCCACCATCAATAAAAGAGCAAGCAAAGGTTCATGAAAAATCTAGAGATAACTTGACACATAGCTAAAGCTATTGCCATTATTGTCTATTTTATATATTATATGATCTTTAAATTTAATTATTTAAAAATTATGATCTTTAAAAAATTAAAGATATCTAAATTAGCTTCTATCTTTATGTTATATATTTTTACATTATAATTATTGTAAAAAATATTTTTTTCATGTAATTATATTTATATTAGTTTCATATTATATAGTGTAGTATTATATTATAATTATTATATTACAATCTTCCCATGGATGATGATATAATATAATAGCATATTATATAATATTATATCATACATAGTATAATATTATATAGTATTATATTATACTATGTATTATTCTCAATAATTATAATACATCTTATTATTAGACTTCCTAGAAAAGGTGGATGCCTTAGTCTCCATTTGTAGATATATAATATTATATATGATGCTCTCTTCTCTCTCTCTCTCTCTCTCTCTCTCTCTCGGCTCTTCACTCAACCAAAAGGTGCAAAACTCTATACTAGAAAAGGAGTTCCACCTTTTTAACATAACACGTGTGATATAATAAAGCATTGAATGGGTTATGATGTAGCTTCTAGTCTGGATTACACTGCCAATTAACTTCTCAATTTAAAGCATTCCTGGATCTAATTTTATCATGTTCTCCGATAAACATTAACATTCTTCATCAATCCAAGGTTTCTCCATTCAAAGTCTATCTTCACATTTGTGATATACATCATACAAATTCTTCCATACAAACCAGGCCATTTCCACAACCAAGATGGCTTGTGGTCTCTTGAATTTGGCCATCAAACTTGAGTCATATCTCCATAACTTCTATTCTCAAATGATATAATTCCGATGCTTAAGCATGCATTTCTAACTCTAAATTTCTGTTATCACCACACAAATATCTTCAATTGAAGATGCCTATCTTAGAATGTGCAACATAATCGGAGCCAATATCAGATCGAGACTGTATAAAAAGCTGATTTTCATACATAATATGATGCTTCAAGTCCAATCCAAATGAAGTAATCTGCAATACTTTGAAGAGCATCTCCCTTTCATTTTAACATGCATATATAATGCTGGGAACATCATTATTATTTTTCCTACTTCCCCACAATGGCATTGTTGTGTGTTAATTGCTTCAAATTCACATATACTTCCATAAAAGATTGCAATCTACAAGCGTGATTTTTGTCACTTCATATTTAATCACCTTGTTTTTAATGAAAATTAGCCCATTCACATATTAGATAGTCTAGGGTTCTCTTCCGAAACATTAACATTCAATTTATCTGCGATAAGAGATATTAGATAGCAGATGACCAGAATATGCTCAATAGCAAAAGAAAACTAACTCCCAATATATTGCTCTCAAAGTCTATTTTGATGATGGATTAGAAAAATCGGAAAGCAACAAAAATATGGAAAATTCTAATGTAAATCATAAATTTTCATCCTTCTAGTTCTAAATATTTATTATCTATGCATTTCATTGTAATGTTTAATTGCTTATTTTTTTATCTTTTCATAGAGTAACGATATTGAAATTGTTGAAGAGCATAATAATATGGGTGGAAGTATTGAAGAATATAAAATAGGAGCAAATGAAATAACATTCAAAAGCGATGGTGAAAGTGTTATTGCTATGATAAGGACAAAGTCATGATGATTGATAAGAATCTGAAAAAAAGAGCAGTTCAAGAAAAGCAAATAGGTGGTAGTGTTTTGGTGAATGATGAATAATCTCAGATGGTTGATGATGTAAATGTTATTGCAGGTTTTAGAAATCAGATTCCAGATAATTCTAAGCCAAAGAAATACAGGAATATTTGATTAACATTTCATAAAAATTGAAAATAGTTCTGTCATTTTATACTACTCTGTTATTGTATCACTTCAACAGTGTTTCAATTCAAAATATTTGATTTTAATTACTGGTTGTTTTTATGTTGAAATAAAGCTTCTAACAGTTTTATAGCATGTGAATTAAATATTTCTATGTTTTATGCTATCTCTTTTGATTCATAAATTTTCTGACATCGAATACATATTATCTTAAACAACCGATGTTCAGGACACCTCTGCTTGAAAAAGGGTACTTGGACCCGTATCTATACATAGGCCAAAACTTTTAGTGACCCATTGAAAATATTCTGTAGATTTAGATATTTATAATTTAGTAAATAAATTATTATATTCTTGTCTATGTGACACAAACATATTAAGAAAAAAATATACCTTGTCTGATCTAGTGGCATATCAAATTGATGATTTCTGCAATAACTCTGGCACAAATACAAAATGATTTTTTAGAGAGTGTGTTTATATATATATATATATATTAGAAATCTAAATAAAACTTTGATGCTTTAGATATGATGGGAATCCAAAATCCCTTTATCAAATTGAACATGCACACCTTGTCGTTTTCAGGCCTGCCCAAAAAGAATGAGAAAAGGGAAAAGAAAATTGCCATGAAATTCTTGACTTTGCTTGGTTTTGTTGACCCAAATCCCCTCTTCTTTAAATAATTATCACCGCCACAAATCATGGTCAAACCTTAATAGTCCTAATACTGGACCAACTTTGCATGGTAGAGAACCATTCAGTATTAGAGGCAATCATATTCCAGGCTAGTTCATCACATCCAAAGAATACCAGCCCATGGACAAGCTTTCATAACCTAGATAAATGAGGTGATACCTAGTGCGAGTTCAAAATGAAGCACTCTTTGGACATGATGGAAGAATAGAGTTTTGGGCGATATTTGAACAATATAGCATTCATTGTGGGGCCATGAATGAGAGTCCACTGTTGATTGTGGCCTAGGCCCACCAGTGGTAGTGCCATCTTTGAATGCTTGCAAGAACTTACTGAGAAGAGATGATGGGGGAAGCAAGCTAATGGATACAACGTCCACAATTGTAGATCATTAAGAAATATGGATTGCTGTGACAAGCTTCAAATTCACCCCCAAGGGCAGGATTTCACTATAATCTAAATGTGAACAATAAGATCGAGACCTTGGCGACAAAGGCTTTGATTAGGATACAAACAACCCTTTCTTGATTGAGAGTGCCACCACCAACTTCTTAGAGGAGCTCCTGAGGACCTCAAAAGTCAAAACCCTCTAAACTTGACCTAGACTTGGAAGCCATAGTCCTTACATCCTAACCTCTCCCCACTGGAGCCTTCTTTCTCCAAGATGAAATAATGGAAGCCTGATCAATTACAAAGCGCCAAGATTGAATGGCTTCTCAATCCTTTTCTACAAAGCCTCCTTGTGTTCAATCATGCAAGATTTTTGCAATCTCTTCCTGGAGTTCTATTCTATTTGGAAGGAAATCCTCTGCATCAGCTACTCTGGACTAGGCATCTGACCCATTTTAGTCCAATCAACCTCCTAAACTATTTCTCCAAATTCATCATGATAAGCAATTCTGGGCAGGCAAATAACCCATGCTTACCAATAACTTAGATCCTCCAGCCTCCCCACCAAGCATTTATCAACAACATACAATGCCTCACTAGTTTGGAGAATGATCTGTAAATATCTTGACCCATTTTGTAAGGGAAGAGCAATTACTTTTGGTGGTGGCTGCACTATTCACTTTTGGAAGAATATTTGGCCGACACATCACCACCTATGTGATCTTCTCATTCATTCAAATACATGAGGTTAGAGTGAAAAAGGCTAGATGTATGCCACTCACTGTCATGTTTTAAATACATGGCACTCAGGTCACAATGAAGCTCTCATATACCCTATTTTATAAAGAGGCAAAAATAGGCACTTTCTACTATGCTTACATTAGAGCTCGGACATTCCCTCCTCACTTTTCTCCAATTCCATATTTTTCTCGATGTGCTGATGAAGTGGGTGACCTATTCAGGTTGACCAGATCCGATAAATCTAGAGACAAGTCATTGTAAAGATGGGAACAGTATCTTTTTGGTTAAATCCTTTTACACGAATTTTTAAACCATGGATGAGTTGCTCTTGCACTGTGTGGCACAGCTTGCCAGATTTTCATGCAACCAGCCTTAAAATAAATTAAATATAAGAAAAGTTTCATGCAAGAAAGGATTTAAAATTGCATTCTGCTGTCCCTCATGCCTCAATGCCTCTGAAACCACTGATCTTTCCTTGCCTCCTATTCGGACAAGTTTTGATCTCTCTCAACCATGCTTTTGGACTCAGAAGCTGCAACTTGTACGTCTTGTTAAGATAGCTTTGGACCACTGGAGAAGACTCCGACACCTCCACTACTTAAAAGTAGGCCTAGGATTCCCTTGTCCTAGCTGCCTGTTGGAGCCTTTAGAAGGCAACAACTACATCTCCTCAACAAGCAATTGTCTTGGAAGTTAATACTAAGGAATTGCCGGCCTCCTTATCGAATCCTAGGAACCTCTTGGTACCTTAAAGAATACTCCTCAGTTCCACAGATTCTTTGAAATT